>OZ024757.1:5060117-5162617 GCA_964016885.1 Eledone cirrhosa | reverse complement strand
AGATCAGCTATTGCTCTACATATTTGTTTATCCCATCATATATATTTGTTATTTATGCCCAGATGGAAACTACCATATTTGTCTCATAATTCCAGAGAGCCCATATTTAAATAAATGGGTCTAGCTAATTCAAAATACGACGCCTTATTCTACCATTTCTTCAAATTGACTACAAACTCTTCCCAAGAAAATATTCTTGCATTCCTATTATTTACTTCCATATTTCTTCCAGTTATTTCTCCTTTAGAGAACCTTGTCTCTGAGCCAGGCATAAAAGCAGACGATGTCTCCAAAGAACGAAAATTGTATTTCAAACACACATTATATTAGTCTGTACAGAGAAATATGACACGTGTTTCAACATTAATGTCAAATCGAGATTACATTATATATTTGTAAACATGAAAGTCTACATATTGTGTATGCTGGAACTGATGAATAAAATAGTGTGTATATATATATAAGTGAAGTCATGCTAGTGTTTTGCGTATGTTGATCTGTACATATATGTATATTGGGTTGTATATAACATTAACGAGTAACAGTTTGTGTGTGTCTGACCGTTGGTTTGGTGGCTTTTTGAGTGTGCGAACCATGTGTGTGCGTGTGTGACTGAGATTCTGTGTACACACACGGTATGCGTGTCTATGTAAGAATACATTTTAGTTATAACGACTGTTATCATGATTAGAGAAAATTTGGTAGTAAATGTATATTTACGGAGCTAAGACGCCGTGGTCCTATATATATATATATATATATATATATATGTATGTATATATATATATCTGGCAAGGACATGGTAACTTGGTTCTTTTTGTGTTCGGACCTGGTGTATTTATCAGTATATCAGAGATAATGAATCTAATAACTGTTTTCTGTATTTGTAATATAAATTTGTATATATATACATACAGTTTTACTATTATTTTGTTTATGTTTTCTAGCTGACGCTTCATATTTGTCTTCTCGAAGTGCAACACTCAACACCAAACTTTCTGAAAAGAGTAAGTTATTCATTTATAATGATCTATTAATTATTCAGAAACTTATTTATGTTTTGATCAGTAAATTTATAACTACTTATTTCAGTCAAGAATATTATATTACAATCTCCCTACATAATCAAGTATAAACATTTTATTGACCTCGATCCTTAGAGACATTACAATGATGTCAAAAGTAAAGATACACTTTTTCAGGCTATTATCAGAGTTATCTATGAAAGAATGACATATCTGGTTAAAAAGAGAAGATGAATGTTGCACAAGATACTTTGAGGTAGATGGAATAATCTCAAAGATCAGAGTTCTCATCTTTAACAAAATTACCTCCGACACTTCTTCACTATTTCAGGTCTTCCTTCGTTGTTCATACTCCTTATCCTCGTATGACTAGATCAGCTATTGCTCTACATATTTGTTTATCCCATCATATATATTTGTTATTTATGCCCAGATGGAAACTACCATATTTGTCTCATAATTCCAGAGAGCCCATATTTAACTAAATGGGTCTAGCTAATTCAAAATACGACGCCTTATTCTACCATTTCTTCAAATTGACTACAAACTCTTCCCAAGAAAATCTTCTTGCATTCCTATTATTTACTTCCATATTTCTTCCAGTTATTTCTCCTTTAGAGAACCTTGTCTCTGAGCCAGGCATAAAAGCAGACGATGTCTCCAAAGAACGAAAATTGTATTTCAAACACACATTATATTAGTCTGTACAGAGAAATATGACACGTGTTTCAACATTAATGTCAAATCGAGATTACATTATATATTTGTAAACATGAAAGTCTACATATTGTGTATGCTGGAACTGATGAATAAAATAGTGTGTATATATATATAAGTGAAGTCATGCTAGTGTTTTGCGTATGTTGATCTGTACATATATGTATATTGGGTTGTATATAACATTAACGAGTAACAGTTTGTGTGTGTCTGACCGTTGGTTTGGTGGCTTTTTGAGTGTGCGAACCATGTGTGTGCGTGTGTGACTGAGATTCTGTGTACACACACGGTATGCGTGTCTATGTAAGAATACATTTTAGTTATAACGACTGTTATCATGATTAGAGAAAATTTGGTAGTAAATGTATATTTACGGAGCTAAGACGCCGTGGTCCTATATATATATATATATATATATATATGTGTATGTATATATATATATATCTGGCAAGGACATGGTAACTTGGTTCTTTTTGTGTTCGGACCTGGTGTATTTATCAGTATATCAGAGATAATGAATCTAATAACTGTTTTCTGTATTTGTAATATAAATTTGTATATATATACATACAGTTTTACTATTATTTTGTTTATGTTTTCTAGCTGACGCTTCATATTTGTCTTCTCGAAGTGCAACACTCAACACCAAACTTTCTGAAAAGAGTAAGTTATTCATTTATAATGATCTATTAATTATTCAGAAACTTATTTATGTTTTGATCAGTAAATTTATAACTACTTATTTCAGTCAAGAATATTATATTACAATCTCCCTACATAATCAAGTATAAACATTTTATTGACCTCGATTCTTAGAGACATTACAATGATGTCAAAAGTAAAGATACACTTTTTCAGGCTATTATCAGAGTTATCTATGAAAGAATGACATATCTGGTTAAAAAGAGAAGATGAATGTTGCACAAGATACTTTGAGGTAGATGGAATAATCTCACAGATCAGAGTTCTCATCTTTAACAAAATTACCTCCGACACTTCTTCACTATTTCAGGTCTTCCTTCGTTGTTCATACTCCTTATCCTCGTATGACTAGATCAGCTATTGCTCTACATATTTGGTTATCCCATCATATATATTTGTTCTTTATGCACATATCGAAACTACCATATTTGTCTCATAATTCCAGAGAGCCCATATTTAACTAAATGGGTCTAGCTAATTCAAAATACGACGCCTTATTCTACCATTTCTTCAAATTGACTACAAACTCTTCCCAAGAAAATCTACTTGCATTCCTATTATTTACTTCCATATTTCTTCCAGTTATTTCTCCTTTAGAGAACCTTGTCTCTGAGCCAGGCATAAAAGCAGACGATGTCTCCAAAGAACGAAAATTGTATTTCAAACACACATTATATTAGTCTGTACAGAGAAATATGACACGTGTTTCAACATTAATGTCAAATCGAGATTACATTATATATTTGTAAACATGAAAGTCTACATATTGTGTATGCTGGAACTGATGAATAAAATAGTGTGTATATATATATAAGTGAAGTCATGCTAGTGTTTTGCGTATGTTGATCTGTACATATATGTATATTGGGTTGTATATAACATTAACGAGTAACAGTTTGTGTGTGTCTGTCCGTTGGTTTGGTGGCTTTTTGAGTGTGTGAACCATGTGTGTGCGTGTGTGACTGAGATTCTGTGTACACACACGGTATGCGTGTCTATGTAAGAATAAATTTTAGTTATAACGACTGTTATCATGATTAGAGAAAATTTGTTAGTAAATGTATATTTACGGAGCTAAGACGCCGTGGTCCTATATATATATATATATATATATATATATATATATATATATATATGTATGTATATATATATATCTGGCAAGGATATGGTAACTTGGTTCTTTTTGTGTTCGGACCTGGTGTATTTATCAGTATATCAGAGATAATGAATCTAATAACTGTTTTCTGTATTTGTAATATAAATTTGTATATATATACATACAGTTTTACTATTATTTTGTTTATGTTTTCTAGCTGACGCTTCATATTTGTCTTCTCGAAGTGCAACACTCAACACCAAACTTTCTGAAAAGAGTAAGTTATTCATTTATAATGATCTATTAATTATTCAGAAACTTATTTATGTTTTGATCAGTAAATTTATAACTACTTATTTCAGTCAAGAATATTATATTACAATCTCCCTACATAATCAAGTATAAACATTTTATTGACCTCGATCCTTAGAGACATTACAATGATGTCAAAAGTAAAGATACACTTTTTCAGGCTATTATCAGAGTTATCTATGAAAGAATGACATATCTGGTTAAAAAGAGAAGATGAATGTTGCACAAGATACTTTGAGGTAGATGGAATAATCTTACAGATCAGAGTTCTCATCTTTAACAAAATTTCCTCCGACACTTCTTCACTATTTCAGGTCTTCCTTCGTTGTTCATACTCCTTATCCTCGTATGACTAGATCAGCTATTGCTCTACATATTTGGTTATCCCATCATTTATATTTGTTCTTTATACACATATGGAAACTACCATATTTGTCTCATAATTCCAGACAGCCCATATATAACTAAATGGGTCTAGGTAATTCAAAATACGACGTCTTATTCTACCATTTCTTCAAATTGATAACAAACTCTTCCCAAGAAAAGCTTCTTGCATTCCTATTATTTACTTCCATATTTCTTCCAGTTATTTCACCTGTAGAGAACCTTGTCTCTCAGCCAGGCATTAAAACAGACTCTGTCTCCAAAGAACGTAAGTTGTACTTCAAACACACTTTCTATTAGTCTGTACAGAGAACTATGACACGTGTTTCAACATTAATGTCAAATTTGGTTATCCCATCATATATATTTGTACTTTATGCACAGATGGAAACTACCATATTTGTCTCATAATTCCAGACATCCCATATTTAAATAAATGGGTCTAGGTAATTCAAAATACGACGTCTTATTCTACCATTTCTTCAAGTTGATAACAAACTCTTCCCAACAAATGCTTCTTGCATTCCTATTATTTTCTTCCATATTTCTTCCAGTTATTTTATCTGTAGAGAACCTTGTCTCTGAGCCTGGCATAAAAAAAGACACTGTCACCAAAGAACGTAAGTTGTATTTCAAACACACTTTCTATTAGTCTGTACAGAAAACTATGACACGTGTTTCAACATTAATGTCAAATCGAGATTACATTATATATTTGTAAACATGAAAGTCTACATATTGTGTATGCTGGAACTAATGTAGAGGAAGGATGTCACTCACAGGCCACTGTATCAGGCACAGTGGTGGGGTGGTACACAAATCAGTACTCTGGTAATATACTAAGGGAAGAACATGTAGAGGAAGTATGTCACTCACAAGCCACTGCATCAGGTACACTGATGGGGTGGTACACAACTCAGTACGCTGGTAATATACTGAAGGAAGAATCTGTAGAGGAAGTATGTCACTCACAGGCCACTGTATCACACACAGTGATGGGATGGTACACAACTCAGTACTCTGGTAATATACTGAATGATGCACCTGTAGAGGAAGGATGTCACTCACAGGCCACTGTATCAGATACACTGATCGGTTGGTACACAACTCAGTACTATGGGAATATACTGAAGGAAGAACCTGTAGAGGAAGATGTCACTCACAGGCCACTGTATCAGACACAGTGATGGGGTGGTACACAACTCAGTACTCTGGTAATATACTGAGGGAAGAACCTGTAGTGGAAGGAGGTTACTCACAGGCCACTATCAGACACAATGATGTTGGGGTACACAATTCAGTACTCTGGTAATATACTGAAGGAAGAACCTGTAGATAAAGGATATCACTCACAGGCCACTGTATCAAACACAGTGATGTGGTGGTACACAACTCAGTACTCGGGTAATATACTTAAGGAAGAACTTGTAGATGAAGGATGTTACTCACAGGCCACTGTATCAGACACAGTGATGGGGTGGTACACAACTCAGTACTCTGGTAATATACTGAAGGAAGAACCTGTAGAGGAAGGATGTTACTCACAGGCCACTGTTTAAAGACACAGTGATGGGGTGGTACACAACTCAGTACTCTGGTAATATTCTGAGGGAAGAACCTGTAGAGGAAAGGATGTTACTCACAGACCAATGTATCAGATACTGATGGGGTGGTACACAACTCAGTTCTCTGGTAATATACTGAGGGAAGAACCTGTAGAGTAAGTATGTCACTCACAGGCCACTGTATCACACACGGTGATGGGGTGGTACACAACTCAGTACTCTGGTAATATACTGAAGGAAGAACTATTAGAGGAAGATGTCACGCACAGGCCACTGTATCAGACACAGTGATGGGGTGGTACACAACTCAGTACTCTGGTAATATACTGAGGAAAGAACCTGTACTGGAAGGTTGTCAGTCACAGGCCACTGTATCAGATACAATGATGGCGTGGTACACAAATCAGTACTCTGGTAGTATACTGAAGGAAGAACATGTAGATGAAGGATGTTACTCGCAAGCCACTGCACCAGACACAGTGATGGGGTGGTACACAACTCAGTACTATGGGAATATACTTAAGGAAGAACTAGTAGATGAAGATGTCACTCACAGTCCACTGTATCAGACACAGTGATGGGGTGGTACACAAATCAGTACTCTGGTAATATACTGAAGGAAGAACCTGTAGAGGAAGATGTCACTCACAGGCCACTGTATCAGACACAGTGATGGGGTGGTACACAACTCAGTACTCTGGTAATATACTGAGGGAAGAACCTGTAGAGAAAGGTTGTCACTCGCAAGACACTGTATCAGACACAGTGATGGGGTGGTACACAACACACTACTCTGGTAATATACTGAGGAAAGAACTTGTAGAGGATGGATGTTACTCACAGTCCACTGTATCAGATACAGTGATGGGGTGGTTCACAACTCAGAACTCTGGTAATATACTGAGGGATGAACCTGGAGAGGAAGGATGTCACTCACAGGCCACTGTATCAGACACAGTGATGGGGTGGTACACAACTCAGTACTCTGGTAATATACTGAAGGAAGAACCTGTAGAGGAAGGATATACATATATATATATATATATATATATATATATATATATATATATATATATATATATAGAGAGAGAGAGAGAGAGAGAGAGAGAGAGAGAGAGAGAGAGAGAGAGAGAGAGAGAGAGAGAGAGAGAGAGAGATAATAATAACTTCAAAAAGCATGCTTGCTGGGACCAGCAAGAACCCTCTGATACGTCCTGAATGTCTGAGGATGCAGGTAGCGGCTTGATATTCATTTGAACAAACTTTCCAGTTAAATAACATTAATGACTGAGACTCAAAGAATAATAATAATGATAATTGTAATAATAATAATGTTTTCTTTATTAACCACAAGGGTTGACACAAAGTATAACATTAAGGACAGCACAGGACGGTGCAAATGGGCATTTCCGCGTGTAAAGAAAATAAAACAAAGGAACTGACTAAAAAAGGAAACAAAAGAAAATGTCCCAATAGGGGGGAGATTTCCGAGGGACACTCGCGGAGAAAGCCCATTAAAAAAGCGACAGAGGGACACTCGAGGAGAAAGCCCATTAAATAAGCGACAGCTGTGCGTGGTTCGTTATTGATTAGCTCAAGGTTCGATCTATATCGATCTAGCCAGACTCTGGAATCAAAAGATCGTCGGACCTCTGGGTTGGTAAGGACTATATACATATGTATGTGTGTGTACGGTTGCTATTATATTGTTTATTTCTTCCAGACAAGCTTTACAGAGAGTCTGCTACTTATGAGTCACTCAAGTATAAAGATATTTTTACTAATCGTAAGTTATAATTTAAACACTATTAAATTGTTCAGAAATAAATATAGGTTTTGAACATTAAATTTATAACGACTTACTTCAGTCCAGAATATTAAAAATTATATGAAATACGACTTAACAGAAACCAGAATAAACTTTATTGTTTAAAATAAAATCCATTTGAATCCCACCATCTTTCCCACAAGATACATTGAAGAATGGACGAAATATTAAGGCTGTCTTTCAACAAAAGCAAAGAGCAAAGAGAGATGGGCAAAATATTAATAGAAATACATATACGGTAGACATGTGACTGAATTTACTCAAAACACCTTGTAAAGTGTACAACACACACACATATATATATATATATATGTGCGTGTGTACAAATATATAAATACTCAGTTCTGAGCTGAATTTGTTGCTGTACCCCGTCATCAAATACAGGAGTCGATGTCTCATCAGGTGGTGAGGTAACTCTGTACGTGTTTCAGCCCCTTCTACTGCGACACGAGAGTTACTCAGGTCCACCCTCCGATGTTGGCAAGGAAACTCCTGCTGCACAACACAATCTTAATTGAGTCTGATGTTCCACCTCAATGCATCAAGAGCACCATTTATTTCAATCAGATGTAATGACTCGCTTCCTCGTGTTTCTCAGAGTGTTCCCTTTCCTTTGCCACCAGTCCAAGTACCCTGAGGAGCGAGAGAGCCCTGGTTTCAACAAATCCTCTGACACCTCTCTTTACATGGAAACAGGATGCCTCCCATTCGCAGGTTCTACAGAGTTCAAACAAATCACAGTACTTCCTGGAATTTCTGTTGAATGCCTCATGGCTGTTCCCCTCTCAAGGGACAGTTAACTTCACAGTGTTCACCAAGATCTATTCCATTCACCACAAGACAAGATGGAAAAAAGGGGGCAGTGGGATTTGCCATCCATGTTAAATGAGATCACCCAGATGCTCTTCAATTTTGTGTTAGTCGTATTTCTTATATCAAACTTGCAATGTTCTCCATTATAAAACTTGCCGTTGTTCAACCCCTTCAACCTAACACCCACTGTATCAGCCAGAACTCTAAGCCATATATTTCTGTTCATCAGGACCAGTGTTTCATGGTTCAAATCTTCTCACATTTACACAGGCCACTGTCTTCTAATTTCAAAAGTTTTAGATTTGTGTGACAGAGAAGCATAGCATAGAAAGCGTGAACCAGAGAAAAGGTTCTAGTTGGTTCAAACAACCACAACACCTTCTGCCCGATCTTCAACTCGACCAAAATCACCTCCCATGGCACACATATAGGATTGTTATTATTACGATCTGAGTTCAAATCCCGCCGAGGTTGACTTTGCCTTTCATCCTTACGGGGTCGATAAAATAAAGTACCAGTAATGAACTGTGTAATTGCTGGTCTTGTGCCTAAAGTAGAAACAATTATTTTCTTTCGTATTTTTTTGCAGACAAGACTCCAAGAGAGACCATTTCCTTCGACCTGTTTTTTTAGTGGAATAGGATGTGTGTGTTGTGTGTGTGTGTGTGTGTGTGAGCAAGCATAAATTCTTCTTCTTCTTACTTTTGCTCTATGGGTCCGGGAACATTCTAAGCTAGTGATCCCAAAGCCTTGACGTGCGTAGAGCCAACCAGGTCCACCAACGCCCTTCATCGCCTGTGTCAGCTCCTCTACATCCTGCTGTTGATGGGAACCAGTCGGTCTCCTTCCTGATCACTCGCAAGCAGCTCTCGGAGTTGCTTTAGAGCCGTTGGAACGATATATATATATGCAAAATACACTATATATATATATACATTCATATATATATCGCTATTTCAGAGCACCAATTCTAATTTTCAATTTCTGCTTGACCGGCAACCGCTCTGTATAATCAGTTCCTGATTATTACTAGAATTCTATAAGAATCAAACATTCATGATTTTCTGCAAACAGGCGGAGTAGTTAGCTTTGATAAGCACCAAAAAGTGCGAAACAGAACTCTGTTAGCTTTATCTCCCCTGCTTGCTGAAAATTAAAGTGAGTGAGACTGTCACAACCCTAAAACAATAGCGTCAGGTCTTCGAAATACTTTTAATTAAGCATACAGTGTATTGCAAAATACACTATATATATACATTTATATATATATCGCTATTTCAGAGCACCAATTCTAATTCTATATATATATATATGTATGTATGTATGTATGTATATATATATATATATATATATATATATATATATATATATATATATATATATATAAAAGGATCGATCGACTTTCGTCAAATCGGACCGAGGAAACAATGTTTTCGTCGGTCTTTCCAGTTGCTAGTACTGTCTATCGGTCGCAACTCCAGGTAGAAGGAGCAACGTGAAATAAAGTGTCTTGCTCAAGGACATAACGCATCGCCCGGTCCAGGAATCGAACTCACAATCTCAAGAGTGTGAGTTCGATTCTCTAACCACTCAGCCACAAGCCTTCATATATATATACACAGAGAAAGAGTGAGAGATAGAAAGTGAGAGAGAGAATCTGAGAGAGAGGGAAAGAAGAAAAAGTGAGAGAGAGGGGTTTGCTATTATATTCTTCGTTATTTTTTCCAGACGAGCCTCACGTAGAGACTCCGGTCAATGATACATTCGTGAATGACTGTACATATACACAGTGCAAGTTATAATTTAAACATTCACATTTTCAAAAACTCTTCTAGTGCTTACTCCTAGATCTCCTTTAAGCTCTCAAACAGCTGTGCGGGGATTTGCTTTCACCAAAGTCTTCGTTATCCACCTTCCTTATTTCCTTGTCCTCAAGAATTAATTCACCACAATGGGACTTTTGGAAACCATATATATGTATATATATAGAAGTTAGTTCTAAGAGGCCACGGGTTTTACCTTGCGGATTTTCAACTCGAGTAACTGGGTTATAGCCGTAGAACGGAAGGCTTCCGTTCTTCGGCTATAGCCCATACACTCGAGTTGAAATCTGCAAGGTGAAATCCCTGTCCTTGAAAATGGTTTATTAACTGTTGTGGAACTAACTTCAAAGGAACTCGTCCATGGACTGAGTGCTCTACTACTGCGTCTATAACCTCCCTGTGTTCTACATATAAATATATGTATTTATATTTGTGTGGGGTTTTGAATGTATACTTATGTGCCTATTGTTCAATCGTATATCTTCATTTAATTTTTATTTTTTTCTTATTTTAGCCAATTCTTCGGCAAGTTCCTTTGTGTATGATTCTCCCATATTTGAGCTTACAACTATGGAAGGTAAGTTGTAATTTAAACTCACTTTTATAAAATATATTGTATATTTTAATGTATTATGTCATTCTTTCATATTCATTTATATGTTATATATACCTGTGTTTTTTTTATGTTGAGATAGGTCAAAAAGCATTTAAATAATAAATATGTCCACCATTTTAATTGTAACAAACTCTCAACGTCTTGTTAAATTTAAAGTTTCTGATATTGACATCCTTATCAAAATAATCTAAAGACATTAAAAGACCATTCATTGACTTATTGACCCAACTACGGCAACTGAGGAAGGTCCACAGCTGCATTTTCCTACAAGATGTTCTACAATAACATTAGTCCTAAATTGTTAATCAGTTTTTTTTTTCGCCAACCTATCGGACCTCACAGACCACTAAATTCATAATTTCAAATCCCGCGAGCTTAGCAATATTGAAATAAATTAGAATTATCAAGAATATAAAACGACCGCAGTTGAAAGGTATATAAAAATACACATCTACCCTTTAGCCGTCATTTTCTACGGCAGGGGGCCAGCTAGTCTACTAATATAAAAGCCGAGTGTATTTGTCCGGATCGCACTAGAGATGACTGAAAAAGGAAGGGGTGATTACGTTGACTGAGGAAGGAGGGTATGAGAAACTATAGAAGTCAAGCATTCTAAGATTCGTCACAGCTGTGTGTTTCCATGTTCGTATCACTTGTGTGAGTGGGCTCGAAGGAAGCAACCAACCAACAAACGACTCTTTTTTATATTATATATAGATATTACAATTAGCCGTCATTTTTGACGGCACGGGGCTAGTTGTTAAATAGCATACTATACAATTATAGTTGTCCACTTATCACATTATGTAAGTTTACTGTGATTTTTATGTTTGTTTTCAGATATGTACAACGATAAGAGATTGAACAAAATGAATACGATAAGAAATTGTATAAAAATTGTATAAAAACCTCTGTCTACTATTAGTGAACATAGAGTAAATATGGGATATTTTAGGAGAAAAAAACATTTCAAACGTACAGAGAATCTACCACTGTAAATTATTTCAAATATTAACTGATTTGATATCTAACACAGTTCATTTTAAAATAAATGGATAAATGTAGAAATATAGGGAAAATCTGAGGAAGTACTAATGAATTTTATCCACCATTTTTCGATATTTCGGTCCTCTCTCTTTCAATCTCTCTCCCTCTCACTCTCTCTTTCTATCTATCTCCCTCTCACTCTCTCTCTCACTCTCGCTCTCCATTTCTCTCCACCCCTCACGACCCCTCCCCTCATTGCTTTCCATCTGTTTTTTTTATTTGTTTTTCGTTTTGTTTTTTTAACTACCGTCTCCCCTTTGGACACCCCTTTTCCACTCCCCGTCCCTACAATGCCTAACCTGTAATCCATCCTCCACCAACTCCACACCCACTTCAAACACCACCTCACACTTCTCCTCCCTCCCTGCTACCTCCAACCCTCCCTCTAACTCTCCTACCTCTTCTTTGCTAAGACCCAGCATTCCAGCCACATCCGCTGCCTCCATCTACTCCTCATCTCCCCGGATTTCGGCTCCATTTCCACGCCTCCCCCCTCTCATTACTCCCAACCCAACACATCCTTACCCGCCCCACCCGTCTCCTCATACGTGTCTCACTCCGCTCCTCCCATCTCCTCGTGCACGTCTCAATCCGCTTCTCCCTCTCTACACCCGCAACCTCGACCACAACCTACCCCAAACCCTTCTTCACCTCAACTCCACTCCCCCCCCCCTCACCAGCTCCATCCTTCTTTTCATCCATAACCTCAACCATGATCTCTTCTCCTTCCTCCCAACCACCACCACCCACCTCTGAGACCCCTCCAGCCCCACATAATCCATCCACCCCCACATCTAACCCCTCCACACCCACCAAACCCCTCCACCACCACCTAATCTTTCCCCCACCACCTAACACCTCCACCCACATCTAACCCCTCCACACCCACCAAACCCCTCCACCACCACCTAATCCCTCCACCCCCACCAAACCCCTACACCCATATCTAACCCCTCCACACCCACCAAACCCCTCCAGCCCCACCTAATCCCTCCACCACCACCTAACACCTCCACCTACATCTAACCCCTCCACACCCACCAAACCCCTCCAGCCCCACCTAATCCCTCCACCCCCACCAAACCCCTACACCCATATCTAACCCTTCCACACCCACCACAAACCCCTCCAGCCCCACCTAATCCCTCCACCACCACCTAACACCTCCACCTACATCTAACCCCTCCATACCCACCAAACCCCTCCAGCCCCACCTAATCCCTCCACCCCCACCAAACCCCTACACCCATATCTAACCCCTCCACACCCACCAAACCCCTCCAGCCCCACCTAATCCCTCCACCACCACCTAACACCTCCACCTACATCTAACCCCTCCAGCCCCACCTAATCCCTCCACCACCACCTAACACCTCCACCCACATCTAACCCCTCCACACCCACCAAACCCCTCCAGCCCCACCTAATCCCTCCACCCCCACCAAACCCCTACACCCATATCTAACCCTTCCACACCCACCAAACCCCTCCAGCCCCACCTAATCCCTCCACCCCCACCAAACCCCTACACCCATATCTAACCCTTCCACACCCACCAAACCCCTCCAGCCCCACCTAATCCCTCCACCCCCACCAAACCCCTACACCCATATCTAACCCTTCCACACCCACCAAACCCCTCCAGCCCCACCTAATCCCTCCACCCCCACCAAACCCCTACACCCATATCTAACCCTTCCACACCCACCAAACCCCTCCAGCCCCACCTAATCCCTCCACCCCCACCAAACCCCTACACCCATATCTAACCCCTCCACACCCACCAAACCCCTCCAGCCCCACCTAATCCCTCCACCCCCACCAAACCCCTACACCCATATCTAACCCTTCCACACCCACCAAACCCCTCCAGCCCCACCTAATCCCTCCACCCCCACCAAACCCCTACACCCATATCTAACCCTTCCACACCCACCAAACCCCTCCAGCCCCACCTAATCCCTCCACCCCCACCAAACCCCTACACCCATATCTAACCCCTCCACACCCACCAAACCCCTCCAGCCCCACCTAATCCCTCCACCCCCACCAAACCCCTACACCCATATCTAACCCTTCCACACCCACCAAACACCTCCAGCCCCACCTAATCCCTCCACCCCCACCAAACCCCTACACCCATATCTAACCCCTCCAGCCCCACCTAATCCCTCCACCCCCACCAAACCCCTACACCCACATCTAACCCCTCCACACCCACCAAACCCCTCCACCACCACCTAATCCCTCCACCACCACCTAACACCTCCACCCATACCTAACCCCTCCACACCCACCAAACCCCTCCACCACCACCTAATCCCTCCACTCACATCTCACCCCTCCACACCCACCAAACCCCTCCCCCACCACCTAATTCTTCCACCACCACCTAACACCTCCACACCCACCAAACCCCTCCACCACCACCTAATCCTTCCACCACCACCTAACACCTCCACCCAACGCCTGCACCGCCATCTAACCCCTCCACCACCACCTACCCCTCCACCCCCCACTTAACCACCCCAACCTAACCCAACACCGCCCCACCACCCATACCTTCCCCTTCCCCTAAACTAATACTAACCTCTACTCACACACACCCACACCTCACAACCCAACTAACCCCCTTACCACCTGCCCTACCCCACCCCACCCAACTCCACACACTCATCACCTTCACCCCACCTTCGCCCCCACCCTACCAACACGTTCCCACCACCCATACCTTCCCCTTCCCCTAAACTAATACTAACCTCTACTCACACACACCTACACCTCGCCACCCAACTAACCTCCACCCAACTAACCCCCTTAACACCTACCCCACCCCTACACCCTAGTTAACCCCTCACACCCGTCACCCCTACCCCTCCACACCGCCCCAACACCCATACCTTCCCCTTCCCCTAAACTAATACTAACCTCTACTCACACACACCCACACATCGCCACCCAACTAGCCTCTACCCAACAAACCCCATTAAACCCCTACACCCCCACTTAACCCCTCACACATCTAACCCCCACCCCTCCACCGCCACCCTACCACCCATACCTTCCCCTTCCCCTAAACTAATACTAACCTCTACTCACACACACCCACACATCGCCACCCAACTAACCCCTATCACCTACCTCACCCCTACACCCCCACGTAACCCCCCCCGCACCACCACCCCTCCACCCACACCCCCACGTGATCCCCCATCCCCCAGCCCCACTTAATCCCCCACCATCCACCCCAACTTAACCCTCACATCCGTCGCCCCTACCCTCACCCACACTTAACCCCTCACACCCAGTAGCCCCACCCATCCACCCCCACTTACACCCTCACCACCTACCACACACCCACACTTAACCCCTCTCCCCTGTACCCCCCTCCACTCCCACTTAAGCCCCCACTTAACACCTCACACCCGGCACCCCCCTATCTACTCCCACTTAACCCCCACTTAACCCACACTTTACCCCCACACTCGTCACCCCCACGCTCCACCCCCACTTAACCCCCACACGCGTCACCCTCCACGCTCCACCCCCACAAAACCCCTCATACCCGTCACCCCCCGTCCTTCCAACACCACCCTCTGCTCCCACTCTCCCGAAACGACCACTACTTCCGGTTGCGTGTGCCACACTGCCATTTCACTTCCTCATTACCATTTTACTCTCGCTCCAGCTTTATCTTTACCTCATGATACCATCGACCTCTTCTACACATACACCTTACCTTCCACCATCCCTGCCCAGACTCTCATTTTCTATCTTCCCCAACCTTTCTCTTCGCCTCCACCCACTGCTATACACACTTGCCATCCTCGACCTATACACCCCTTCCTACCCCTTTATTTTCACTTTTTAAAAAATCTGTTTTCTTTATATCTATTTTTATTTTTCCTTCTTTACATGTTCTTGTTTACTTCTCTCCTTACAATCGTGCTTCAGTTCCTCTTGGAGTTCCTTACCTACATTTTGTTTGTTCTTTCCAACTATGACCACAGTGCTGGCAAACCAGATGATGATTGCTAAAGTAAGGGATGCACCTTGTTTTGGGGGGGTACGTTTGTTGACCCTTTCGTGTATATATATATATATATTATAGATAACGAGGAATCAGTGATGCATCAAAACACATTTTGTTAACATATTACATATGTTTCTCCGATGATCAGCTCAAGGCAGGATCTATTATAGATCCAACCTGACTCTACATTCGCAGGGTCCTCAGATATATTTAGCGTTTTCAAAGCATTTCATCTGATTGAAATCATTCGATCCCTTCCATCGTTAACAATATACATAATTTCATTTGAGTTTCTGTGAAAGATAGCATGAACACCATTCCACACTCTCCTACTTTCATCAACATCAATCACCAGAGTGAATGAGTGGGAGGGGTTGTGAAGGGTAGATAGAAAGAGAGAGGGAGCGAGAGATTGAAAGAGAAGGGAGTCGAGATATCGACAAATGGAAGATAAAATTCATTAATACTTCCACACATTTTAAATATATTTATACATTTATTTATTTATTTTAAAATTCACTGTGTTAGATTATGTATGAAACATTATGTAAAGAATAAATAATGTTGATAAGTGTGTTTTGTTTGTTCATCATTTTCTGTTTATATGCATATATATATATATATATTAATTCAAAATATTAACAAAATAGATATTCTTGTGATCAATTATATTTTATTATACATATTTCAGAGGTACTGAGTTAAGTTCAACAGTACGTCCTCATCAGATAAAATAATATGATGCATGACATACCCTGACATAGTAGATGGTTAAGATTCAGTCATGGTAGTGATTAACTTATGACAAAACTCACTATTTATAACCTAATATTGAGAACATGAGATAACATAATACAAACAATAGAGAGGGTGCGTGTAATAGAGCTTAAGAAATACATGGCATCAATATAACTGTTATAACATTTTTTTTTAAACTACTGGAGAAAGAGGAGGGAAAGGAAAGCATAGAGGAAGAAACAGTTGATGTGATAATATATTTAGTAGGTGGCTTGAACAATATTTGCAGTAACTTATTTACTATATTGCATTATTGCATTATATTATATTATATATATTTGAAAGGTATCACCTCAATTATAAACAAATAATAAACTATAATCTTTGTATATTTTAAAAATTCGGACTCTTTAAGTTTAGTTATAAGGCCGGTTGATACTTTAGGCACTCAAACTATTTAACAATAAATTCTTTAATAATTATAACTATAATTATTTTATAAATTATATTATATAAACTGTTGTCAATATTATAAATAATTTTGGTAAAGATTACCTTCGTGAAGATATAAAAACATTATATATATATTTTCTTTCTCGTGTTTCGTAAATCCTTTAAATTTGTTTTCATAAAATTTGAATTTTAGAAATAAAACATAATTATAATATTAATACAAATACCTATTAACTTTTAAAACCTAAAATATTATTCATTACTCTGAAATAACTTAAATTAAATATTTTGAAAATTAACCGGCAACGATATTAATTTGGACATGTGTTGCATATATAAACTTGAACATAAATTACTCCCCTTTGTCTCGCTCTCTCTTTAATCATCTTTCATCTGTTTTTTCAAGCCACCTACTATATATATTATCACATCAGCTATTTCTTCCTCTATGCTTTCCTTTCCCTCCTCTTTCTCCAGTAGTTTTTGAAAATAAAAACATTTATAACTGTTATATTGATGCCATGTATTTCTTAAGCTCTATTACACGCAACCTCTCTATTGTTTTTATTATGTTATCACGTTCTCAATATTAGGGTATAAATATTGAGTTTTGTCATAAGTTAATCACTACCATGACTGAATCTTAACCGTCTACTATGTAAGGGTATGTCATGCATCATCTTATTTTATCTAACGAGGACCTACTGTTGAACTTAACTTAGTACCTCTGAAATATGTATAATAAAATATAATTGATCACAAGAATATCTATTTTGTTAATATTTTGAATTAATATTAATAACTCTGGAAAACCTCACTGTTGAGTGCTTCCAATCTATTGTAAAACTCATTCTTTGATGTATTCATTGAACCTTGTTTAACTTTTAAATATATATATATATATATATATAGGAACCAGTAAGACCCCGACGGCTGAGCTCAAGCCGTTTCGACGGCTAATTAGCCGTCGAAACGGCTTGAGCTCAGCCGTCGGGGTCTTACTGGTTCCTATTACCCACTCTACTACCCCAAGTATTGAGTACTTTGGTGCGTTATGGTCCACCTGGTTCCTTACCACATTTCCTTCGTTATATATATATATATATAAATATATGTTTTTTTTTTCAAGTTGCGACAGTAAACAAAACAAAAAAACGTGGAAGCGAAGAGGCAGTACAAATGTTGGTGAATTGGCAGTATCGGTAGAGGGTTGGACGCCATAGTTTCTAGCAGAGTTACGTCCCTTTACGATCTGAGTTCAAATCCCGCCGAGGTTGACTTTGCCTTTCATCCTTACGGGGTCGATAAAATAAAGTACCAGTAATGTACTGGGTAATTGCTGGCCTTGTGCCTAAAGTAGAAAAATTTATTAGTTTCACGCTTGAGAGTGGGGGTTGGGGGACGACGTTTCGGGCATAAGCCCTTCATCAGGAGAAAAGTGGGCAGGAAGAGGGTTCCGAGGGTGTGTGGGGGAGTGATGGAAATACATTAAAAATATTAGTTAAAAATAGGTGGGGCGAGAAATGGGAGGAAAAGGAATTTTTTGGAGAGTAAAAAAATTAAAATTAAAAGAAACAAGTGGTGAAATGGTGCGAGGCGTGTAGGGGTGGTGGTGGGTGGAGTGGTGGAGAGGGAGTGTATCTGTGATGATGTGAGGGAAGGGGAGTAATATAAGTGGAGGGGGTCGAATGCTAAAGGAAGAGGGGTGGCGAGTTCAGGCCGGGGGGTATGTGGATCTGTAGGGTGAAGATGGTGTGTTGCTCGACCGTGAGGCGGGTGGCGGGGGTCCCATGGCATTGGATCAGGCCGCAGACTGTGAGGTGGTGGGCGGAATGTCCAGGGGAACCAAAGTGGCGGGCGATGAGGGAACTCCCGCCGAGACGGATATCTCCAAGGTGCTCAGTGAACCTATCCGCCAGGCGACGTCCAGTCTGTCCGACGTAGGTTGCGCTGCACTCTGTGTAGCGAAGTCCATAGACGAGGTTGGAGGAGGTGCAGCGGAAGGCATGCCGGACAGAGAAAGAGTGGCCGTTGGGACGCTGGAAGGTGGTGGTGTTGGTGATCTGGGGGGGGGCAGGTGTGGCAACGAGGTCTAGAGCAGGGAAGGGAACCGGGGGCGGGTGTGCTAGAGAGCTGTGGACGAGGAGGGAGCGGTGATTACGCGCGTGTTTGAATGAGGGGAGGGGTGGGCATAGGAAGATGGTGGAGGTGGAGGAGGCGGACTGGAGGCGTCGGAAGAGGCGGAGCATAGTGCGGTATATATATATATTGGTTACTACTTACATGTACCACTGTCCTGTGTTTGCCCCTCCTATCGGTATGTTTTCTACTTTTTTTCCTTTATTTCTCTCCTTTATTTTCCTTTTTTCTTTTTTTTTCTTTATTTCTCTCTCTTCGCCATCACTTCTTTCCCTCATGGCTTTTTGATATATAAAAGTCTATGGGCGTGCTACGGATAGATGTAATGTCTATAATGCGCTGAAACATCTGTGACACGTTGTAGACAACTGATGAAGGGAAACTGTTTATCTCTTGTTTGTGTCGCCTTACTAACACGCGTTATCAGTAACCACACAGCAACATCTCTCTCAATCCATATTTTTGTATTTACTGCTGTGACCTCCTCTCCACCCTCTCTATCTCGCTTGGTTTGTTTTTCCTGGTCGGACCTATATCCTATCACTCTTTTGGATCAACTCCTTCTCCTCTCTCTTTCTCTCCCCCTGTCTCCCTCTCCCTTTCTCTTTATCGATCTCTCTTGTTTATTAGTTCTGGTTAGACTTGCGTTGTGTCACCCTGTATTAACTTCCTTTCTCTCCTCCTCTTTCTCTCTCTATATCCTTCGTAGTCACCACTTCTGCCTTCTACCCCTCTTTCGCTTCCGGTTCCTCCGTCTTTCTTTGCGTTTGCTTTCACCGAGAATAGATGTTTTTACCATGCTCCACTGTTAATATGGAACACACTTTCGATGTATATAGGTAAATATATCTTACATTGGCTCCCTACCTTTTTATCATCGTAGTGGACTATTATATGCGCCTTGCACTGGAGAAACACCAGGACTCTGGCTTTACTGTAGCACCGGCTCAGAGCAGGAGAGTTAGGGCGAAAAAGGTATCGGATGCTGAATTTGCCGACGAAAATGTTTCAGTGACAAATACAGTGAAGGAGGCAGAGTATTTGATGATGGAGGTTGAGACTGTGTTGATGAGTGTGGGGCTGAGAATGAATGAGACTAAAACAAAATATCTGGTAGAGAATGTTGAGAAGCCAGAGGGGATTACTAATGTAGGCGGGAAGCCGCTGGAATTGGTTGAGGACTTCCTGTATTTGGGAGCAAAGATTGGGAATACAGAAGATGATGTGGTTGAGAGGAAGAGCAAAGCCTGGGCGCCGTGCCACAGCTTGAGATCGGTGTCGGAGGCTGACCTTCTTAAAGACAAGAAAATCCGCTTCTTAATTGCTGTAGTGGAGTCTGTGCTGCTGTACGGGTCTGACACTTGGACACTGACCAAGAAACGCACTCAGATGGTGGATGGGTGCTACACGAGAATACTGATGATGGCTCTGAACATTAATCAGTATACTCTGAGGATGAAAAACTCAGAGGTGTATGGGAGACTCTCAAAAGTCAGCTCAAAAGGGACACAGAGGAGACTGAGGTTAGCTGGACATGTTCACCGGCATCCAGAATTGACATTGCACTCAGTGCTCCTGTGGGAGCCCCTACATGGACACACTGGAAGTGGAAGATCAAGGTTAACGTATGTTGATGCCCTAAGGACAGACACTGGTCTGTTGGAGATGCAGGACATGGCAGCGATAATGAGGGACAGAGACCGCTGGAGAGAACTCGTCCATGGATCTCGGGAATTTTACCCGCCCTCGAAAAGGGAATATCTTAAAGAAAACACACACATATATATAAATACACCCTTACATACACACAGACAGACACACACAGAGACTCACACACAAAAATATACAAACGCTAACAGAGAGATTCCGACCAGAACATTCCAGAACAGACCTTCTGAGTACCAAGTCCCAAATAGGAAAAAACAATCTTGACATGAAGAGGTGTATGTTATACATATTTACAGAAACAAATGTTCCACAATATACAATGTAAACAAAACACAGGCTTCATCAAGATCAGATACACGACAACCTACTACACTATATCACATCACACTACACTATATGACATCAAACTACAATATACCACACTACACTCAATCACATCATACAACAATATACCACACCACACTACAATATATCACATCACACTACAATATATCACAAAATACTACAATATACCACACCATACTAAAATATACCACACTACACTATATCACATCACACTACGATATGCCACATCGCACTACACTATATTACACTACACTACTATATAGCTCACCACATTACAATATACCACACCACACTACACTATACAACACCACACTACACTATACAACAGCACACTACAATATACGACACCACACTACACTATATCACATCACACTACTATATACGGACACCACATTTCACTATATCACACCACACTACAGTATATCACATCACACTACACTATACCACACCGCACTACAGTATATCACACCACACTACAATATACCACAACACACTACAATATACCACATCACACCAATATACCACACCACACTACAATATATCACATCACACTACTATATATCACACCACACTACAATATATCACACCACACTACTATATATCACACCACACTACAATATATCACACCACACTACAATATACCACACCACACTTGACTATGCCACAACACTACTATATACCACACTACACTATACCACACTACTCTACAATATACCACACCAAACTACAATATATCACCCCACACTACAATATACCACATCACACTACAATATACTACACTACACTATACCACATCACACTACAATATACCACAGAACACTACAATATATCACCCACACTACAATATGTCACACCACACCACAATATATCCCACCAAACCACATTATAGTATACCACACCACACTACACTATATCACACCACACTACAATATGTCACACCACACTACAATATGACACACCACACTACATTATGCCACATCACACTACACTATATCACACCAAACTACACTATATCACAACACACTACAATAGACCAAATCACACTACATTATACCACACCACACTACACTATATCACATCACACTACTATATATCAGACCACACTACAATATATCACACCACACTACAATATACCACACCACACTACACTAAATCACACCACACTACAACATACCACAACACACTTCAATATATCACACCACACTACATTATATCACACCAAACTACAATATATCCCACCACGTTACAATATATCACACTACACTACACTATATGACACCACACTACAGTATTCCACACCACACTACACTATTTCACATCACACTACCATATACCACACCTCTCTATAATATGCCACACAACACTACAATATAAAACACTAGACTATACCACACCACATTACAGTACATCCCACCACTATATACCACACCACACTACAATATATCACACCACACTACACTATAACACACCACACTACAAGATATCTCGCCACACTACAATATATCACTAACCCTACACTCTATCACACCACACTACAATATACAACATCAAACTACAATATACCACATCACACTACAATATACCACACCACACTACAATATATCACATCACAGTACTATATATCACACCACACTACAGTATATGACATCACACTACAATATATCAAACCCCACTACAGTATATCACACCACACTACAATATATTACAACACACTACCATATATCACACCACACTAGATTATACCACACCGCACTACACTATATTACACTACACTACACAATATCACAACACACTACAATATACCACACCACGCTACACTATATTAATCTATACTACAATATACCACACCAAACTAAAATATATCACAACTCACTACACTATATAACACCACATTACAGTATACCACACCACACTACACTATATCACATGAAACTACTATATATCACACCACGCTACAGTATATGACATCACACTACAATATACCACAACACACTACAATATACCATATCACACCAATATACCACACCACACTACAATATATCACATCACACTACTATATATCACACCACACTACAATATATCACACCACACTACAATATACCACACCACACTTCACTATACCACAACACACTAAAATATATCACACCACACTACACTATATAACACCACACTACTATATACCACACTACACTATATTACACTACTCTACAATATACCACACCAAACTACAATATATCACCCCACACTACAATATACCGCATCACACTACAATATACTACACTACACTATACCACATCACACTACAATATACCACAGAACACTACAATATACCACCCACACTACAATATGTCACACCACACCACAATATATCCCACCAAACCACATTACAGTATACCACACCACACTACACTATATCACACCACACTACAATATGTCACACCACACTACAATATAACACACCACACTACATTATGCCACATCACTCTACACTATATCACACCAAACTACACTATATCACAACACACTACAATAGACCAAATCACACTACATTATACCACACCACACTACACTATATCACATCACACTACTATATATCAGACCACACTACAATATATCACACCACACTACAATATACCACACCACACTACACTAAATCACACCACACTACAACATACCACAACACACTTCAATATATCACACCACACTACACTATATCACACCAAACTACAATATATCCCACCACGTTACAATATATCACACTACACTACACTATATGACACCACACTACAGTATTCCAGACCACACTACACTATATCACATCACACTACCATATACCACACCTCTCTATAATATGCCACACAACACTACAATATACCACACCACACTAGACTATACGACACCACATTACAGTACATCCCACCACAGTATACCACACCACACTACAACATATCACACAACACTACACTATAACACACCACACTACAAGATATCTCGCCACACTACAATATATCACTAACACTACACTCTATCACACCACACTACAATATACAACATCAAACTACAATATACCACATCACACTACAATATACCACACCACACTACAATATATCACATTACAGTACTATATATCACACCACACTACAGTATATGACATCACACTACAATATATCAAACCACACTACAGTATATCACACCACACTACAATATATTACAACACACTACCATATATCACACCACACTACATTATACCACACCGCACTACACTATATTACACTACACTACACTATATCACAACACACTACAATATACCACACCACGCTACACTATATTAAACTATACTACAATATACCACACCAAACTAAAATATATCACAACTCACTACACTATATTACAGTATACCACACCACACTACACTATATCACATGAAACTACTATATATCACACCACGCTACAGTTTATGACATCACACTACAATATAACACACCATACTACAGTATATCACACCACACTAGAATATAGTACATCACACTACCATATATCACACCACACTACACTATAACACACCACACTACACTGTATTACACTACACTACACTGTATCACAACACACTACAATATACCACACCACACTACACTATATTACACTACACTACAATATACCACACCACATTAAAATATATCACAACACACTACACTATATCACACCACACTACAATATACCACACCAAACTACAATATATCACAACACACTACACTATATCACACCACACTACAATATATCACACCGCACCACACTATATCATAGCACACTACAATACACCAAACCCTACTACAATATACCACACCACACTGCATTATGCCACATCACACTGCAATATACCACACCACATTACAATATATCACACCACACTACAATATATCACACCACACTACAATATACCACATCCACTACAATATACCACACCACACATCACTATATCACACCACACTACAATATACCACAACACACTACACTATACCACACCACACGACACTATATAACACCACATTACAATATACACCACACTATAATATACTACACCACACTACAATATACCATACCACACTTCAATATATCACACCACACTACAATATAGCACAATACAATATATCACACTACAATATACCACACCACACTACACTATATCAGACCACACTACAATATAGTACACCACACTACAATATACTACACCACACTACAATATACCACATCACACTACAATATACCAAACCATATTACAATATATCGCACCACACTACAATATACTACAACACACTACAATATACCACACTACAATATAGCAGAACCCCAATACATTATTTCACATCACACTACACTATACCACACGACACTACAATATACCACACTACACTACAGTATACCACACCACAATACAATATATAACTCCACATTACAATAGATCACACCACACTACAATATACCACACCGCACTACAATATACCACATCAAACTACAAAATACTACACCAAACCACAATATATCACACCACACTATAATATACCACACCACACTACAATATACTACAACACACTACAACATAGCAGTACCACAATATATTATTTCACATCACACGACAATATATCACACCACACTACACTATAACACACCACACTACAAGATATCTCGCCACACTACAATATATCACAACACACTACACTCTATCACACCACACTACAATATACAACATCAAACTACAATATAACACATCACACTACAATATACCACACCACACTACAATATATTACACCACACTACCATATATCACACCGCACTACATTATACCACACCACACTACAATATTTTACACTACACTACACTATATCACAACACACTACAATATACCACACCAAACTAAAATATATCACAACTCACTACACTATATAACACCACACTACAGTATACCACAGCACACTACACTATATCACATAACACTACTATATATCACACCACACTACAGTATATCACACCACACTACAATATAGCACATCACACTACCATATATCACACCACATAACACTATACCTCACCATACTAGACTATATTACACTACGCTACACTGTATCACAACACACTACAATATACCACACCACACTATACTATATTAAACTACACTACAGTATACCACACCACAGTAAAATATATCACAACACGCTACACTATATCACACCACACTACAATATACCACACCAAACTACACTATATCACATCACACTACCATATACCACACCTCTCTATAATATGCCACACAACACTACAATATACCACACTAGACTATACCACACCACATTACAGTACATCCCACCACAGTATACCACACCACACTACAATATATCACACCACACTACACTATAACACACCACACTACAAGATATCTCGCCACACTACAATATATCACGACACACTACACTCTATCACACCACACTACAATATACAACATCAAACTACAATATACCACATCACACTACAATATACCACACCACACTACAATATATCACACCGCACCACCCTATATCATAGCACACTACAATATATCACACCGCACCACACTATATCATAGCACACTACAATACACCAAACCCCACTACAATATACCACACCACACTGCATTATGCCACATCACACTGCAATATACCACACCACACTACAATATATCACACCACACTACACTATAACACACCACACTACAAGATATCTCGCCACACTACAATATATCATAACACACTACACTCTATCACACCATACTACAATATACAACATCAAACTACAATATACCACATCACACTACAATATACCACACCACACTACAATATATCACACCGCACCACACTATATCATAGCACACTACAATATATCACACCGCACCACACTATATCATAGCACACTACAATACACCAAACCCCACTACAATATACCACACCACACTGCATTATGCCACATCACACTGCAATATACCACACCTCACTACAATATATCACACCACACTACAATATATCACAACACACTACAATATACCACACCACACTATAATATACCACACCACACAACACTATATAACACCACACTACAGTATACCACAGCACACTACACTATATCACATAACACTACTATATATCACACCACACTACAGTATATCACACCACACTACAATATAGCACATCACACTACCATATATCACACCACATAACACTATACCTCACCATACTAGACTATATTACACTACGCTACACTGTATCACAACACACTACAATATACCACACCACACTATACTATATTAAACTACACTACAGTATACCACACCACAGTAAAATATATCACAACACGCTACACTATATCACACCACACTACAATATACCACACCAAACTACACTATATCACATCACACTACCATATACCACACCTCTCTATAATATGCCACACAACACTACAATATACCACACTAGACTATACCACACCACATTACAGTACATCCCACCACAGTATACCACACCACACTACAATATATCACACCACACTACACTATAACACACCACACTACAAGATATCTCGCCACACTACAATATATCACGACACACTACACTCTATCACACCACACTACAATATACAACATCAAACTACAATATACCACATCACACTACAATATACCACACCACACTACAATATATCACACCGCACCACCCTATATCATAGCACACTACAATATATCACACCGCACCACACTATATCATAGCACACTACAATACACCAAACCCCACTACAATATACCACACCACACTGCATTATGCCACATCACACTGCAATATACCACACCACACTACAATATATCACACCACACTACACTATAACACACCACACTACAAGATATCTCGCCACACTACAATATATCATAACACACTACACTCTATCACACCATACTACAATATACAACATCAAACTACAATATACCACATCACACTACAATATACCACACCACACTACAATATATCACACCGCACCACACTATATCATAGCACACTACAATATATCACACCGCACCACACTATATCATAGCACACTACAATACACCAAACCCCACTACAATATACCACACCACACTGCATTATGCCACATCACACTGCAATATACCACACCTCACTACAATATATCACACCACACTACAATATATCACAACACACTACAATATACCACACCACACTATAATATACCACACCACACAACACTATATCACACCACACTACAATATACCACAACACACTACACTATACCAAACCACACGACACTTTATAACACTACAATATACTACACCACACTACAATATACTACACCACACTACAATATACCATACCACACTTCAATATATCACACCACACTACAATATAGCACAATACAATATATCACACTACAATATACCACACCACACTACAATATATCACACCGCACCACACTATATGGTAGCACACTACAATATATCACACCGCACCACACTATATCATAGCACACTACAATACACCAAACCCCACTACAATATACCACACCACACTGCATTATGCCACATCACACTGCAATATACCACACCACACTACAATATATCACACCACACTACACTATAACACACCACACTACAAGATATCTCGCCACACTACAATATATCACAACACACTACACTCTATCACACCACACTACAATATACAACATCAAACTACAATATACCACATCACACTACAATATACCACACCACACTACAATATACCACACCACACTACAATATATCACACCGCACCACACTATATCATAGCACACTACAATATATCACACCGCACCACACTATATCATAGCACACTACAATACACCAAACCCCACTACAATATACCACACCACACTGCATTATGCCACATCACACTGCAATATACCACACCACACTACAATATATCACACCACACTACAATATATCACAACACACTACAATATACCACACCACACTATAATATACCACACCACACAACACTATATCACACCACACTACAATATACCACAACACACTACACTATACCAAACCACACGACACTATATAACACCACACTACAATATACTACACCACACTACAATATACTACACCACACTACAATATAACATACCACACTTCAATATAGCACAATACAATATATCACACTACAATATACCACACCACACTACACTATATCAGACCACACTACAATATATCACACCACACTACAATATACCACACCACACTACAATATACCACACCACACAACACTATATCACACCACACTACAATATATCGCACCACACTACAATATACTACAACACACTACAATATAGCAGAACCCCAACGCATTATTTCACATCGCACTACACTATACCACACCACACTACAATATACCACATCAAACTACAAAATACTACACCAAATCACAATATATCACACCACCCTATAATATACCACACCACATTACAGTATACCACACCACACTACAATATATCACACCACACTACAATATATCACACTACACTACAATATACCACACCACACTACAATATATCACACCACACTACAATATTCCACTCCACACTACACTATACCACACGAAACTACAATATACTGCAACACACTATAATATAGCAGTACCACAATACATTATTTCACACCACACTACACTATAACACACCACACTACAAGATATCTCGCCACACTACAACATATCACAACACACTAGACTCTATCACACCACACTACAATATACAACATCAAACTACAATATACCACATCACACTACAATATACCACACCACACTACAATATATTACACCACACGACCATATATCACACCACACTACATTATACCACACCACACTACAATATATTACACTACACTACACTATATCACAACACACTACAATATACCACACCACGCTACACTATATAACACCACACTACAGTATACCACACCACACTACACTATATCACATGACACTACTATATATCACACCACACTACAGTATATGATATCACACTACAATATAACACACCATACTACAGTATATCACACCACACTACAATATAGCACATCACACTACCATATATCACACCACACTACACTATACCACACAACACTACACTATATTACACTACACTACACTGTATCACAACACACTACAATATACCACACCACGCTACAATATATAACACCACACTACACTATATAACACCACACTACAGTATACCACACCACACTACACTATATCACATGACACTACTATGTATCACACCACACTACAGTATATGATATCACACTACAATATAACACAACATACTACAGTATATCACACCACACTACAATATAGCACATCACACTACCATATATCACAACACAGTACACTATACCACACCACACTACACTATATTACACTACACTACACTGTATCACACCACACTACACTATACCACACCACATTACATAATATTACACTACACTACAATATACCACACCACAGTAAAATATATCACAACACACTACACTATATCACACCACACTACAATATACCACACCACACTGCATTGTGCCACATCACACTACACTATACCACACCACACTACAATATATCACACCACACAACAATATATCACACCATACTACAATATACTACAACACACTACACTATACCACACCACACGACACTATATAACACCACACTACAATATACTACACCACACTACAATATACTACACCACACTACAATATACCATACCACACTTCAATATATCACACCACACTACAATATAGCACAATACAATATATCACACTACAATATACCACACCACACTACAATATATCACACCACACTACAATATAACACACCACACTACAATATACTAGACCACACTACAATATACCACACTACAATAGAGCAGAACCCCAATACATTATTTCACATCACACTACAATATATCACACCACACTACAATATACCACACCACACTACGATATATCACACCACACTACAATATACCACTCCACACTACAATATACTACACTACACTACAATATACCACATCACACTACAATATACCAAACCACACTACACTATACCACACCACACTACAATATACTACAACACACTACAATATAGCAGAACCACAATACATTATTTCACATCACACTACACTATACCATGCGACACTACAATATACCACACCACACTACAGTATACCACACCACAATACAATATATCACACCACACTACAATATATCACATCACACTACACTATATCACACCGCACTACAATATATCACACCAAACTATACTATATCACAACACACTACAATATACCATATCCCACTACAATATACCACATCACACTACAAAATAATACACCAAACTACAATATATCACAGCACACTATAATATACCACAACACATCACACTATACCACACCACACTACAATATATCACACCACACTACAATATATCACACCACACTACAATATACCAAACTACACTACAATATATCACACCACACTACAATATACCACACTACGCTATATCACAACCTACTACAATATATCACATCACACAACATATATCACATCACACTACACTATATCACAGCACACTTCACTATACCACACCACAGTACAATATATCACACCACACTACACTATATAACACCACACTACTATATACCACACCACACTACAATATACCACACTACATTGTATTACAACCTACTACAATATATCACATCACTCTACACTATATCACATCACACTAAAATATATCACATCACACTTCACTATACCACACCACACTACAATATACCACACCACACTACACTATATAACATCATACTACTATATAGCACACCACACCCACAATATACCACATCACACTACAATATACCACACCACACTACAATATACTACAACAGGTACAGTATACCACACCCACAATATACCACATCACACTACAATATATCACACCACACTACCATATAGCCCACCACACCACATTACAGTATACCACACCACACTACACTATATCACACCACACTACAATATACCACACCACACTACAATATATCACACCACACTACAATATATCACGCTGAACTACACTATATCACATCGCACGACAATATAGCACACCGCCCTACAATATACCACACCACACTGCAATATGCCACATCACACTACAATATGCCACACCACACCACACCACACTAAAATATACTACCCCACACTAAAATATACTACATCGCACTACAATATACCAAACTACAATACAATATATCAATACACTACAATATGCTACACCACACTACAATATACCACACTACAATATAGCAGACCACAATACATTATTTCACATCACACTACATTATACCACACCACACTACAATATACCACACCACACTACGTATACCACACCACACAACACTATATCACACCACACTACATTATATCTCACCACAATACAATATTCTACTCCACATTACAACATATCAAACCACACTACAATATACCACACCATACTACAATATATCACACCACACTAGAATATATCACACCACATTTCAGTATATCACACCAGACTACAATATATAACACCAGGCTACAATATATCACACTACAATATACCACATTAGACTATATCACAACTACTACAATATTTCACATCACACTACACTATATCACACTACACTACAATATATCACACCACACTACACTATACCACACCACACTACAATATATCACACCGCACTACAATATATCACATCACACTACACTATATCACACCGCACTACAGTATATCACACCAAACTCTACTATATCACAACACACTACAATATACCACATCCCACTACAATATACCACACCACACTACACTGTATCACATCACAATACTAGATATCACGCCACACTACAGTATATCACACGACACTACATTATACCACACCACACTACACTAAATCACACCACACTACACCAAGACACACCACACAGCCATTTATCACACCACACTACACTATATCACACCACACTACAATATATCCCATCACGCTACAATATATCACACTACAGTACACTATATCACACCACACTACAGTATACCACACCACACTACACTATATCACATCACACTACCACATACCACACCTCACTAAAATATGCGACACCACACTACAATATACTACACCACACTACAATATACCATACCACACTACAATATATCAGAACACACTACAAGATACCACACTACAATATATCAGACTACAATATACCACACGACATTACAATACACCAAACCACACTACAATATATCGCAACATACTACAATATACCACACTATAATATAGTAGACCACAATACATTATTTCACATCACACTACTCTATACCACACCACACTAAAATATATCACAGCACACTTCACTATACCACACCACACCACACTACAATATACCACACCACACTACACTATATAACACCATACTGCTATATAGCACACCACACCCACAATATACCACATCACACTACAATATCGCAGCACACTTCACTATACCACACCACAGTACAATATATCTCACCACACTACACTATATAACACCACACTACTATATACCACACCACACTACAATTTACCACACCACACTACAATATACCACACCACACTACACTATATAACACCATAATACTGTATAGCACACCACACCCACAATATACCCCATCACACTAGAATATACCACACCACACTACAATATGTCACACCACACTACCATATAGCCCACCACACCACATTACAGTATACCACACCACACTACACTATATCACACCACACTACAATATACCACACCACACTACAATATATCACACCACACTACAATATATCACGCTGCACTACACTATAATACATCGCACGACAATATACCACACCACACTACAATATACCACACCACACTACGATATGCTACATCACACTACAATATACAACACCACACCACAATATATCACACCACACTACAATATACCACACCACACTACACTATACCACACCACACTAAACTATATCACACCACAATACAATATACTTCACCACACTACAATATACAATACCACACTACAATATATCACACGACATTACAATATGCCACACCACACCGCATCACACTAAAATATACTACCCCACACTAAAATATACTACATCGCACTACAATATACCACACCACAATACAATATATCAAACCACACTACAATATACTACACCACACTACAATATACCACACTACAATATAGCAGACCACAATACATTATTTCACATCACACTACATTATACCACACCACACTACAATATGCCACGCCACACTACGTATACCACACCACACAACACTATATCACACCACGCTACATTATATCTCACCACAATACAATATTCCACTCCACATTACAATATATCAAACCACACTACAATATACCACACCACACTACAATATATCACACCACACTACAATATACGTCACCATACTACAATATATCACACCACACTATAATATATCACACCACATTTCAGTATATCACACCAGACTACAATATATAACACCACGCTACAATATATCACACTACAATATATCACATTAGACTATATCACAACTACTACAATATTTCACATCACACTACACTATACCACACCACACTACAATATATCACACCGCACTACAATATATCACATCACACTACACTATATCACACCGCACTACACTATATCACACCAAACTATACTATATCACAATACACTACAATATATCACATCCCACTACAATATACCACACCACACTACACTATATCTCATCACACTACACTACAATATATCACACCACACTACACTATACCACACCACACTACAATATATCACACCACCCTACAATATATCACATCACACTACACTATATCACACCGCACTACAATATATCACACCAAACTATACTATATCACAACACACTACCACATACCACACCTCACTAAAATATACTACACCACACTACAATATACCATACCACACTACAATATATCACACCACACTACAGTATATCACACCACACTAGAATATACCGCACCACTACCATATATCACACCAGACTACACTATTCGACACCACACTACACTACACTATATCACAACACACTACAAAATACCACACGACACTACACTATATCACATCACACTACCACATCCCACACCTCACTAAAATATGCAACACCACACTACAATATACCAAACTACACTACAATATACTACACCGCACTACAATATATCACACCACACTACACTATAACACACCACACTTCAATATACCACATCACACTACAATACACCACACTACAATATACCACACCACACTACACTATATCACATCACACTACTATATATCACAGCACACTACAGTATATCACACCATACTACCATATACCACACCACACTACGATATATCACACCAGACTACACTATACCACACCACAGTACACTATATTACACTACACTATATCAAAACACACTACAAAATACCACACCACACAACAATATATTACACTACACTACAATATACCACACCACACTAAAATATATCACACCACACTACACTATATCACACTACAATACAATATACCACACCACACTTCAATATGCCACATCACACTACAATATACCACACCACACTACAATATATCACACCACACTACAATATATCACAACACACTACAATATAGCCGGCCAAAATGGCGACAAGGAAGGTTGCTTGACCACGTCTTGACCAAACAAAATATAATATTTTCACCAAAAACTGCCCTTTAAACACATGTCAGATGGATTACAATATTCATTATTACAATTACTTTGACTGTTCCCTGACAACTAGTACCAGTTTCAAGATAGAATTATCTTAACGAAGTATATAGAATTTGACTTGATTTTCCCCCAACAAACCACGTGTGGACAGGGACGTGGAAAAAAGGAAAAAAAACAAAACAAATCACTACATCCCTTAAGGATCGCAGTAAGTACTCCACAAAACATATAAACAACAATATACACACAGATTTATATACAGATATATACCATATGCATATACACACACGTGAAAAGAAACCACACTATTTCGTGGGAGAAAACCGGCCAAGTTTACCAATTTACATTGGTAAAATATTTCTTAACATTGACTTCGCTTCTAACCCACATACACCTTTTAATTATATATATATATATATAGTAGCAGCTGAAAGTTAATAATTTGAAAAAAAAAATATTATTGAAAGTTTATTATAAAGAAGCAGTATCAGCGGAAAAAAAAACCAAAAAAAAACGTTATTTCGCTGTTAATAAACTGTTGCCTTCTACAGTACGTTTCATTTAACTTACGCAGCATATTTATTTGTTTACATGCACAGACTCTTCTGTACACACACAACATTTAGGAAAACGGAAACAAAATACACAAAAAAAAAACAAAACAAAAAAAACAGACATTTTATTTCTATCGTAATCAAGTGCACTAAACCTATATTGTTTACATTCTGTGTTTTTCTACGGATGGGTAGAAATAACAAAATTGCCATGGTGATATCCATCGGTGAAATTTGCAACAAAACCGGTCGATGTCCCAAAATAGAACATTGCCCAGAAAATCACATCTGCCATATCTGTACGGAACCCTAAAACTCGTTCCGTAATCGCTGGGTCGAATGTGGAACCTGGCACATCTATGTCTGCCTTCAATGCGCCACAGGCTTCCGGAGGATCCCAGGCCAAAAAAAGAGACATCATAATGCTATGATGGATGGAATCTGGGAGATGGTCCAGCTAAAATCTTGGTCCTTTCAGTGCCTGGACTGTATGCCTGCCTCCACTAATGTTATTGAAAAACAACAACAACAACAACAGCAACCGATGACTGTATCTCCCTCCACCATTGTTACTGAACAACTGCAAAAACCTATGACACTGGCTTCTGCTGCTATTCCTGTGGGATAACATCAGAAACAACAACAACCCATGTCTTCCACTCCCAGTACATCTCGACACCAACAACCGGCGGCTGAGTCTTCCCCTACCATTCCTGTGGAGGAACATCATCATCATCACCACCACCACCACCACCACCACCAACAATAACAACAACAACAGCAGCAAACAACAACAACCGACCAGTACAGATTTTGCAGAATTGCAACCAATGATTTCTGCTTTAAGAAGGGAAGTAATAGGAATAAAGGCAAGCATTCGGGTAGGACCCCACAATGAGGGGTCTTATCGGAATGCCTTGCTAAAGAATCTCCCTGTACCTCTTGCCGCATCTGAGCACACTGAGAAGACTGCGGAATCTGCTACCCATGAAGTAATTGCCATTGGGGTACCAGAGGACAAAGCTGATCTTCAGGCATTTGCTGCCAGCTCAGCCAAAGACCTAGGCTGTGTTCCCCCAAAGGGTGCTCTCCGCCTTGGTCGACCTCGTCCAAAACTAAACTCATCAGGCTGTCTTTTTCGGACCCCGCTGAGGCAATATCATACCATCTGGCCTCTGTTAAAGCTGGGAGTGAAAATCGGATTACCTTCTGAACACACCCAGGCCTACTACCCCATGTACGTCGAAAGCTACGTGCTGCAGCTTCCTTGAATCGGAACTAAGCACAACATGAAAGTTTTAGTCTGCGTGATGATGGGCAGATCTAGAGGTTTGTTAAGGCTGGTGAAACGTGGAAGAGAGATACCAGCAGGTCTGAGTGTGCTCTACCCACAATAACTAGCAATGAAAAAAAACTGCAACAACTCTGGGAAACTAAACCAGAACAACCTGCCACCCTCTACACACCATCATAAACTATAAGCAGGGTACAAATTGTTGTCCTTAAATGCTCGCATTTTTATGCAACAAGATACATCTGTTTGACTCCTACGTCAGAAGCATCGACCCTGACTTCATCACAGTCACAGAAACATGGGCACATTCCTTACTCTGTGATGGGGTTTTCAGCATTACTGGGTACAACCCTTTCCGCAAGGACCGCATTAATCGCCGTGGTGGTGGTGTGATGGTCTACGTTCGTTCAAACTTTTCGATAATTCCTTGCGTTGATTTGAACGAATCACAGGAAGAAGTTTTTTTCTGTGACATACCTATGACCATGTCAACACTTCTGCTTGGTGTTGTTTATCGCCCCTCAAACTACCATCAGGACACACAGGTTTGCGATATCCTAAGAGTCGCTGCCAAGAAAACAGCCACTTATGTGTTTATTGCAGGTGACTTCAATCATCCTGAGATCGATTGGGAAACCTTTCGTTGGCCACAAGGTGCAAACGATTTCCTTGAACTAGTGCTGGACTCAAACTGGTCACAAGTAGTCACCTCTCCAACAAGAGGTAACAACACTTTGGACCTGATCTTTACCACTACTCCTGAAGTGGTTATCAGTTGTACTACTGAGGAACCTCTAGGCGACTCTGATCATGCTACGATCATTGCCAATCTGGTACTTGAGGGCAGCAACAAAATCCAGAGCCATCTCCAATCTGCTTGCTTTGATTGGAAGAGGGCGGATTGGAACTTGTACTGCACTGAGCTACAGCGCCCAAACTGGCATGAGATGTATAACTCTGGAGATGTGAACACTATACTCCAGAGCATCCTGGACTCAATATGGATAGCGTGTGTAGCATCGGTGCCACGTAAGCGGAAAAATAACCACCCCAAAAGTGCAATTTGGGAAACTTCAGCGGTCCGACTTGCCAGGAAAGAACGTCGGAACGCTGAACGGGAATATAAACTGCATAGATCAGATGACAACAGAAAAAAGCGGAATAAATCTTCTAACCATCTCAAGCAAGTGACAAAGAAGGCAGTGCTTGAATTTGAACAGTGCATAGCAACCAATCCTGACAATAAGGTGTTCTGGAAATATGTTCATTCAAAGCAGAGACCTCACTCTCCAGTTGGTCCTCTTTGCAATCCCCACACAAGCCAGATCACTGACGATCCCAAATAATGCGCAGTAAATATTTTTACTGTTGAAAACCAGAATGTACCATCTCTAACATCAAATTCCATAACAACAATGGAATTTACACCTGCAATGTTGCGACGTCACCTTAAGAATAAGCGCAACTATGCCTCCCCTGGTCTTGATGGTGTGACATACCTGCTTCTCAAACATGGCGGGTATTTCCTTTTGCGCCAGCTTTCTTTCTTCTTTCAATACTGTCTCAACAATGGTGCTACTCCGGAGCAGTGGAAAACTGCCAGTGTCATTTCCCTGTTCAAAAAGGGCAACCGCATGTCACCTGTCAACTATCGTCCAGTCAGTCTTACTAGCTGTATGGCCAAACTGATGGAATCCTGTGTCAGAGAAACACTTTGGAACTTCTGGAGCTCTCACAGTTTGGATTTATCCCTAACTCCAGCTGCTGTGATCAGCTTATCGAGTTCCTTGAGGACATCACCCGGATCACTGACAGCGGCTCATGGGTGGATGTTGTTTACCTTGACTTTGCTAAGGCTTTTAATTCTGTGCCACACAAAAGACTTATGGCAAAACTCTCTGCAATGGGTGTGAGGGATGATCTTTTCGACTGGTTGAAATCCTTCATTCTCAGCCGAAAAGAAGTAGTCACGGTTCTAGGACAGCATTCTTCACCATATGAGATGTCATCTGGTGTACCACAGGGATCTGTCCTTGGTCCTCTTTTGTTTGTGGCATATATTAACGACATAGATGCCAACTTACAGAATGCCACGGTACTAAAATATGCAGATGACATCAAGCTATACCTTGAAATCAAAAGGACTGATCCTGAAATTTACAACTCTTTCCTACAATCAGACCTGGACACAATGCAGCAATGGATCACAGACTGGCAACTGAAGCTGGCTGTGGACAAGTGTACCACCATGCATTTTGGAAGGAAAAATGCAGCGTCCACATACTCCCTCCACAACACTGACATCAAAAAGTCCTCTTGTGAACGTGACCTGGGCATTACTGTCAGCAACGATTTGCGTTGGACAAAGCATGTCTCTAAGATTGTCAAGAAGGCCGAGGGTGTATTGGCATCACTCAGCAAGACCTTTGTTAGCCGCTCTCCAGCCATCTATTTAAAACTGTATACAGCTATGGTACGACCACACTTGGAATTCGCATCTTCAGTCTGGAACCCCTATCTTGCTCAGAACATTGACCTCCTGGAAACTGTTCAGAGACGTGCAACCAAGCGCATACCCTCCATCAGACACCTACCATACTCTGAATGCCTTGCTTCCCTGGGCATGGATTCATTGAAGCTCCGACGTCTGGCAATGGACTTGGTAAATACCCACAAAGTTATTAACCATATGGCCAATTGCAACCCTGAGCGCCTCTTTGATCTCCATGTGTCTAACACACGTGGACATGCCTACAAGATCAGAAAACAGCACAGCTCCCATGACTTTCGTAGACATTTTTTCACGCTCAGAGTTGCTGAAGCATGGAACAAACTGCCTGCGTCAATTGTTAGCTGCCGAGACACTGCATCCTTTAAGACACTCATGCTTCGCGAAATACGCCAAAACTACACCTGATGTACCCCTTCCATACACATGCACACATGTGTGTATCATGACTCGTGCACTGTTCATTTTACTGATGTTTGTGCATTGCCCTATGTACTGTACATGCACTTTTTTGATGAGTTGTGGTGCACCTGGGCACTGTACACAATATTTCATTATTGTTATTGTTATTATATCATGACTCGTACACTGTTCATTTTCCTGACATTTGTACATTATTCTATGTACTATACATGCACCTTTGATGAGTTGTAGTGCACTTGAGCACTGTACACAATAATTTCATTATTATTATTATTATTATTATTATATGTTGTTGTTGTTAATGTCACCCCTGCTGTAGCTGCCTTCCTCTTGTTGATGTAGGTGGTAGTTGAAACTGCAACCTATTCGGGCTGCCAGGCTGGCTGCTGGGGCTCGAACGCCTTCTTTAACCGAAGATGCGGGGTCGTTGTTATTTTCACTGTTTCTGTCGTTGCCTTCCTCTTGTTAATGGTAGTGATAATTGTTGGTGCTACCTATAACGGCTGTCAAGCTGGCTGCTGTATCAGCTTCTCTGAGTGACGCTCCAGTGGCCTTCTTGACCAAAGATGCAGGTCAATGGCTTTTGACATTGTTTGGCAACACAACGCAAATAAATATATACACTATCATCAATTGGAAAGACCAATGGAAACATTGTTTCCTTGGTCCAATCTGATGAGTTCCACTCCACTTGGTAAGAACTGAGATGTTGAGATTTATTACAAAAAAACACTAAAATCAGGATACTGGGTTGGTATAACTACCTGGTTTGTATGTGTTGTGGTGTGGTATGTGGTGTGTTGTGGTGGTGTGTTTTGGTCTTTTGATGTGGTGTGTGTGTGTGCAGGTTGATGTGTTGTTGTGTGTGTAATGTAAAGAGGAAATTTTACACACATAGGACCTACAAGGGGTGTGAGGACTCTACCCCCTACAACCCTCTCAGAAATAAATGGCTGAAGAAAAAGAGAAGAAAGTTGTAAAGTATTTTCAAATGTGAATTATTTTTTTAAAAAGTCAAAATGTCAACTGTCATGAAAGTACCATCCAACAAATATTAAAATTATGCAATTATTTTTATTTACACATGTGGATATTTTGTCATAAATATAAATATAAACCAGTTAAGGTTTACTAAATAAACACATGAACGTTTTTTTTTTTTTAAATGATGTAGTCATAGGGGTGTCACTGGACATTTGAAGCTTGGTGGAGCCCTTCTCTCTCCAAGTTTGAACAGTTGATTTCTTCCAGAGAAGGAGAGAGAATAAGAGGAAGGAAGTGAGATAGAAATATAGAGAGGAAGAACAGACCCCAGTGGTAGACTGGTATTGTTTTTTATCAACCTTGAATGGAGGACAGAAAGTTGACCTCAGCAGGATTTAAACTCAGAGCAGAGAACCAGGATAAATATGGCAGAAAACATTCTATTTATTGTTTTATAGACTTTAAATAAATGTTTCTGCTTTTGACTCAAGGCCAGCAATATGAAGAGAAAGGGGAATGCCAATTAAATCAGGACCAGTGCATTACTGTTACTGTTTTTTATCAACCTTGAATGGATGAAAGTCAAAGTTGACCATGGCATGATTTAAACCCATAACATAAAGGGCTGTAACTTTATGACACAATGCATATCATCTGACACTCTACTGATTCTGCAAATCCACCACCCTCAACAATGAAATGAGATTATGTCTCTGTAAGAGCCCTTAATGACAAATAATATGAAGGGGTACTTTCTACAGGGTGTATTTGTTAATTACAATACAAACTCTCAGAGAATAATTTCCAACATATTTCAACATAATAAATGTTCATCAAAATATATTAATATTATTATTATTTTCTGCTAGCATGTGTAGTGTGTATATTTATATTTTACACAGGTATATATATATACATGTAGCTATGATACATCAAATAAAATTGTAATTGACAATATATAATACATAGAAATTGAACAAAGACTGTGTTACACTGTCTTATGTAATCAGTAACAAAATCCATGATACATTAAAAAAGACGATATTATATATAAACTGCATTAGGAGAAAATTAGTGACGGAAATATATGAATGTTTATTTAAGCGATGGCTAACCGGAAGTGTTGACATTTCAGAAATTTTAAAGGGAATCTTTAAATAAACAAAATATATTTAATCAACATCCACGAAATTTAGTAGATAACTTATGTAATATTCATTCATTATTTATTCAAAGTAATGCAACTTATTTTACTAATGGGATAAAAAATTATAAACTGAACGCAGTCCCATGCTCCTTACTTAATTATAGTTTAGATTTATTAGGTCAGGTGGATTGGCCAGAACAATTCTACTCTTCTTTTTTAGATGTCACGATCTGCCATGGCATTCCTGAGATCACTAATCTCCAGCTGGACATCCTGAGACATCTGATCTATGTTTTATATTTTATATTCTGCCTTCCAAAGTGTGTCTATATATTTGTGTCTATCATATTTCACAGTGATGGGGTTTACCGCAAGTGTTGACTACGTAGGTGAACAACCAGTGATGAATTCTCAGTGAAAGATTTACCTCATATTTTACATGAATAAGGTCTTTCACCACTGTGTGTTCTTTTGTGACGTACAAGTTGAGAACTCTGAGAAAAAGATTTACCACATATTTCACAATGGAAGGGTCTTTCACCAGTGTGTGTTCTTTTGTGTTGTAAAAGATAAGAACTACGATAAAAGGATTTCCCACATATTTCACAGTGGAAGGGTTTTTCACCAGTGTGACTCCGTATGTGGACGACAAGAGCAGAATTATTAGTAAAAGATTTCCCACATATTTCACAGTGGAAGGGATTTTCACCAGTGTGACTCCGTATGTGGATGACAAGAGCAGAATTATTAGTAAAAGATTTCCGACATATTTCACAGTGAAAGGGTTTTTCTCTGTGTATTTTCTCGTGTGAGGATAGTTTCAGTTTTGAAGAGAAAGTTTTCCTGCAAATCTCACAGCTATATTCAGACATATTTCATAAAGGAATCTCACCATTTCCACTCATATATTAAGAAATGTAGCATTCAGTTGGTAAAGTAATAAGATGTATGAAAGCGTAAGACTGATCTTGGAAGAAGAAAAAGCAAGTGCTAATATATATATGTCTGTGTGTGTGTGTGTGTGTGTGTGTATCTTTTATTTTTGTTAAGGTGAGAAGATCAATAAAATCCTCAGCTCATAAAACAGTCGAATAAGACTTCTATAGTTAAGGTTCTTGTTATTGAGGACAGTTCAGGTGACAAGAGAATTAATATCCATAATTTCAAAAGATGAAGGTTAATATATATACATATATATATATATAGAGACATACAGTGTGCAGGTATGAGAGAGAGAAATAGATGTGTGTGTGGAAATATGTGTGTAGGTGTTGTAATAAATCAATATATTTCACTTCAGATAGAAAAGTTCACAATGTTTGTGTTGTGGTGGAAAACGAAATAATACGTACTTTAGTTGTCAAGACCAAATATAAAGTCAAGAAAAGTTAGTAAAAACTAAATGTTCAATGATTTCTGATTAAAATAATATTTTCCTGTCCTGTAAAATGTTGAACAACCCCTTCAATATTTAATAATACAGGTGCTAAAACAACAACTATAAGGTAAATAAGTCACCTTATGTTATTTACAAACATTAACGTCCACCTTAATATGAAATAATCACCATAAAAGATGAAATTAGATGAGGTTTAAGTTGTAACAATGGAGCAGATATAAATGGTAATATTTCACCGTCCAGTTGACACCGGTGTCATGGCTTAAATGTCCCCCACATAATTTAATACATTCAGAAACAACTTCCGTTATATGAACTAGCAGAAAACCACCCGAAGGTAGCATGTGTAGTGTGTATATCGATATTATACGCAGGTATATATGATACATGTATATATATACCTGCGTGTAATATCAATATACACACTACACATGCTACCTTTGGGTGGTTTTCTGCTAGCATGTGTAGTGTGTATATTGATATTATACGCAAGTATATATATACATGTAGATATGATACATCAAATAAAATCATAATTGACAATGTATAATTGTTTCTACGTTAGGCACAAGGCCAGCAAAATACCCAGTGTATTACTGGTACGTTATTTTATCGACCCCGTAAGGATGAAAGGATAAGTTAACCTCGGCGGGATTTGAACTCAGAATGGCAAGGGCCGTAACTCTATGCGTCAAAGCATGGCGTCCGACCCTCTACCAATACTGCCAATCCACCGCCTTGACAATATATAATACACAGACATTGAACGAAGACTGTGTTACTCTGTCTTATGTAATCAGTAACGTAATCCATGATACATTAAAAAAGACGATATTATATATAAACTGCATTAGGAGAAAATTAGTGACAGAAAATTAATAGTTTATTGAAGTGATGGCCAACCGGAAGTGTAGACATTTCAGAAATTTTAAAGAAGTGAATTTTTAAACAAACAAAATATATTTAATCAACAACCACGAAATTTAGTAGATAAATTATGTAATATTCATTCATTATTTATTCAAAGTTATCCAACTTATTTTACTAATGGGTTAAACAATTATAAACCGTAAGCAGTCCCGCGCTCCTCCTTTTATTATAGTTTAGATTCATACGTTCAATATATATGCTAGTACTTTATTCAGATTTGAATAAATAACGTTATTAATGTTATATAACTGTTCATATTAAACCAAAACACATTATTAAAGGTAATAAAATATTTAAGTAATGGAAAAAAAAGAAAAAACGAATCAAGCAACGAAAATAATTGTTTCTACTTTTGGCACAAGGCCAGCAATTATCCCAGTGTATTACTGGTACTTTATTTTATCGACCTCGTAAGGATGAAAGGCAAAGTTAACCCTGGAACTCAGATCATAAAGGGAGGTAACTCTATGCTACAAAGCTTGGCGTCCGACGATGACAAAGGTGTTACCACAGAGAATAGCCAGAGTCGCCCACTACAACATACACCCCACCTCATGGGACTACTTCCTCAAGGGGGCTGCTGTCTTTCTAATTTTTGAGAAGGAAATCAGCAGTGTGGGGACAAAGAGGAAGTGGTTTGTCAGGCCCCAGTATTTAACTATCTCCCTCTTCTCTCTATTACAGGTAGTAAAGCCTGGGTTTGTGGCTGCAGGGAAAATGTTGGAGGCAGAGAATGATCCAACCCATGCTAAACCTCCAAATAAAGCTGATACTTGTCTTTTTCAGCTGTGGAGATTAGGGACATGTGGAATGATGTGTCTTGCTTAAGGACACAATGTACCTCCCTAACTGACAATTGAAAACATGATATTACCATATGATGTATGACTTCACTATACAATATATATGTGTTTGTATACATATATATAGTATATATTTGTGTGTATACATTGTCTCATTCCATGAGAGTAACTTGGTCAGTCTATGAACTTCTCATCCGACCCTTCTATATGTATATACATGTTTGTCAGTGTGTGTGTACATATGTATATAGAATATTGTCACAACTACTATATACACCACATATACACTATATATAATATTGTCCAATATATATAGACTATATGTCATGTTGTCCAAGGGAAAGGCTGATAATAGATCAGCACCAGTGACATTACAACTATTATATACACTATATATCATCATCATCGTTATCATTTAACGTCTATCTTCAACGCTAGCATGGGTTAGACGGGAATTGTCCTACTTCAAGCAAGATTGATAGGGTGACCATGTCTCGCTCGTATAGGACTGTATCTGGCAGGTTTTCTACAGCTGGATGCCCTTCCTAACACCAACCACATTTCCAGTGTGAACTGGGAGTCTTTTCATCATGACACCTACATGACCTCTTTAGTTTGGACTGGATGTTGTAGTACCAACATAACTTTACAGAGACAGGGTGGTGTTGGTGTGAGGAGGAGGATAGAGTAGGGGTTGTGGGTTGGGTGTATATTTGGTTATGAGTGGCCTACTGACTGTAGGTTAACTTTGCACGTAGGGAAGGCAGGTCTTCTCTGTTACTGTGTGGGGCCAAAGATCTCGATCCAGTGACATTGTCTAAGAGAGGTGTAAGTGTGCAAAGTTGGATTTTATGTCGTCGCAGGTTTTTCTGGATCTACCTACTCCATAACTTCAATCAATTTTGATCACCCTGCACATTTTTTATAAAGCTGTTATCTTTCATGCGCATCACATGACCATACCAACGTAGTCTTCTCTCAAGTAAACAGCATCTGATCCCTCTTATTCCTAATTATCACTTAGTTCGTTTATGTTTTGCCATTTATGTATATTACAATTACACGTCCAATGTAGCATGCATGCTTTGTTCCTTTCCAATCTGTGCAGGTCCTCTGCACACAATGCCCATGTCTCACTGCCATGTAACATTGTTGTTCATATGCACGCATCATACAATCTGCCTTTCATTTTTAGAGAGAAACTTTTTGTGTCTAGCAGCGGTATTAGCTCTCTGAACTTTTTCCATCCTGTTCTAACTCAGACTACTACACTTTCAGAGCACCCTCCACCACCGCTGATTTTGTCACCCAGGCAACGGAAAGCGTCCACTATTTCTATAGAACTATCTGGGCAGTAGAAGGTGCTAGTATCCTGTGGGTACTTGCTGCTTATTTCACATGAGCATCGGCCACATATAAAATCTACATTCTTAGATAGCTTACCTGTGATCTCACTACATCTTTTATGTACCCATAGTTTGCATTTGGGACATAGAACGGAATTTCTACCTACTCCTTTCCTACACACTGAGCATGGCACCAGTGCCCTATTTTCTTTTCTACATACTAGACCTTTAGTCTTAGACAAGTTAACTTTAAGGCCTTTTCATTCATGCCTCCATTTTTGGAATTTCTTCTCTAGTTCAGCCATAGATTCAGCTATGAGAGTTAGATCATCTGCATATAGAAGTTCCCATGGGCTGCTGGTCTTAAACCCTTCGGTTATAGCCTGAATGGCAATAATAAACAGGAGGAAGCTAAGGATGGGGCCTTGCTGAACACCTACTATTACACTATATTCATTGTTAATTCTAACATTGCTGACTGTTTCTTTATACATGGCTTGTATAGCTCTCACAAGCCATTCATCTCCTCCTACTTTTCTAAGGGCCCACCAGATACTGGAGTGGGGGATTCTGTCAAAGGCTTTCTCCAAGTCAACAAAAGCTAAGTAGGGGTTTACTTTTAGCTACTTCTATTGTAGTTGCTGTACAAGGAAAAAAAGCATCTGTGGTACTTTTACCTGCCACGAACCCAAACTACATTTCATCTAGATCAATTTGGTCTCTGATTAGTTGTGTAATAACTTTTTCTGTGACCTTCATGACCTGGTCAACTAACTTAATGATTCTATAGTTTCCCCTATCTAGAGCATCCCCTTTACCCTTGTAGCATTTAATGATGATGCTTCTACGCCAGTCATCTGGTATGACCCCATTGTGTATTACTTGGTTTACTATCTGGGTGACCATAGCATGTCCCACCATTCCAGATGCTTTCAACATCTCAACAACTATCTCTGAAGGCCCAGCTGCCTTGCCCATCTTCATATCTTTGATTGCCTTACTTACTATACTACCATTAACTTGCACCGCTGGTCCCTCTATTGGATCAATTTGGGGTAGACTATCTTTTTCCCATTTATTCTCCTCATTTAGTAGTCTCTTGTAGTGAAACTTCCAAGCTACCTTCTTATCAGTATCAGTGAGGGCAAGTACACCATCATCATCATTACGGACACACTTCTCCCTGACAAAATCATGGATTTCCTTGACACTTTGTTTAGCGATCCTGAACACCTCACGTTTTTGGTCCTCACGTTGTAGAATATGCTTGAACTTTCTATCCTCTGCTTCCCTCCTTGCAAGGTACACTTGTCTCCTAGCTTCCCTTCTGGCCACTTGATAGTGTTCTCTACTTCCCCCATACTTTCCAAGCCTGCTTTTGGCCCTGATTGACTCCTCCACCTTACTGTTCCACCACCAAGTTACTCTCCTCCTGCCTATAGGTCTGCTCCAGCAACAGATTTCATCTGTCGCCTTCGGTAGGTTAACTTTCAAGAATACCCACTGTTCCTCTATATTGTATGTCTCTAATTGCACCTCTTTACTGTCAAAAGCATTAACTAATATGCTTTTAATTTTGTTACTGGCTATGAGGTCCTTCAACTTCCATATCCTTCTCCTCAAGGTAGTCCTCCTCTGTCATCGAGTACGTCTAGTCCTGACTGTGAGGTCACGTTGGGAGGTGCATTCTTCACAGGGGAGGGACTTAGTGTTTACAACAGACACTGTCACACCTTCTAGTAAGGTTATAATATATCTGGCTGGCATGTTCCCCTGATCTACAGGTGATCAAGTCATTGTCTCGTTTTTTGAAGTTTGTGTTACAGATAGTTAGGTTATTAGCGTCACAGAATTCCAGGATTCTGGAGCCTTCCTCAATTCTAGTACCAAACCCATAGCCTCCATGGATTCCATCATAGCCATCTCTATGTTGTCCAATGTGACCATTTAGGTCACCAGCAATAATTATGTAGTCGCTGTTTGTTATTTGGGAGGAAGTGAGCATTAGCAAATCATAGAACCTGTCTTTTATTACGTCAGGTAGACCAGATTGGGGTGCATAAGCGGATATTATTGTCATAGTTGTTCTATTTAGGCCTGGACTTATTTTAATTATTCTGTCAATCACTCTATTTACGGTAATTACCTTATCTACCCATTTCTCTGCTAAAACAAGCCAGCCCATTGTCATTCTCCACCCAGAAAAGTTTATAGCATTGTTTATACCCACACACCCCTCCACCTACTCTCTTGAATATATATATATCATCATCATCATCGTTTAATATCTATCTTCCACGCTAGCATGGGTTTAGACAGGAATTGTCCCACTTGAGGCAAGATTGGTCGTCTTTATTCCGATTTGCATAAATAACATTATTTTACATAACTGTTCATATTAAAACAAAACACATTAAAGGTAATAAAATATTTAAGTAATGGAAAAAAAAAACAAATCACGCAATGAAAATAATGGGAGAGGGACAGACTTCATATTTCAGTCTGAGCTGTGATTCAGCCCCACACTACAGACAAAATGACAAAGGTGTTACCACAGAGAATAGCCAGAGACACCCACTACAACATACACCCCACCTCATGGGACTCCTTCCTCAAGGGGGCTGCTGTCTTTCTAATTTTGAGAAGGAAATCAGCAGTGTGGGGACAAAGAGGAAGTGGTTTTTCAGGCCCCGGTATTTAACTATCTTCCTCTTCTCTCTATTGCAGGTAGTAAAGCCTGGGTTTGAGGCCGAAGTGAAAAGGTTGGAGGCAGGGAATGATCCAACTCATGCTAAACCTCCAACTAAAGCTGATACTTGTATTTTCCAGCTGTGGGGATTAGAGACATGTGGAATGATGTGTCTTGCTTCAGGACACAATGTACCTCCAAAGCTGAGAATTGAAAACATGATATTGCGATATGCTGTATGACTTCACTCATCATCATCATCACCGTTTTACGTCCGTTCTTCCATGCTAGCTTGGGTTAGATGGGTTGTCCTGTTGTGGGCAGTGTCTGGTCGGCTGACCATGCCTTGCTCATACAGGAACTGATTTTGGCTTCATTTCTACAGCTGGATGCCCTTCCTAACACCAATCTCATTTACAGTGAGTGCTGGGTGCTTTTTCCGTGGCGCCTACACGTCCACTTTACAGTGTGGGCTGGGTGCTTTTTTGCTGTGACACCTCCACGACCACCTTGCAGTGGGAGGGTGTGGGGGCATATTGTCTATATGCTTCAGCATGTACCCATGGGAGATCGGGTACTCTGTATTACTGCGTGACGCCAGAGGTCACGGTCGTGTGTCATCACCTTTGAGAGGTGTAATTGGGTAAGGTCGGCTTTTATCACCTCATCCCAGGTCTTCTTGGGTCTCCCCACCCCGCAGTTTCCATTGACTTCTAGTGCTCTGCACCTTTTTATGCAGCTGTCATCCTTCATACGCATCACATGTCCATACCAACGCAACCGCCTCTCCTGCACACAGCATTTGATTCCTCTTATGCTCAGTCTCTCTCTCAATTCATTTATGCTTTATCGTTCGTGTATATTACTATTACACATCCATCAGAGCATGCAGGCTTCGTTACTTTCTAATCTATGTAAGTCTTCTGCCTTCAGCACCCAGGTCTCACTACCATGCAACATCGCTGTTCGGATACACGCATCATACAGTCTGCCTTTCATTTTGAGGGAGAAGCCTTTTGCAGCTAGCAGTGGCAGTAGTTCCCTGAACTTCTTCCATCCCGTTCTTACCCTAGTTATTGTACTTTCTGAACACCCACCTCCGCTGCTAATTCGGTCACCTAGGTAGCAGAAGCTGTCTACTGTTTCTACAGGGCCCTCCCAGAGATTGGTGGTACTTGTTTCCTGTGGCTGTTTGCTGCTTGCTGTCCCAGCACAGTTACTGTATGTGAAGCCTACATTCTTAATTAAGCTTCCTGAGATCCCGCTACATCTCTTGTGTACCCATTGTTTGCATTTGGGGCAGAGAATGGAGTTCCTACCTACACCTTTCCTACATACTGAGCAAGGCCATTTCCCTGAGGGGATCTGGGTCCTGTTTTCTCGTCTACTTACAAGGACCTTAGTCTTTGTCATGTTGACTTTGTGACCCTTTCTTTCTAGTCCCTGCTTCCAAGTTTGGAATTTCTTCTCTAGTTCTACCATAGATTCAGCTATAAGTGCGAGGTCATCAGCATACAGGAGTTCCCATGGGCATCCAGTCTTAAACTCCTCCGTTATTGCCTGCAGGACTATGATGAACAGGAGAGGGCTAAGAACAGAGCCCTGGTGGAAACCAACCTGTACGCTAAATTCCTCGCTATACTCATTTTTAATCATAACTTTGCTGACTGCTCCCCTATACATGGCTTGTAAGGCTTTCACAAGCCATTCATCTACTCCTAGTTTTCTAAGAGCCCACCAGATTACAGCACGTGGAACTCTGTCAAAAGCTTTCTCGAAATCGACGAATGCCAGGTAGAGTGGCTTATTTTTAGCTAGGTACTTTTCCTGTAACTGCCTGACAAGGAAAAGGGCATCAGTGGTGTCTCTTCCTAGTACAAACCCAAATTGCATCTCATCTAGTTTCACCCGGTCCCTAATCAACTATGATATAACTCTTTCTGTTACTTTCATGACCTGGTCCATCAGCTTTATACCTCTATAGTTTCCTAGATCTAGTGCATCACCTTTACCTTTGTAGCAGTTGACAATGATGCTACTGCACCAATCTTTTGGTATGACACCTTCTAGTATTACCTGGTTAACAATACGTGTGGTTATAGTGTGACCTACAGACCCAGATGCCTTCAGCATCTCGGCAGCTATACCCGATGGACCGGTTGCCTTCCCCATCTTCATATTTTTGATTGCCTTACTTACTACGCTGCTGCTGACTTGTACTGTTGGCCCCTCTATAGAGTCTACTTGAGGTAGGGTCTCTTCTTCCCATGCATTCTCCTCATTTAGTAATCTATAATAATTCACTATAAAATATATATGTATTTGTATACATATATATAAGCATATATTTGTGTGTATACATTGTCTCATTCCATGAGAGTAACTTGGTCAGCCTATGACCTCTTCAGCCGAACATTGTATATAAATATACATGTTTGTCAGTGTGTGTGTACATATGTATATATAATGTTGTCAAAACTTCTATATACATGATATTTCATATTGTCCAATATATATAGACCATATAGAATACTGTCCAAAGGAATGGCTGAAACAGCTTGACCTCAGTGATGTCACAGCTCATCATCATTTAATGTCCAGTTTCCCTGCTAGCAAGGGTTAGACAGGTTGTCTTCAAAGACCAAGGTGGGGTTGGGGTCCTCCTTTCAGTTACATATGGTCACACCAACTACTGGGTGTATTTGGTTGTGTCACCAATACTAAAGTGATTGTCATGTCCTTTACACAGCAGAAAGGTCCGCCCAACCCGTTTTCTAGCAGGTTTTCAATAGCTGAATGCCCTTCCTATCACCAATATTATTCATATATACATATATATATATATGTATATATGCACTATACAGTCTATATATAAATACACTACATATACATATATATATATATGTATATATACACTATACAGTCTATATATATACACTACATATATATATATATATGTATCCATATATGCACTATACAGTTTATATATATATACACTACATATATATGTATGTATGTATATATGCACTATACAGTCTATATATATATACACTACACATATATATTTATATGTATGTATATATGCACTATACAGTCTATATATATATATATACACTACACATATATATATATGTATATATACACTATACAGTCTCTATATATATACACTACATATATATATATATACTACATATATATATATATATGTATATATACACTATACAGTCTATATATATATATACACTACACTACATATATATATATATATGTATATATGCACTATACAGTCTATATATATACACTACATATATATATATATATGTATATATGCACTATACAGTCTATATATATATATATATATATACACACTATACAGTCTATATATATACACTACATATATATATATATATATATATATATATATATATATATATATATATATATATATATATATATATATGTATATATGCACTATACAGTCTATATATATATACACTACATATATATATGTATATATGCACTATACAGTCTATATATATATATACACTACACACATATATATATATATACACTATACAGTCTATATATATATACACTACACACATATATATATATATATATGTATATATGCACTATACAGTCTATATATATATATACACTACATATATATATATGTATATATGCACTATACAGTCTATATATATATATACACTACATATATATATATATGTATATATACACTATACAGTCTATATATATATATACACTAGACATATATATATATGTATATATACACTATACAGTCTATATATATATACACTACATATATATATATATATACTACATATATATATATATATGTATATATACACTATACAGTCTATATATATATATACACTACACACATATATATATGTATATATGCACTATACAGTCTATATATATACACTACATATATATATATATATGTATATATGCACTATACAGTCTATATATATATATATATATATACACACTATACAGTCTATATATATACACTACATATGTATATATATATATATATATATGTATATATGCACTATACAGTCTATATATATATACACTACATATATATATGTATATATGCACTATACAGTCTATATATATATATATATATACACTACACACATATATATATATATATATACACTATACAGTCTATATATATATACACTACACACATATATATATATATATATGTATATATGCACTATACAGTCTATATATATATATACACTACATATATATATATATGTATATATGCACTATACAGTCTATATATATATATATACACTACATATATATATATATATGTATATATACACTAAACAGTCTATATATATATATACACTACACATATATATATATGTATATATACACTATACGGTCTATATATATATACACTACATATATATATATATATGTATATATACACTATACAATCCATATATATATATATACACTACACATATATATATATATGTATATATGCACTATACAGTCTATATATATATACACTACATATATATATATATGTATATATACACTATACAGTCTATATATATACACTACACACATATATATATGTATATATGCACTATACAGTCTATATATATACACTACATATATATATATATGTATATATACACTATACAGTCTCTATATATATATATATACACTACACATATATATATATATGTATATATGCACTATACAGTCTATATATATATACACTACATATATATATATATATGTATATATACACTATACAGTCTATATATATACACTACACACATATATATATATGTATATATACACTATACAGTCTATATATATATACACTACACACATATATATATGTATATATGCACTATACAGTCTATATATATACACTACATATATATATATATATATGTATATATACACTATACAGTCTATATATATACCCTACATATATATATATATACGTATATATGCACTATACAGTCTATATATATACACTACATATATATATGTATATATGCACTATACAGTCTATATATATATATATACACTACACACATATATATATATATATACACTATACAGTCTATATATATATACACTACACACATATATATATATATATATATATGTATATATGCACTATACGGTCTATATATATATATACACTACATATATATATATATGTATATATGCACTATACAGTCTATATATATACACTACATATATATATATGTATATATACACTATACAGTCCATATATATATATATATACACTACACATATATATATATATGTCTTTATGCACTATACAGTCTATATATATATACACTACATATATATATATATATGTATATATACACTATACAGTCTATATATATACACTACACACATATATATATATGTATATATACACTATACAGTCTATATATATATATACACTACACACATATATATGTATATATACACTATACAGTCTATATATATATACACTACACATATATATATGTATATATACACTATACTGTCTATATACACTACACATATATATATATGTATATATACACTATACAGTCTATATATATATATACACTACACACATATATATTTGTATATATACACTATACTGTCTATATACACTACACATATATATATGTATATATACACTATACAGTCTATATATATACACTACACACATATATATATATATGTATATATACACTATACAGTCTATATATATATACACTACACACATATATATTTGTATATATACACTATACTGTCTATATACACTACACATATATATATATGTATATATACACTATACAGTCTATATATATACACTACACACACATATATATATGTATAATTACCCTCCTATTCAACTGAACAATAATATAGATACATATAAATTGATGTGAGCAACAGTTTCATATTTACAGGGTGGAATGGATGTGACATATTAATAATAATAATAATGAAATTATTGTGTAAAGTGCTCAGCTGCACCACAACTCGTCAATATAGTACATAGAATAATACACAAATGTCAGGGAAGTACATGTGTGTATGTGTTAGCTGTAGTGTTGGCGGATCTCGGGAAGCATGGAGGCTTTAAAAGATGCAGTGTCTCGACAGCTCACAACTGATGCAGGTAGTTTGTTCCATGGAGGTTTTAAAGGATGCAGTGTCTCCACAGCTAACAAGTGATGCAGGTAGTTTGTTCCATGGAGGTTTTAAAGGATGCAGTGTCTCCACAGCTAACAACTGATGCAGGTAGTTTGTTCCATGGAGGTTTTAAAGGATGCAGTGTCTCGACAGCTAACAACTGATGCAGGTAGTTTGTTCCATGGAGGTTTTAAAGGATGCAGTGTCTCCACAACTAACAACTGATGCAGGTAGTTTGTTCCATGGAGGTTTTAAAGGATGCAGTGTCTCCACAGCTAACAACTGATGCAGGTAGTTTGTTCCATGGAGGTTTTAAAGGATGCAGTGTCTCCACAGCTAACAACTGATGCAGGTAGTTTGTTCCATGGAGGTTTTAAAGGATGCAGTGTCTCCACAGCTAACAACTGATGCAGGTAGTTTGTTCCATGGAGGTTTTAAAGGATGCAGTGTCTCGACAGCTAACAACTGATGCAGGTAGTTTGTTCCATGGAGGTTTTAAAGGATGCAGTGTCTCCACAGCTAACAACTGATGCAGGTAGTTTGTTCCATGGAGGTTTTAAAGGATGCAGTGTCTCGACAGCTAACAACTGATGCAGGTAGTTTGTTCCATGGAGGTTTTAAAGCATGCAGTGTCTCTACAGCTAACAACTGATGCAGGTAGTTTGTTCCATGCTTCAGCAACTCTGAGCGTGAAAAAATGTTTCCGAAAGTCATGGGAACTGTGCTATTTTCTTACTTTGTGGGCATGTCCACGTGTGTTAGACACATGGAAATCAAAAAGGTACTCAGGGTTGTTGTTGACAATATGGTTAACAATTTTGTGGGTGTTTACCAAGTCAGTTGCCAGGCGTCGGAGCTTCAATGAATCCATGCCCACGGAAGCAAGGCGCTCAGAGTATGGTAGATGCCTGATGGAGGGTATTCGCTTGGTTGCACGTCTCTCAACAGTTTCCAGGCGGTCAATGTCCTGAGCAAAATAGGGGTTCCAGACTGGTGATGCAAATTCTAAGTGTGGTTGCACCATAGCTGTATACAGCCTTAAATAGATATCTGGAGAGCAGCTGACAAAGGTCTTGCTGAGTGATGCTAAGACACCATCGGCCTTCTTGACAATTTTAGAGACGTGCCTCGTCCAACGCAAATCGCTGCTGACCGTAATGCCCAGGTCACGTTCACAAGAAGACTTCTTGATATTAGTGCTGTGGAGGGAGTATGTGGACGCTGGGTTTTTACTCCCAAAATGCATGGTGGTGCACTTTTTCACAGCTAGCTTGAGTTGCCAGTCTGAGATCCATTGTTGCATTGTGTCCAGGTCAGACTGCAAACAAGATCTATAGTGTTCAGGATCTGTCCTTTTTATCTCAAGGTACAGCTTGATGTCGTCTGCATACTTTAGTACTGTGGCATTCCTTAAGTTGGCATCTATGTCATTAATATATGCCACAAACAAAAAGGGGCCAAGAACAGATCCCTGTGGTACACCAGATGACATCTCATATGGTGAGGAATGCTGTCCTAGAACCGTGACTACCTCTCTTCGACCGAGAATGAAGGACTTCAACCAGTTAAAAAGATCATCCTTCACACCCATTGCAGAGAGTTTTGCCATAAGCCTCTTGTGTGGCTCAGAATTGAAGGCCGTCGCAAAGTCAAGGTAAACAACATCCACCCATGAGCCTCCATCAGTGATCCGGGTGATGTCCTCAAGAAACTCTATAAGTTGATCACAGCAGCTGGAGTTGGGGATAAATCCAAATTGCGAGGGCCGGATAAGACTGTGAGTGCTCCAGAAGTTCCAAAGTGTTTCTCTGACACAGGATTTCATCAGTTTGGCGATGCAACTGGTAAGACTGGCTGGACGATAGTTCACAGGTGATGTGCGGTCACCCTTTTTGAACAGAGGAATGACACTGGCAGTTTTCCACTGTTCTGGAGTAGCACTGTTGTTCAGGCAGAATTGGAAGAAGCGTGATAACTGGTGTAGAAGGAAGTACCCACCACGTTTAAGAAGCAGGTACGTAACACCATCAAGACCAGAAGAGGCATGGTTGCGTTTATTTTTCAGGTGACGTCGCAGCATTGCAGGTGTAAATTCCATGGTTGTAATAGAGTCCAGAGTCATAGGTGGTGGAGATGGTACACTCTGGTCTTCAATAGTGAAAATGCCTGCATAGCATTCAGCAATGAGCTCTGCGCATTCCTTGGGGTCGTCAGTAACCTGGCTTGTGTGGGGATTGCGAAGAGGACCAACTGGAGAGTGAGGCCTCTACTTTGCGTGAACATACTTCCAGAACACCTTACTGTATGTAATATTTAATACGGAAATAGCTTCCAAAGACTTAGAAACCAGTTATTCAAAGGAAATAGTAGAGTATACACAATATTTAATACAGAAATGGCTTCTAAAGCACTAGAACTCTTTAATTTTAAGGAAATATTACAGTATATGCAATATATAATACAGAAATGGCTGTCAAAGGACTAGAACTAATATATTTGCACGAAATAGTAGTATATATGTAATGTCTTCTGAAGCACTAGAACTCTTTAATTTGAAGGATATTAATAGATTATATGCAATATTTAATACGTAAATAGATTCCACAGGGCGAGAACTCATTAATTCGAAGTAAATAATGCACATACACTACTATTTCCCTCAAATTTATGAGCTTTACTCCTTTAGAGGCAATTTCCTTATTACATGTGACATATAATCTACTATTTCCTTCGAATTGAAAAGTTCTAGTAATTTAGAGGCCATTTCTGTATTAAATATTGCATAGACACTACTATTTCGTTCAAATTAATGAGTTGTAGCACTGTAAAGCTATTTATGAATTAAATATTGCATATAATCTATTAATACTCTTCAAATTAAAAAGTTTTAGTCCTGTAGAAGCCATTTCTGTATTAAATATTGCTTTCATACTACTATTTACAACAAATAAAAAAGTTCTTGTCCTCAAGAAGCCATTTCCATATAAAATATGGCATATAATGTACTATTTCCTTTGAATTAAAATTTCTAGTCCTTTTCTAGACTTTTCTGAATTAAGTATTGCACATATACAAATATATTCGTTCTAGTCTCTTGACAGCCATTTCTGTATTAAATATGGCATATATAATACTATTTCCTTTGAATTGAAGAGTTCTAGTCTTTTAGAAGCCATTTCCGTATTAAATATGGCATATATACTACTATTTCCTTTGAATTGTGGAGTTCTAGTCTTTTAGAAGCCATTTCTGTATTAAATATGGCATATAATCTACTAATATCCTTTGAATTAATGAGTTTTCGTCCTGTAGAAGCCATTTCTCTATTAAATATTGCATATAATGTACTATTTCCTTCAAATTAATGAGATTTAGCCCTTTAGAAACCATTTCTATATTAAATGTTGCATATAAAATACTATTTCCTTGAAGAGTTCTATTCCTTTAGAAGCCATTTCTGTATTAAATATTGCACATACACTACTATTTCCCTCAAATTAATGAGCTTTAGTCCTTAAGAAGCCATTTCCGTATTGAGTATAGAATATAATCTACTAATACCCTTTAAATTAAAGCATTCTAGTCCTTTAGAAGACATTTCTGTATTAAATATGGCGTATATACTATTATTTCCTCAAATTATATTAATTTTACTCTTTTAGAAGCCATTTCTTATTAAATATAGCATATACTCTACTATTTCTTTCGAATTGAGGCATTGTAGTCATCTGAAGGCCATTTCTGCATTAAATGTAGCATATAATCTAATAATACCCTTCAAGTTAATGAGTTTCAGCCCTCTAAAAGCCATTTCTGTATTAAATATTGCATATACACTACAATTTTGTTCAAATTAATGAGTTGTAGCACTGTAGAAGCTATTTATCTATTAAATATGGCATATAATCTACTAATACTCTTCAAATTAATGACTTTTAGACTTGTAGAAGCCGTTTCTGTATTAAATATTGCATACATACTACTATTTACTACAAATTAAAGAGTTCTTATTCTTAAGAAGCCATTTCCATATTAAATATGGCATATAATGTACTATTTCCTTTGAATTAAAAGTTCTAGTCATTTAGAAGCCATTTCTGCATTAAATATTGTGTATACTCTACTTTTTCCTTCAAATTTATGGGTTCTAGCTCTGTTGAAGTTGTTTCCCTATTAAATATTGCATATACTGTACTATTTCCTTTGAATCGAAGAGTTCTATTCTTTAGAAGCAATTTCTGTATTGAATATTGCACATATATTATTATTTCCCTTGAATTAATGAGATTTAGTCCTTTAGAAGCCATTTCCATATTAAATATGGCATATAATCTACTAATACCCTTCAAATTAAAAAGTTCTACTGCTTTAGAAGCCATTTCTTTATTAAATATGGCATATATACTAGCATTTCCTACAATTATATTAGTTTTACTCCCTTAGAATTCATTCCTTTCTTAAATATTTCTGTATTAAATATGGCATATAATCTACAAATATCCTTCAAGTTAATGATTTCTAGTCCTTTACAAGCCATTTCTATATTAAATATTGCATATAATGTACTATTTCCTTAGAATTAATGAGCTTTTGCCCTTTAGAAGCCATTTCTATATTAAATGTTGCATATAATCTACTAATATCCTTCAAATCAATGAGTTTTAGTCCTGTAGAAGCCATTTCTTTATTACGTATGGCATATATACTACTATTTCCTTCGAATTAATGAGCTTTACTCCTTTAGAGACCATTTATTTATTACATGTGGCATATAATCTACTATTTCCTATAAATTGAAAGTTTCTAGTCTTTTAGAGGCAATTTCTGTATTAAATATAGCATATAATGTATTAATGCCCCTCATATTAATGAATTTCAGCCCTGTAGAAGTTATTTCTGTATTAAATATTGCATATACACTACTATTTCTTTCGAATTAATGAGTTCTAGCCCTGAGGAATCTATTTACATATTAAATATTGCATAAAATCTATTAATATCCTTCAAATTAAAGAGTTCTAGTGCTTCAGAAGCAATTTCTGTATTAAATATTACATATATGCTACTATTTACTACAAATATATTAGTTCTAGTCCTTTGACAGTGATTTCTGCATTGAATATTGCATATACTGTACTATTTCCTTAAAATTAAAGAGTTATAGTGCTTTATAAGCCATTTCTGTATTAAATATGGCATATATATTACTAATAGCCTTTAAATTAAAGAGTTCTACTGCTTTAGAAGCCATTTATTTATTAAATATTGCATATACTCTACTATTTCCATCAAATTAAAGAGTCCTAGTAATTTAGAGGCCATTTCTGTATTAAATATTGTGTATACTCTACTATTTCCTTCGAAATACTGGTTTCTAGCTCTGCAGAAGCTATTTCTGTATTAAATATTACATATATACTTCTATTTCCTCCAAATATATTAGTTGTCATCCTGTAGAAGACGTTTCTGTATTAAATATACGATATATACTACTATTTGATTCGAATTAAAGCGTTCTAGTCCTTTAGAAGCCATTTCTGTATTAAATATTGTATATACACTACTATTTCCATCGAATTAATGAGATCCCTCCATTTAGAAGCCATCTCTGTATTAAATATGGCACATATACTACTAATAACCCTCATATTAATTAGTTTTAGTCCTGTAGAAGCTATTTCTGTATTAAATATTGCATATACACTACTATTTCCATCGAATTAAAAAGCCATTTCTGTATTAAATATGTTATATAATCTACTAATACCGTCATATTAATGAGTTTTAGTCCTTTAGAAGGCATTTCTGTAGTAAATATTGCATATATACTACTATTTTATTCAATTTAAAGAGTACTAGTCCTTTAGAACCCATTTCTGTATTAAATATGGCATATACACTACTAATACCCCTTATATAAATGAGTTTTAGCTTTGTAGAAGACAGTTCTGTATTAAATATTGGATATACAGTATATTTCCATCGAATTAAAGAGATCTCTTCATTTAGAAGCAATTTGCGTATTAAATATGGCATATGTACTACTAATACCCCTCATATTAATAACTTTTAGTCTTGTAGAAGGCATCTCTGTATTAAATATTGGATATACATTACTATTTCCATCGAATAAATTAGTTCTCTGCATTTAGAAGCCATTTATGTATTAAATATGGCATATAAACTACTAATACCCCTCATATTAATGAATTTAGTCTTGTTGAAGCAATTTCTCTATTAAATATTGCATATATACTACTATTTGATTCTAATTAAAGAGTTCTAGTCCTTATATACAGCTACCTAGGGTACAGACCTCAGAGAGACACCCTGTCACCTAGGGTACAGATGTTAGAGAGACACAGAGCTACCTAGGGTACAGACCTCAGAGAGACACAGAGCCACCTAGGGTACAGACCTCAGGGAGACATAGGGCCACCTAGGGTACAGACCTTAGAGAGACACGGAGCCACCTAGGGTACAGACCTCAGAGAGACACAGAGCCACCTAGGGTACAGACCTCAGAGAGACACCCTGTCACCTAGGGTACAGATCTTAGAGAGACACAGAGCTACCTAGGGTACAGACCTCAGAGAGACACAGAGCCACCTAGGGTACAGACCTCAGAGAGACACCCTGTCACCTAGGGTACAGACCTCAGAGAGACACAGAGCCACCTAGGGTACAGACCTCAGAGAGACACCCTGTCACCTAGGGTACAGACCTCAGGGAGACATAGGGCCACCTAGGGTACAGATCTTAGAGAGACACAGAGCTACCTAGGGTACAGACCTCAGGGAGACACAGAGCTACCTAGGGTACAGACCTCAGAGAGACACCCTGTCACCTAGGGTACAGATCTTAGAGAGACACAGAGCTACCTAGGGTACAGACCTCAGGGAGACATAGGGCCACCTGGGGTACAGACCTCAGAGAGACACAGAGCCACCTAGGGTACAGACCTCAGGGAGACATAGGGCCACCTAGGGTACAGACCTCAGGGAGACACAGAGCCACCTAGGGTACAGATCTTAGAGAGACACAGAGCCACCTAGGGTACAGACCTCAGGGAGACATAGGGCCACCTGGGGTACAGACCTCAGAGAGACACAGAGCCACCTAGGGTACAGACCTCAGGGAGACATAGGGCCACCTAGGGTACAGACCTCAGGGAGACACAGAGCCACCTAGGGTACAGATCTTAGAGAGACACAGAGCTACCTAGGGTACAGACCTCAGGGAGACATAGGGCCACCTGGGGTACAGACCTCAGAGAGACACAGAGCCACCTAGGGTACAGACCTCAGGAAGACATAGGGCCACCTGGGGTACAGACCTCAGGGAGACATAGGGCCACCTGGGGTACAGACCTCAGGGAGACATAGGGCCACCCAGGGTACAGCGAGACAGACAACCAGCTAGAGTATAGACATCAGATTGGTACATTACTGAACTTTAAAGTATCACAGTTTTATACAGGGCTGGTGCTACCATGAAGGTCAACTAGGGTACATTACAGGACCTTAAGGACATACTTAGTTCCCCTGCAACAATATAATATACACATTACCTAGTCTGGTATTATGAAGGCCCTGAACAAGTATATTAAAGCTACACTTAATACATAGTGGTGTTAAGAAGGCTCAGAACAAGGATAATGTTGAAAGTTACTCTTAATACACAGTAATGTTAGGAAGGCCCAGAACAAGGATATCAAAATCTACACTTAGAACACAGTGGTATTAGAAAGGCCCTGAACAAGGATATAAAATGCTACACTTAGTACACAGTAATGGTAGGAAGGCCCTGAACAAGGATATCAACATCTATATTTACAACACAGTGGTGTTAGGAAGGCCAAGAACAAGGATGTTAAAATCTACACTCAGTACACAGTAACGTTAGAAAGGCCCAGAATAAGTATATAAAATGCTACACTTAGTACACAGTAATGTTAGAAAGGCTCTGAACAAGGATATAATATGCTACACTTAGTACACAGTAATGTTAGGAAGGCCCAGAACAAGGATATCCAAATCTACACTTAGTACACAGTAATGTCAGGAAGACCCTGAACAAGGATATCCAAATCTACACTTAGTACACAGTAATGTTAGGAAGGCCCTTAACAAGGATATCCAAATCTACACTTAGTACACAGTAATGTTAGGAAGGCCCTGAACAAGGATATCCAAATCTACACTTAGTACACAGTAATGTCAGGAAGGCCCTGAACAAGGATATCCAAATCTACACTCAGTAGACAGTAATGTTAGGAAGGCCCTGAACAAGGATATAATATGCTACACTCAGTACACAGTAATGTCAGGAAGGCCCTGAACAAGGACATAATATGCTACACTTAGTACACAGTAATGTCAGGAAGGCCCTGAACAAGGATATAATATGCTACACTTAGTACACAGTGGTGTTGCAGGCAGGTATGACTCCATAACTCATTATAAAACCTGGCAGAGTACATCTCCTCTCCAGGTCTTAATAAAACAGACAGAGAGTGAGAAAGAGATATAGAGGAAGAATTAACCCCTAGTATTTGACTGGTACTTTATTATCAACCCCGAATGGAAGAAAAGTAAAGTTGAACTCAGATTAAAGAACTGGAAAAAATACTACAAAGAATTCTATGTGATGTTCTAACAACTTTACCAGATTACCTTATGTATATATATTTGTCTCTAGAGATAAGAAACACTGAAGAAGTTTAGTATGAACCCCCTTAGAGTATCTCCTGAGCAGGATTGAACCCCAGACCAGAACCTCCACCATCTCTCGTATCTCCCACCAGACCACCATGAAGGATATAAGAAGCTACTGAAATTTAATACTTATAAACCTACTTTCAAAATAGAAATAAAAATGATGTGGTGTTGGTCATGCCTTTCTTAATGTATTTGGTTTAAAAGGTAGTTAAACCTAAAATTTCAATATTCAAATAATTATTTAATAGATACTCGCCGTTCTCAACGACATATTGAGAAGAAGCCTGGACGCAGCTGGCTTCCCATCACAACTGGGGCCAACAGGTCCCGGAGATGGCAAGCGCCCCGACGGAATCACTCTCTTCCCATTCGAAGGACGTAGGTCCCTCATCTGGGACACCACCAGCTACGACACAATCTCCGCCTCCAACTTCGTTTCCAAGTCGTTTCGGTCACAAACCCCGGAATCGCAGCCCACCTCGCAGAAGAACGTAAAATAAACAAATACCGAGGACTGTCCGGCCCCTTCCTCTCTGCACCAGTCAACGTTGAGACCCCAGGAGTACTTGGACCCCGTACTGCCGAGCTCCTCCACAAGATCGGAGCGTCACCGGCCCGTCTGAGGAGGGAACCCCGCGAGGTTGGGTGGTTGTTGCATTGGGTATCTCTGGCCATCGTCTGCGAGAATACTTTTGCCGTCTTATCCGTGGGGCGCAGCATTTCTGACCTCTTGCCCTAGACTCAAAGCTCAACCACCCTCCCCTCTCTCCTGCGACACCGGACCTCTTGCCATCCTCTCTCCTTCCCGTTCTGTTTCTTCTTTCTTTCTCTCTTCGATTTAATCAACTTTCCCCTCCCCCAAATTACTGGCCTTCCACCTTTACTAGAAACCATCATTATTATTGTTATACTTACTGTAAATAATATCATGTTTATACAGTTTTGATAAGAAATAAATTCTTCATTACAAACTTGTTTATATAATTATTAATTCTCAAAACACACACACTCATACGTATATATATATATGAAAATATTCAGGACCCCGACGGCTGAGCTGTGGCTGTTTCAACAACTATTTTGGGATTCAACAAGCTTAATTTTTTTTATAACTGATATAAAGCACTCAACAGTTTAGTGGAGTAAATACACAATATATTAATAAATGGAAACTATATTTATAAAACCATATTTATTTTATTATACATATGGAGGCACATGGCTTAGTGGTTAGAGCATTGGCCTTGCAATCAAAAGGTTGTGAGTTCAATTATCAGACCAGGTGATGTGTTGTGTCTTTGAGCAAGACACTTTATCTCACATTGCTCCAGTTTACTCAGCTGTAGAAATGAGATGATAGGGACTGGCGTCCACATCATTCCACTGCAAAGTGGTCGTGGAGGTGCCACGGCAAAAAAAGCACCAGCCCACACAGTAAATGAGGTTGGTGTTAGGAAGGGCATCCAGCTGTAGAAATCGAGCCAGAATCAGTTCCCATCCCACCCTTGCAAGCAGGGAAAAAGCAGACGTAAAATGAAATGATGATGATATATATATATATATATATCTTTTAATCTTAGGGTCAGCGCAGAAAGCAGTCTCCAACGATCACGATCAGCTTATGATGCCCAGTGGAAGCAGTTTAGTTTAATTATAACCTCAATGATCAAGATTAGTGGCGGCTTTTTCGAGTCTGTGGCAAGTGAGGTTGGCTGCCATATATATATATATGTAAATATATATATACACAAACGTATATATATATATATATATATATATATATATATATATATATATATATATATATATATATATATAGGTAAGTTATTCCGGGTTGAATCGGAGGTAACCACAGTAAGTAAGGTACTCAATACATAGCAGAGTATAAAAGTTTTAGTATAGATGAGATTCTACAGGACTAGAACTGTTTCATTCTTGAGAAATTCCTTATGATTTCTCAAGAATGAAACAGTTCTGGTCCTGTAGAATCTCATTCATACTATATATATATATATATATATATATATGCTAGAATCCCAGAGAACAACAGAAAAATGCTGAGTTTAGAGTTTAGTAAACATCAGAAAGAAGGACATAAATAAATAAATATCAACATTTAAAATATGTTTATGTCCCCCTTTAATATAAAAAGAAACAGAACCTTGTAAAAGTGTTATTATTGTAATATAAAGTAGAGATCCTTTATTTAAACAAAGCTAAGATGCAGCCGTGGTCAAAACAAACGTATTATATAACTTTCAAATTGACCCCTATTATATTCAAATTGACCCCAGTGTGGCGTGTACCCCTCGTTGGGAATCCCTGATATATAAATATATGTGAATATGTTGCTATGACTGCTATTTCTAGCAGGTTTACTGCTGTCCTGTAGAGGCACAACACAAACCGGAAGTGGCAGCCATTAAAAAACTTTGGCTTAAAATCAGTGAAAATATTTTAAACTAGAAAATTTAATGTAAACAAACCCGGGTGTTTTTGCCAAGAAAGATAACTCTCGTCTTACTTAATCGCAAAAATCGAGACAAAAATTTTGTGGGTGTGCAGTTGATTTGGGCCTTGTTGTTGGTATTTGACTGCTATTTCTAGCATTTTATTATTTTAGTTGTTCATTCGATTAAGGCCATGCTGGGGCAACACTTCCAATATATTATCTTGTTAATATCGGCCCCAGTACATTAAAGGATTTCTACTTTATATTAGTTTTACAAGTCTCAGTTTGTGTTTATATTAAAAGGGAACATAAATATATTATAGATTGAGGAGGGGCATGTAGCAGAAAAGGTTGGGAACCACTGATATATATATGTATATATATATATATATATATATATATATATATATATATAGATATAGATATATATATATATAGCGAGAGAGAGAGAGCACCCAAACACACACACAAGTATATACACATGTACCTGTCCTACTTTATATATATCATCATCATTTCATTTTACGTCCACTTTTCCCTGCTTGCAAAGGTGGGACGGGAACTGATTCTGGCTTGATTTCTAAAGCTGGATGCCCTTCCTAACACCAACCTCATTTCCAGTGAGTGCTGGGTGCTTTATTGCCGTGGCACCGCCACGACCACTTTGCAGTGGAATGATAGGGACCCAAGTCCCTATCATCTCATTTCTATACCTGAGTAAACTGGAGCAATGTGAAATAAAGTGTCTTGCTCAAGGAAACAACACATCACCCGGTCTGAGAATTGAACTCACAATTGAACTCAAAACGGGGCTGTATTTTGTTAGAGATGCCTACTGACTGTAGTAGGTTTTACTTTGTATTTAGGTAAGGCGGGTCTTCTCTATTACTGAGTACTGCCAAAGCTCTCGGTCCAGTGACACTGTCTTGGAGAGGTGTAAGTGTGTGAGGTCGGAATTTATCAGCTCGTCCCAGGTTTTTCTTGGTCTGCCTACTCCGTGGCTACCGTCTATCTTTATTGCCCTGCACTTTGCTATACAGCTGTCGCTTTTCATGCGCATCACGTGACCATACCAACGTAGCCTTCTCTCGAGTAAACAACATCTGTGTGTATATATATATATATATATATATATATATATATATATATATATATATATATATATATATATATATATATATATTGGTAAACGGAATAGAAAATGCTGACAAATTGTTCACAGTTGAAAAATGGTTTAATTACGAATAAAAGAGTATTAGTGATTGTATGGGTTAGTATTCAGTTGTGGTTTTAAGTTTTTAAGTTTTTACCGGTTGCGCATTTCTAAATGCTTTTCAAAAATAATTTTGAGATAGAGTGTCCGTGCTGTTTGCTCTGATCAGAGCAAACAACACGGACACTCTATCTCAGAATTGTTTTTGAAGGGCATTTGGAAATGCGCAACCGGTAAAAACTTAAAACCACAACTGAATACTAACCCATACAATCACTAATACTCTTTTATTCCTAATTAAACCATTTTTCAACTGTGAACAATTATTTGTCAGCATTTTCTATTCCGTTTACCAATATATAATAACTTGTGTGTTACACCTCAATTCTTTTAACTATATATATATATATATATATATATATATATATATATATACTGTATATATATATATACTGTATATATATATACACTATATATATATATATATATATATATATATATATATATATATATATATATATATATATATATATATATATATATATAAGAAGAAATTAAAAGATGGTTAAAAAAGTTCCATGTATTTTATTATGCGCATTTCACAAACAAATATCATCCTGGGACGATATTTGCGTTTTCATCAGATAAAATAGGGAGACATGATATGATGCCTAGAAAAACACTTGTGAACAAGGTAGTATCTAGTCAATATATGATAAATAAATTTAAAAGGATATAGAAGATTGGAAAAAAGGGAAGGAAGGGGAAAAAAGGAGGGAAGAGGAAGAGAGGAAAAAAGAAGGAGAGGATAACGGAGCAAGAGTATAAGAAGGAAGGAGGAGAGAGAAAGAGAAAGGAGAGAGAGAGAGAGAGAGAGAGAGAGAGAGAGAGAGAGAGAGAGAGAGAGAGAGAGAGAGAGAGAGAGAGAGAGAGAGAGAGAGAGAGAGAGAGAGAGAGAGAGAGAGAGAGAGAGATTTAAACTGAAAAACGCTGTCACCACTGAAAAATTACTGAATAACGGTTGTAAAATTAATTAAATTAAAAAATTAAAAATTGATGAGGTTTATGATTGATGATGTTTATGATTACAGATATAGAAATTAAGTATACTATTTATTTAGGGTTTATATACCGAACGATTTATTAAGGGGTGCGAAAAAGTTTTATTAAATGTATTATTAAAATAAAATAAAGATAATGTGAATTATAATAAAATTAAATGATTTATAAACTTAGAAGACGATATAGGGTCCTAGTTTGTTTAAATAGATTGTAATTGAAAAAGTATTTCTGTGAAGAAGTAATTATTTAAGCAAAGACAAGCATGGAATGAGAGAAGAAAAAAAAAATATATATATATATAAAGGGTATGTTAAAATTTATTTATAAAACTGGTATATATTGTATTTTGTCTGATGAAAGCATACCATAATTTAACATGGTATCCTTGAAATATGTATAATAAAATAGATATGGTTTTATATATATAGTTTCCATTTGTTAATATCGTATATATATATATATATATATATATATATATATATATATATATATATATATATATATATATGACATACTGTATATCGTTAGATATAGAAAAGTCACATACATGTATGTATACAGCTGAAGATATATATATATATGTGTGTGTGTATATATATATATATGAATATACGCATACACACACACACACATATACATATATATATATATATATATATATATATACTATCGTTAAAATACCGTCACATATAGAACAAGTCTACAATCAACCATACGATTTAAAATCGATAAAGGAAGATTCGGGCCAAACAGATAAAAAATATCAATAAAACAATACGTCAATAATTTAAATGAATGTAAAATCATACCCGGACCCACTAGAAAGGTGTTAAATCTAGCTTCATGGGTTTCTGTAAATCCTTAGACTGTACTCTATCAGCTCACATATAAATATAAAAGCCTACTAGAGTAAGTGGAACGGAGTTTACGTGGAACGGAGTTTACTAGATTTAACACCTTTCTAGTGGGTCCGGGTATGATTTTACATTCATTTAAATTATTGACGTATTGTTTTATTGATATTTTTTATCTGTTTGGCCCGAATCTTCCTTTATCGATTTTAAATCGTATGGTTGATTGTAGACTTGTTCTATATGTGACGGTATTTTAACGATAGTTATAGCTCTGATTCATCTGAATTATTGAGCCCTCTGCCGCTCATATCGAATTTCGTTTATCGTGAACTCGTGCGCCGATTTTTCGATACTCGATCTTTCTAATATATTTAGCTCTGGACATAGCTATCCACCAGTTAATTTTATTGCTCATTTTTTGTCGATTCTATTGAGTGATGAATAGCTTTTGTTTTATTTTAACATGTCTATTGAGCACTCTAATTCGATATGTGTATTTCCACATTCACTCGAATTGTTTTCGCGGATATAGGGGTCATCTCCCTTGTCTAATGCCATGTGCGTTTTTCACCGCTAGTTGACTCCTCTGCCGCCAGGAAAAAACTCGTTGATAACGTAAACTCCGTTCCACTTACTCTAGTAGGCTTTTATATTTATATGTGAGCTGATAGAGTACAGTCTAAGGATTTACAGAAACCCATGAAGCTAGATTTAACACCTTTCTAGTGGGTCCGGGTATGATTTTACATTCATTTAAATTATTGACGTATTGTTTTATTGATATTTTTTATCTGTTTGGCCCGAATCTTCCTTTATCGATTTTAAATCGTATGGTTGATTGTAAACTTGTTCTATATGTGACGGTATTTTAACGATAGTTATAGCTCTGATTCATCTGAATTATTGAGCCCTCTGCCGCTCATATCGAATTTCGTTTATCGTGAACTCGTGCGCCGATTTTTCGATACTCGATCTTTCTAATATATTTAGCTCTGGACATAGCTATCCACCAGTTAATTTTATTGCTCATTTTTTGTCGATTCTATTGAGTGATGAATAGCTTTTGTTTTATTTTAACATGTCTATTGAGCACTCTAATTCGATATGTGTATTTCCACATTCACTCGAATTGTTTTCGCGGATATAGGGGTCATCTCCCTTGTCTAATGCCATGTGCGTTTTTCACCGCTAGTTGACTCCTCTGCCGCCAGGAAAAAACTCGTTGATAACGTAAACTCCGTTCCACTTACTCTAGTAGGCTTTTATATTTATATGTGAGCTGATAGAGTACAGTCTAAGGATTTACAGAAACCCATGAAGCTAGATTTAACACCTTTCTAGTGGGTCCGGGTATGATTTTACATTCATTTAAATTATTGACGTATTGTTTTATTGATATTTTTTATCTGTTTGGCCCGAATCTTCCTTTATCGATTTTAAATCGTATGGTTGATTGTAGACTTGTTCTATATGTGACGGTATTTTAACGATAGTTATAGCTCTGATTCATCTGAATTATTGAGCCCTCTGCCGCTCATATCGAATTTCGTTTATCGTGAACTCGTGCGCCGATTTTTCGATACTCGATCTTTCTAATATATTTAGCTCTGGACATAGCTATCCACCAGTTAATTTTATTGCTCATTTTTTGTCGATTCTATTGAGTGATGAATAGCTTTTGTTTTATTTTAACATGTCTATTGAGCACTCTAATTCGATATGTGTATTTCCACATTCACTCGAATTGTTTTCGCGGATATAGGGGTCATCTCCCTTGTCTAATGCCATGTGCGTTTTTCACCGCTAGTTGACTCCTCTGCCGCCAGGAAAAAACTCGTTGATAACGTAAACTCCGTTCCACTTACTCTAGTAGGCTTTTATATTTATATGTGAGCTGATAGAGTACAGTCTAAGGATTTACAGAAACCCATGAAGCTAGATTTAACACCTTTCTAGTGGGTCCGGGTATGATTTTACATTCATTTAAATTATTGACGTATTGTTTTATTGATATTTTTTATCTGTTTGGCCCGAATCTTCCTTTATCGATTTTAAATCGTATGGTTGATTGTAGACTTGTTCTATATGTGACGGTATTTTAACGATAGTTATAGCTCTGATTCATCTGAATTATTGAGCCCTCTGCCGCTCATATCGAATTTCGTTTATCGTGAACTCGTGCGCCGATTTTTCGATACTCGATCTTTCTAATATATTTAGCTCTGGACATAGCTATCCACCAGTTAATTTTATTGCTCATTTTTTGTCGATTCTATTGAGTGATGAATAGCTTTTGTTTTATTTTAACATGTCTATTGAGCACTCTAATTCGATATGTGTATTTCCACATTCACTCGAATTGTTTTCGCGGATATAGGGGTCATCTCCCTTGTCTAATGCCATGTGCGTTTTTCACCGCTAGTTGACTCCTCTGCCGCCAGGAAAAAACTCGTTGATAACGTAAACTCCGTTCCACTTACTCTAGTAGGCTTTTATATTTATATGTGAGCTGATAGAGTACAGTCTAAGGATTTACAGAAACCCATGAAGCTAGATTTAACACCTTTCTAGTGGGTCCGGGTATGATTTTACATTCATTTAAATTATTGACGTATTGTTTTATTGATATTTTTTATCTGTTTGGCCCGAATCTTCCTTTATCGATTTTAAATCGTATGGTTGATTGTAGACTTGTTCTATATGTGACGGTATTTTAACGATAGTTATAGCTCTGATTCATCTGAATTATTGAGCCCTCTGCCGCTCATATCGAATTTCGTTTATCGTGAACTCGTGCGCCGATTTTTCGATACTCGATCTTTCTAATATATTTAGCTCTGGACATAGCTATCCACCAGTTAATTTTATTGCTCATTTTTTGTCGATTCTATTGAGTGATGAATAGCTTTTGTTTTATTTTAACATGTCTATTGAGCACTCTAATTCGATATGTGTATTTCCACATTCACTCGAATTGTTTTCGCGGATATAGGGGTCATCTCCCTTGTCTAATGCCATGTGCGTTTTTCACCGCTAGTTGACTCCTCTGCCGCCAGGAAAAAACTCGTTGATAACGTAAACTCCGTTCCACTTACTCTAGTAGGCTTTTATATTTATATGTGAGCTGATAGAGTACAGTCTAAGGATTTACAGAAACCCATGAAGCTAGATTTAACACCTTTCTAGTGGGTCCGGGTATGATTTTACATTCATTTAAATTATTGACGTATTGTTTTATTGATATTTTTTATCTGTTTGGCCCGAATCTTCCTTTATCGATTTTAAATCGTATGGTTGATTGTAGACTTGTTCTATATGTGACGGTATTTTAACGATAGTTATAGCTCTGATTCATCTGAATTATTGAGCCCTCTGCCGCTCATATCGAATTTCGTTTATCGTGAACTCGTGCGCCGATTTTTCGATACTCGATCTTTCTAATATATTTAGCTCTGGACATAGCTATCCACCAGTTAATTTTATTGCTCATTTTTTGTCGATTCTATTGAGTGATGAATAGCTTTTGTTTTATTTTAACATGTCTATTGAGCACTCTAATTCGATATGTGTATTTCCACATTCACTCGAATTGTTTTCGCGGATATAGGGGTCATCTCCCTTGTCTAATGCCATGTGCGTTTTTCACCGCTAGTTGACTCCTCTGCCGCCAGGAAAAAACTCGTTGATAACGTAAACTCCGTTCCACTTACTCTAGTAGGCTTTTATATTTATATGTGAGCTGATAGAGTACAGTCTAAGGATTTACAGAAACCCATGAAGCTAGATTTAACACCTTTCTAGTGGGTCCGGGTATGATTTTACATTCATTTAAATTATTGACGTATTGTTTTATTGATATTTTTTATCTGTTTGGCCCGAATCTTCCTTTATCGATTTTAAATCGTATGGTTGATTGTAGACTTGTTCTATATGTGACGGTATTTTAACGATAGTTATAGCTCTGATTCATCTGAATTATTGAGCCCTCTGCCGCTCATATCGAATTTCGTTTATCGTGAACTCGTGCGCCGATTTTTCGATACTCGATCTTTCTAATATATTTAGCTCTGGACATAGCTATCCACCAGTTAATTTTATTGCTCATTTTTTGTCGATTCTATTGAGTGATGAATAGCTTTTGTTTTATTTTAACATGTCTATTGAGCACTCTAATTCGATATGTGTATTTCCACATTCACTCGAATTGTTTTCGCGGATATAGGGGTCATCTCCCTTGTCTAATGCCATGTGCGTTTTTCACCGCTAGTTGACTCCTCTGCCGCCAGGAAAAAACTCGTTGATAACGTAAACTCCGTTCCACTTACTCTAGTAGGCTTTTATATTTATATGTGAGCTGATAGAGTACAGTCTAAGGATTTACAGAAACCCATGAAGCTAGATTTAACACCTTTCTAGTGGGTCCGGGTATGATTTTACATTCATTTAAATTATTGACGTATTGTTTTATTGATATTTTTTATCTGTTTGGCCCGAATCTTCCTTTATCGATTTTAAATCGTATGGTTGATTGTAGACTTGTTCTATATGTGACGGTATTTTAACGATAGTTATAGCTCTGATTCATCTGAATTATTGAGCCCTCTGCCGCTCATATCGAATTTCGTTTATCGTGAACTCGTGCGCCGATTTTTCGATACTCGATCTTTCTAATATATTTAGCTCTGGACATAGCTATCCACCAGTTAATTTTATTGCTCATTTTTTGTCGATTCTATTGAGTGATGAATAGCTTTTGTTTTATTTTAACATGTCTATTGAGCACTCTAATTCGATATGTGTATTTCCACATTCACTCGAATTGTTTTCGCGGATATAGGGGTCATCTCCCTTGTCTAATGCCATGTGCGTTTTTCACCGCTAGTTGACTCCTCTGCCGCCAGGAAAAAACTCGTTGATAACGTAAACTCCGTTCCACTTACTCTAGTAGGCTTTTATATTTATATGTGAGCTGATAGAGTACAGTCTAAGGATTTACAGAAACCCATGAAGCTAGATTTAACACCTTTCTAGTGGGTCCGGGTATGATTTTACATTCATTTAAATTATTGACGTATTGTTTTATTGATATTTTTTATCTGTTTGGCCCGAATCTTCCTTTATCGATTTTAAATCGTATGGTTGATTGTAGACTTGTTCTATATGTGACGGTATTTTAACGATAGTTATAGCTCTGATTCATCTGAATTATTGAGCCCTCTGCCGCTCATATCGAATTTCGTTTATCGTGAACTCGTGCGCCGATTTTTCGATACTCGATCTTTCTAATATATATATATATATATATATATATATATTTATTTATTTGGATTTTAGTCTTCAAATTTATTATTATTACTATATATATATATATATATATATATATATATATATAACGTAGTTCTCAGGGAGATTCAGCATGACACAGAATGTGACAAAGTTGGTCTTTCGAATTACAGGTACAGGGTGGCCCAAAAGTCATACAGGGGTTTTAGTTTTTATTAACTTCCTGAATTGTACAGATTGATGTATGAAATGTTGACACAACTTAAAGGACATAATGGAAATTATTTTGCACTTGTCAATCCTTGTCACACCTCTACTTTACTTATGAATAATTAAATAAAATAATTATAAACAGTTGCGACCCCTGTGTGACTTTTGGGCTACCCTGTACCACTGATGTTTACCAGCTGAGTGGACTGGAGCTATGTGAAATAAAATGTCTTGCTCAAGGACACAATGTACTGCTGGGAATTATGAGACAAATACCCTAACCACAAAGCCATGTACCTTCATACATTGTAGAATATGAAAGTGAAAGGTGGGTCTGTTTAGGGAGCCCTTCAATGTAAGTGGCTTAGGGTTACCAAGGTAACAAGTGAGAAGAGAATTGAGAGAGATGGATTAGAAAATAAAAGGGCCAGTATGACTGATTGTTACCTTAGTAATTTAGCAGTCCCTAAATATTTCGGATTTACCAGACATTATCTAGGAGGTGGTCCGAAAAATTTGGGGACTAATAAATTACAATGGTAACAATCATTGACTACTTGACTGAAGATGAGATCTGAGCCATAATACTAAAGCCCTAAAACTTCTAACTGGTTCTGGAAGTTTCCACATCAACAGTGACATAGACCACCTCTATCTGAAACATAAACAGGGAGGCAGTGGCTTAGCATCAGTCCAGACAATGTTTGAATGTCACATCATATCCTTCTGAAAACATCTACGAACCTTACCATTTCTGTCCATTCCCTTGTCTTTGGATTGCCTCACAGACGTAACCTTATTACATAAAGTTGCTGTCTGATGATATCACGTGGTCACATGATTGTTCAATCATGTGACCATGATTGTCATTATAATGTGTATCACAGCTTTGTTAATAAAGGAACTTTTAACATCTACACCAAACTTCACATTTTCCTTACTATATATACATGTTGATGACATATACATATTGGTATACATTGCAAGGGTCCTGCTGCCAATAAAACTACACAGCTGCTGGATTTCATTTCAAATTTTCACAAAAACAAGTTGGTGTAGTACAAAAAAAGAAGAGACACAAAATAACTACAAAAGTAGTCACTGAGGAGGTGACAGAATGTGTGACAAAAGATATTTGACAATCAACAACTAAACAACTATCTGGTTATTAAACTAGCCGAATAATAATACCAATAAATTGAAGTTAAACCAACAAGTGCGTGTGTTTTTATTGGCAGCATGACCTCCCAAAGTATAACAATATCTGTTACAACCCGTTTTCAGGTAACAAATCTTGAAAAACAAATTCAAAACCGAGTATACATATCTATCTATCTATCTATCTATCTATCTATCTATCTATCTAGCTGGGAATGCCGTGGCTGATGATGCGCAAACATGCGCTAAGGCTGCAGCATATCCAGGTATTCCTCACCGACCCCCAAACGGTGTGGGCACCGTTTGTGAGATAGGCTTTCCCGCAGCTCATCTCGTTAACGGAGCTGCTGTCCTGGATCAAGAAAATGCCGAAAACGATGGGCACCTGGCACATTGAATGCGCTCAGGCGCTCACAGTCCTCTGGCAAGCAGGCACAGCAATCAGTGGAGACTCCACTTCGACATTCTATAGAGGGATTGTACGTTACGAGGGCAACGACGTGCTCGGAGAGACTCTGGGCGTCGAAGACGATGAGCTCACCAGTCTGTTTGGTAGGACTTTCCGCCCGGGACCTATGGACAACTTCCAGAGGTCCCTGGCCTGGCAGTGCTACCGAGAAGCTCTACCGGTTCGTGACAAGATCTACAGGCACGGACCCTTCAAAGAGGACGTGTCCAAGATGCGCGCAGGACATTGAAACCGTCCTGCACGCAGTTGTACACTGCCCGGTCGTAACCCACCTGTGGAACTATGCAGAACAACTGCTGTCGCGTATGTCACAAATCCAGTTGACTGCTGAGTCCATAGTAAGGATCAAACCGCCAGCCTCTTTCAAAAACGAAAGAGAGGCGGTTTTCCTCTGTACAGTGGCTATGGTGAAAGAAGTTATATGGTGGACGAGATTAAGAGGACTGAGGACAGATGCCTTTCTCTCCGGACAACAACTCATTCCCTTCTTTAAGTATCACTTTAGAAGGAGAATCAGAGTGGATAGAGAGGTACTGCACCCCAGTAAATTTACTGAAAGGTGGGTGAACGTGGCAAAAATGGCCCGAGTGATTGGGCCTTCTCTGTTTATAAACCTGTAGGTTAAAGAAGCGAGCAAAAGGAAGAAAGGAGCACTTGCACAACATACTCCTGGAGTTGAGGGTTGTTCTATCTACGGGGTATTAAACAAACCTTTTGTGGCGTTTCCCCCCTATTGGGGATTTCGATTGTTGTAATTATTTTTTTTTGTTTGTCTTTTTACACGAGTGTATGTAAAATCCCCGGCATGTCTTTGTATTGTCCCCTTTTATTGTGCGTCCTTGTGGCAAATAAAGAAATCTCTCTATCTCTATCTCTCCCCCCTCTCTCTCTCTCTCTCTCTCTCTCTCTATATATATATATATATATATATATATATATATATATATATATATATGCATTTGTATGTATGTATGTGTATAAACAACATAAATATATGTATATATATACACACACATACATATATAGGACTATGTATGTATATATATATATATGTGTGTGTGTGTTATAAACAACGCTAGAAATACCAAACAAATCTATATCCTGTTTCTTTATATTGTCATGATAAAATATTTTATTTTACCAAATATAAAATGTGATAAAAACTGTACACCCTACCTGGCAATTTCTAGCTTTAGTACATTTGTACGTAAAGATATATTGTAATTTCAGTTACAGAATGTTAATCTATAAACTGTAATTCGTATCTCTGCAAAATTTTATTACAAAATAAGTTATTAAGAAAGTTATAAGAACATTTAGTGAGGGGATCTCTAGTCTAGATTACTATCATAAATTTTACAGGCAAAGGGAGATAATATCAAACCGAAGGCTTTAAAGATTTATTCCCCTTTGTTAAACGTTTCAGTCTGTGTGGTAAATACAAATGCTAGAAATGGCAGCCAAATAATAAAAATATGTAACGTGGAAAATGTTAGAAATAGCAGCTAAGTCAGCTCTAAATTTTCATATGTATATTAACATACATGTGATAAAAATATATTTCCAGACGTATATCATATCATATATATTTTTAGCGGTCTTTTGGTCTATTCACCACCATGGGCAATAAAACATGTCTTTTCTCTACACCATGTGTGTTTTCTTAGTTATCTAATATATTTTTAGAAGTGTGGATCATATTGATAGGTATCTGCCGATAAGCTACATCTACAATATATATTCTTCCCTTTTATAGCGAAATATACTCTTATTTGAGCATGTCTGGATGTTATAGTTATAAATAGATGGTTAGTACACTTTAATATATTATTTTAATTGATTTGTATCCAGTATTACTTCCATAGTTAATATGTTCGTCACTCTGGTGGTTTTTAATCCCCTATAATTGAACACATATCTCTATGTGTACTTCTCTCTATATGGTGATTTATAAAGAACCCGGAATCTAATCCTTGAGCTCATTAAATTATAGGGGATTAATGTGAGTCTTTAACAAATAATATATCCTACACAAAACGCCAGCATCAACAGTTTTCCAAGAGATGTCAACATGAATAGACCTGTTATCCAAAGATATGTTTTCCAATTCCATCTTGCCCGTCCCTTCAATTTAACTAATTTGTCATTCTTTCTTCTGATGAAGGACTAGCATCTGAAACGTTAAGACCCTCTTCCTGCTATTTCAAGCATTAACCTAATATATTCCTTCCATATACTGTACTGATTGTGTTGTTATTTCTGTTTACCCTTTACATATATATATAAAATGGAAAAACTCGGTGTTTAAACAGCAAAATACCGTCAAAGCTGTGTTGGGTAAAACATTACCTCGAAGGACAGAAGTCAGCAGCTTGATGTGAGTTGACTCAAAGAAATGATCGGAAGGAAGAAATAGAATGGGTGAGAGGAGGTCACAAATATTAAAATACATTCATCAGATCTCAGACCACCTGCAGTTTCAATGATTTATCTGAGATTACTGCGAAGAATGGGAGGCTCGTAACAACAGAGAAATAAATATCTTTGTTGGTACCCATTCTATTTCTTCCTTCATATCATTCCTTCACTATATTCATTGTTAATTCTCACCTTGCTCACTGTTTCTTTATACATAGCTCTCACATGCCATTCATCTACTCCTAGTTTTCTAAAGGTCCACTGGGGACTCTGTCTAAGGCTTTCTCCAAGTCAAGGAAATCTAAGTATAGGGGTTTACTTTTAGCTAGGTACTTCTCCTGTAGTTGTCGTACAAGGAAAAGCGTGTCTGTGGTACTTTTACCTGACACAAACCAAAACTGCATTTCATCTAGATCAATTCTGTCTCTGATTAGTTGTGCTATAACTCTTTCTGTGACCTTCATGACCTGGTCAACTACCTTAATGATTCTATAGTTCCCCCTACCTATAGCATCTCCTTTTCTCTTGTAGCAGTTAACGATGATGCTGCTACCCCAGTCCTTTGGTATGACCTCATTCTGTATTACTTGATTTACTATCTGGGTGTCCATAGAATGTCCCACCATACCAGATGCCTTCAACATCTCAGCAACTATCTCCGAAGGCCCAGCTGCCTTGCCTGTCTTCATATCTTTGATTGCCTTACTTATTATACTACCTTTAAATTGCACAGCTGGTCCCTCTATTGGATCAATGTGGGGAAGACTATTTTTTTCTCATTTATTCTCCTCTTTTAGTAGTCCCCCGTAGTGACACTTCCAAGCTACCTTCTTATCAATATCAGTGAGGGCAAGTACACCATCATCATTACGGACACACTTCTCCCTGACAATATCATAGTTTTCCTTGACACATTGTCTAGCAATCCTGAACACCTCACGTTTTTGGTCCTCGTGTTGTAGAACATGGTTGAACTTTCTATGCTCTGCTTCCCCTCTTGCAAGGTACACTTGTCTCCTAGCCACCCGATAGTGTTCTCTACTTCCCCCATCCCACCATACTACTCCACCAAGCCCATTGTCATTTCCCACCCAGAAAGGTTAATAACATCGTTTTAACTCACAATGAATCTAGCAGACGCGCCCCTCCACCTATTCTCTTGAACACAAATATATATATATGATCTCTCTCTCTCTATATATATATATATATATATATATATATATATATATATATATATAGTTCAAGAGTAGCCAATCTTAAAGAGAGAGATGGAGATAGGAGAGGAGAGATTGGTGAATTAGTTAGAAGCCAAAGCGTAAAGGCATGTGCTCAATGTGCAATATGCAGTGGAAGGCAGCTAGGTGGCTGGGTTCATGCAGAGGTTAGGTGCACAGAGCTGGAAATATTCATTAGTTAAACAAAACAAGACCACAAATCTCACAAGGAAGACATTATTAAAAGATTGTCAACATATTTTAGTTTGATGCAAGGAATGTAGAGAATAATAATAATAATATTAATAATAATAATGTCCGTTTACAATTGTCTCGTTACTCCATATAATATTTCTGGATCAAATGATTATATATCATTATTGATCTGGTTCAGTTGAAATAATTAACATAGGTAGAAATAGAGCAGCTCATCGGAACTTCAAAAGGAATATAAATTAAAATAAGGAAAGAATGTTACATTATTATTATTACATTATTATTATTATTATTATAGTAATGTACTGGGTAATTTGCTGGCCTTGTGCCTAAAGTAGAAACAATTATTACATTATTACATTATTATTATTAATCCCGCCGAGGTTAACTTTGCCTTTCATCCTTCCGGGGTCGATAGAATAAAGTACCAGTAATGCATTGGGTAATTGCTGGCCTTGTGCCAAAAGTAGAAACAATTATTATTAATATTATTATTATTATTCCCTACATTCCTTACATCAAACTAAAATATGTTGACAATCTTTTAATAATGTCTTCCTTGTGAAATCTGTGGTCTTGTTTTGCTTAACTAATGAATATATATATATATATATATATATATATATATATATAGTAATAATAATAAATTTGAAGACTAAAATCCAAAGCGGGCTTGATAAGGATAAATATATATGAGATATTTAAGAACCGTAGAGCAAATATTTATTAAAATAACAGATTAAAGTTTAAGCAAAGAATCGCTTTGTCTTTGCGTGTAATTGATTTCACCGCTGCAAATAATGACGTATTATCTTCGTTTTTTTTTTCGTTCTTTGACAGGGAATGTTTTCCACGAACCAAAGTATCGTCTTCCTGTCTTCCTTCGGTTGTAACGTTTCTCGAAATATTTAATTCTGCGTTCACAGATTGATTTTTTTTAGTTTCAGAAGATCCCGTTAAGAGGGAGAGCAGCGATTCTTTGCTTAAACTTTAATCTGTTATTTTAATTAATATATATACATATAAATGTGTATATAGTGTATTTTGCAATACACTGTATGCTTAATTAAAAGCATTTCGAAGACCTTATGCTATTGTTTTAGAGTAGTGACAGACTCACTTACTTTAATTTTCAGCAAACAGGGGAGATAAAGCTGACAGGGCTCTGTTTCGCATTTATTGATGCTTATCAAAGCCAACTACTCCTCCTGTTTGCTGAAATCATGGATGCTTGGTTCTTATAGAATTCTAGTAAATAATCAGGAACTGATTATACAGAGCGGTTGCCTGCCAAGCAGAAATTGAAAATTAGAATTGGTGCTCTGCAATAGCTATATATATATGGATGTATATACAGTGTATTTTGCAATACACTGTATGCTTAATTAAAAGTAAGTGAGTCTGTCACTTAAAGTAAGTGAGTCTGTCACTACTCTAAAACAATAGCATAAGTTCTTCGAAATGCTTTAATTAAGCATACAGTGTGTTGCAAAATACACGATATATACATACATATATATATAGCTATTTCAGAGCACCAATTCTAATATATATATATATGTGTGTGTGTGTGTGTGTGTGTGTGTGTGTGTGTGTGTGTGTGTGTGTATATATATAAAGTAGGACACGCACATGTGTATATACATGTGTGTGTTTGTTTCGGTGCTCTCTCTCCGTCTCTCTCTGATGTATATATATATATATATATATATATATATATATATATCAGTGGTCCCCAACCCTTTCTGCTACAAGCCCCTCCTCAATCTAAAATATGTTTATGTTCCCTTTTAATATAAAAACAATCCGAGAACTTGTAAAACTAATATAAAGTAGAAATCCTTTAATATACTGGGGCCGATATTAACAAGATAATATATTGGATGTGTTGCCCCAGCATGGCCTTCGTCTATTGAGCAACTAAAGCAATAACTAAAAAAAAAAAATTTTAAATTATTTTAACGTCTCAAAATCCGAAGTGAAAATTGAACTCAGGACCAGAGATTATCTGAACATCGGAAAAAATGTATATAAATATGAATATATATAATATATATATATATATATATATATATATATATATATATATATATATATATATATATATATATATATATATAGCAGCCAATCTCACACGCGGACACACATATATATATAGATGTCTGTGTGTGTAAACATGTGTGTGTGTGTTCGGGTGCCTTCTCTCCCACTCTCTCTCTCTCTTTCTCTCTCTCTCTCTCTCTCTATATATATATATATATATATATATATATATATATATATATATATATATATTTATATATATATATATATATATACTAGCTAGAAAAATGCGTACAGCAAAAAAAAGTAATATTGTTGGAACAAACCTTTAAAAATACAGGACAAGGAAGTAAGATAAACCTTTAAAAATACAGGACAAAGAACTAAGATAAAACTTTAAAAGAATAGGACAAGGAATATAAATTTTTACAATAATATTAGTGGCAAAATTCAATTGGTAAAAAATTGAGTTTCCATCATTACACCAATTACAACTATGATGTTCCGCATGCATCCACTCCAACCATGATCACTTGTCTGTCATCTTTCCCGGTCCAACTCCTCGCGGATGACCCGGCGCAACTCGGACTGGGTCGGAGCAGGAACTGGAGGGGGAGAGGGAGGGGTACGGGTCTTGACTCTGGGACGATGACGGCGAGTGACCAAGGTGAATGGGCCCGTGTTCGACTCGGAATCCTGCTGGTCCTCGATGACACTTTGAGGCACGGTTGACGGTTCCGGACTGGCTTCATGGGCAGTGGTAGAAGGGCAGGTGGATAGGGCAGAGTGCTTCTTCCTGGGAGAGCACTTGAAGCAGGTGAAGCCGGCGCCGGACTCGTTGAACCACTTCCAGACAGCACTGGGCATGTTGGCGCAGCAATGATGAAAGTTGAAGCAGGCGACGAGGGGGGAGGAGGTGGAGGCGTTGGTGCAGGAGCAACAGACTGCTGATTTGGGAGTCATTGTAGCTGGGGGATGCAGGCGCTGAGGGGGCTCGAGTAGAAGGGAAGAACAGAAATGAACCATGATGACTTTTCCTACATTTTTCCTGGCCCACTTCCTCATGAACCAATGAACCAGTTGGTACAACTCGGACTTGGAGGAGGAACACAAGACAGGGATCAATTTCATTGTATTGATATTTCTCATTAAGTAATTTCATGTTACTCAAATAAATCACTTTTATTTGATCAATTATCTATTTTTCCAATAAAATTTTTGCCACTAATATTATTGTAAAAATTTATATTCCTTGTCCTATTCTTTTAACGTTTTATCTTAGTTCTTTGTCCTGTATTTTTAAAGGTTTATCTTACTTCCTTGTCCTGTATTTTTAAAGGTTTGTTCCAACAATATTACTTTTTTTTGCTGTACGCATTTTTCTAGCTAGTTTCCTATTTTTCAAGGCAATGCAAACAACAACTACTTAATTAAATAGTTATTACTTTAGTTACTTCTATCAAAAAATCCCAAAAATGATGTTAATGAAAACTATAGGTGAAAGTGAAGCTATTCTTTTGTGACCTCTTAGTTACTTGTACCAATTTTGAATTTAATTCAAGCTACAGTGTCAGCCTGTGCATTGGAGTCACAGAAATAAGTTGAGATATTTTATCTAATTGGTACAAGCATCCACTCCACATGGCGGGGACATAGGTCAGATCGTGGAGCACTCACCTATCTTAAAAATATTAACTTATGATAAATAAGAGTCATTTAAGAAAATACAATTTTTTTAAATTAGTAGGTGAGCATTAACAACTGAATCTAAATGGAGCAAATTTGCATTCTAATGCAATAGAAGGCAAATATCAATTTTCACATGCAAATTTTTTTGGGATTTTTTTCACGCGCGCCATTTTTGGTCGATTTTTTGTCAATTTTTCACATGCAAATTTTTTTGGGTTTTTTTGATTTTTTTTCACGCGCGCCATTTTTGTCGATTTTTTGTCAATTTTTCACATGATAATTTTTTTTTGGATTTTTGGATTTTCTTCACGCACGCCATTTTTGTCGATTTTTTGTCAATTTTTCACATGATAATTTTTTTTGGATTTTTGTATTTTCTTCACGCGCTTTTTGGTATGCATTATTCATATGTTTTGCTTGTTCTGATTGTCTTTTTTCTTTTATTTCAGCAGCTTTCCGTTTTTTATACTCCCTATTCCTAATGGCATTTTTTCTCCGTTTTTCATTCTCTTTATGAATTTTTTGATCTTTGGGACATTCGGAAGCACTATCAGTCTCATTGAATTCAAATTCAGGTCCAGGATTTAATTCAACACAACCGATAATAAGCAATGATAAGATCAGTGCACGTGTTCTATATTTCTGATTGGAAATCGGGTAAATTTGTAAAAAGGGTGGATTTGTAAAAAGCCGCCTGAATGTGAATTTCATCATTCGAATTGCCCGATTGTGGAATTGTTTCATTCGAAATGGAAATATTGCATTTTCGCGCCAGGCAAAAAAGTAATAAGCCGATCAAAAAGCCGCGAAACGTATGTGGTGACTTTTTTCGAAAGCCGCGAAACGTATGAAGTGACCTTTTGCGATTTTTTTTGCGACCATTTTGGCGAGACTTTTGCAGGGAAACAAATTTTTCATTTGTAATAGTCAAAATAAATAAGCCGATAAAAAAGCCGAGAGACGTCATTTTCATATGTCAAATGAGCACACTATTCGCACCTATCGCAAATGAGTTCACTACTCGCACCTATCGGTACAAAAAATAGCACAACTATTCACAACTATTAGTACAAATCCAAATGATTTTCTGAATTTCTAGTATATCAATCAGCGACTGCTTTGAAAGAGAACAATGCAGTGAGTGATTACTCATTTGAATATAAATAGAAGACAACCTCAACTAGTTTGCAACGTGTGACCACTTATCGCGAGATAGGAGAACATAATAGCTCCTAATTAGCTCAATGATTAATGTTTACTGCCACATTGTATCAACATTTAAAATTCAAATTCAAAAAAATAACCGCAGTCACTGGGGGGGGGGGGTTCAAATAACCACCGCACCCCGAATAACCGCAGTCACTAGGGGGGGTTCGAATAAGACCCTCACCCCAAATAACAGCAGTCACTGGGGGAGGGTTCGAATAAGCGCCTCACCCCGAATAATCGCACTCACTGTGGGGGGGGGGGGGTTCGAATAAGCGCCGCACCCCGAATAACCGCAGTCACTGTGGGGGGGGGGGGTCGAATAAGCGCCTCACCCCGAATAATCGCAGTCACTGGGGGAGGGTTCGAATAAGCGCCGCACCCCGAATAACCGCAGTCACTGGGGGGAGGGTTCGAATAAGCGCCGCACCCCGAATAACCGCAGTCACTGGGGGGAGGGTTCGAATAAGCGCCGCACCCCGAATAATCGCAGTCACTGGGGGGAGGGTTCGAATAAGCGCCGCACCCCGAATAACCGCAGTCACTGGGGGGAGGGTTCGAATAAGCGCCGCACCCCGAATAATCGCAGTCACACTGGGGGGAGGGTTCGAATAAGCGGGGGGGGGGTTCGAATAAGCGTCTCACCCCGAATAATCGCAGTCACTGGGGGAGGGTTCGAATAAGCGCCGCACCCCGAATAACCCCTTATCCTCCTCTGACCGGTCCCAAGAGATGCATCAAATGCACAGAGCGTCACCCTTACTCACTCACTTACTCACTTGAACACAGTTTTTTTCAGCAAACTTTGATCATAACTTTTTTTGTGCTGAACGAAATTTCGAGATTTTTAGCTTAAGAGATGTGCAATGATTTACTCTCCATGCTCATATAACTTTCATGTGATTTTGATAATCGGAAGACATTCTAATAATGCTGTAAAGAGACGATTGCCAACGAAATCACTAAGACAACAATATTACTAAACTAAACCGACTACCGTCGGTTTAGGATATATATATATATATATATATATACAAATGAAAAAATTAATATGTTGCGTACATATCTAAAATCTAATTTGCAAACAAAATGTTCACTTGCATACTATATTGGATATATACCAGATGTAATCTCCGATTTATACAATTTAAGTATTTAAATCATATTTGCGTACATGCGTAATGAGTACGAAATCTCATATATATATATATATATATATATATATATATATATATATATATATATATATATATATATAAATAAACGTTCATACAAACATACAAGTATAATCATATTTATGAAGGTTATATGCATTTATACATAGACATTATACATACTTATTTAATAATACCAACACCAGAACCAAACATTTCTTAATAAAACAACAATAATCATTTATTTCTTGATATTTACACGAAGATGAAGAAGAAGAAGAAGAAGAAGAAGAAAATGATGATGAGGGAGGGGGGGGGGGAGAAAGAGGAACAAAACAAGTGGAGGAGGAGGGGGATTATTGGAGTCGGAAGAAGAGAAAATGCACAGAGCGTCACCCTTACTCACTCACTTACTCACTTGAACACAGTTTTTTTCAGCAAACTTTGATCATAACTTTTTTTGTGCTGAACGAAATTTCGAGATTTTTAGCTTAAGAGATGTGCAATGATTTACTCTCCATGCTCATATAACTTTCATGTGATTTTGATAATCGGAAGACATTCTAATAATGCTGTAAAGAGACGATTGCCAACGAAATCACTAAGACAACAATATTACTAAACCGACTACCGTCGGTTTAGGATATATATATATTAGGGTAAATATTGATGCAATTCAATTCAAGCACTCAACGTACTTTTTCCACATAGGAGTGACGGAGTAAATATCGAATAAGTAAAAGCGAAGTAGTTTCAAATGTTCAAGTCCTTTAATAATAATGCTGTGATATATATTTCCATGACGACACTGGCCACACTGTTCTGTGTGCGGGTGTCATGACATCATCAGACAGCTTGTTACATAATAAGGTTGTTTCCGAGGCAATCCAGATTGAATCGACATGGGAACGGATTAAGTTCGTGCTTTTGGGTTTTTCATCCGTTCCCTTGTGAGTACCAATTCACCCCCACCGGTCTGCGCAAGCGCATGTCCGAAGGAAGTTGACCATTAGCACCGCAGATTTCAACGAAATTCGCTGTCAGTGGCCCACCTAGGCCTTGCCAAAGTTTTTACTGCTACCCATCGCTACTGTGGCAGTCAGCCGAAAGCCAGAGGGGATGGGACGGTGTTAGTTTTTATAGGTCATAATACTACCTTTCACTAAGCGTTGACAGTAAGACTGACCATCAACTCATAAGGTAAAATAAACTTAATTCTAGGTACTATGGTTTTACATAGTAAGTTAAGAGTGAGAGTTGGGAATAAAAATTAAAATTAAAGGTTAAAATCCTAAATCAAATATCAGAGATTATAAATTAAACAATAAAGAATTCAAAAATTCTAAATTCAAAAATTTTTTTCAAGTAATAATTCGGATTAAGTAAAGATATACATTGAAGTGAGTAAATAATATGGAGAGAGATGTTTAAGTAATATGTTCTAGTGTTACAGATATTGAACGGCAGTGCCGGACCTTATAAAGGAGGGCAAACCACATGGTTCAAGGCATTAGTCAATCCGTTACACGGTCATACTTTCCATCACATGGAACAGAGTCAAAGAAAAACAGACAAAAACTACACAAAAGAAAAGAAAAGAACAGAGACAATAGTGAATAAGTGCAAAAACACAGAGTACATATATGTAAAATGATCCATATGATTGTCCATCTGTCCATGTATAGATTGAATTGAGGGGGCCTCTGTTCAGAAGCGATTTGGTGCAGGAAAATAGGGGTTTATCTTATTTTTTGTTTCCGCGTATTTATCCTGCCGAAAGATACTATTACGCCCGTCCAGTGTCAGGGGTTTTTTCATCCCCATGGTAGAGGGGATTTCCGGGGTAGCTCTTGGTTGGTTCCTCTCTTCTCCACCATATCGGTTACATCATACATGCTATATATATATATATATATATATATATAGCAGCTCTCACACGCGGACACACACATATATATAGATGTCTGTGTGTGCGTGTGTGTAAACATGTGTGTGTGTTCGGGTGCTCTCTCTTCCACTCTCTCTCTCTCTCTCTCTCTCTCTATATATATATATATATATATATATATATATATATATATATATATATATATATATATATATATATAGCAGCCAATCTCACACACGGACACACACATATATATAGATGTCTGTGTGTGCGTATGTGTCGATATGTGTGTTTGGGTGCGCTCTCTCCCACTCTTTCTCTCTCTCTCTCTCTGTATATATATATATATATATATATATATATATATATATATATATATATATATGTATACATATATATATATATATACGTATCAGTGGTCCCCAACCATTTCTACACCATGCCCCTCCTCAATCTAAAATATGTTTATGTTCCCCTTTAATATAAAAGCAAACTCCAAAATCTAAACAGACTTCTCGTAGGTGCTGCCAGATACACGATAACATGTGTAGACGAAGTGTAACTGGAAGTTGGGTCGTATTATATAACTTTCAAATTGGCCCCTATTATATTAAAATTAACCCCAGTGTGGCGTGCACCCCTCGTTGGGAATCCCTGATATATAAATATATGTGAGTGTGTTGCTGAGACTGCTATTTCTAGCAGGTTTACTGCTGTCCTGTAGAGGCACAACACAAACCGGAAGTGGCAGCCATTAAAAAACTTTGGCTTAAAATCAGTGAAAATATTTTAAACTAGAAAATTTAATGTAAACAAACCCGGGTGTTTTTGCCAAGAAAGGTAACTCTTGTCTTACTTAATCGCAAAAATCATGTCAAAAGTTTTGCGGGTGTGCAGTTGATTTGGTCCTGGCTGTTGGTATTTGACTGCTATTTCTAGCATTTTATTATTTTAGTTGCTCATTCGACTAAGGCCATGCTGGGGCAACACATCCAATATATTTTCTTGTTAATACCGGCCCCAGTACATTAAAGGATTTCTACTTTATATTAGTTTTACAACTCTCAGTTTGTGTTTATATTAAAGGGGAACATAAACATATTTTAGATTAAGGAGGGGCATGGTGCAGAAAAGGGTGGGGACCACTGATATATATATATAGAGAGAGAGAGAGAGAGCACCCAAACATGTATATACACATGTGTGTGTCCTACCTTATATATATATATATATATATATATACATATACATATATATATACATATATATATATATATACATATATATATATATATATATATATATATACATATATATATACATATACATATATATATACATATATATATATATATATATATATATATATATATATATATATATATATATATATATATATATACATATACATATATATATACATATATATATATATATATATACGTGTGTGTGTGTGTATGGATGTTATATATACATATGTGTGTATATATATATATACATATATGAAAATTGTAATTTACTACACAAAACGAAGGTTATAGAGAAAATTGAGGTTGGTAATGGCACATGGAATATATAAGAGACAGAATACTTTTTTGTGAAAAAACATATAATTTTATAAGGTAAGGAAATAATAAAGGGTATAAAAAATCACCGGTTTCGATGGGTCTGCAAAAGCCATCTTTTCAAATGTTGATTAATATTAATATTAATCAACATTTGAAAAGATGGCTTTTGCAGACCCATCGAAACCGGTGATTTTTTATACCCTTTATTATTTCCTTACCTTATAAAATTATATGTTTTTTCACAAAAAAGTATTCTGTCTCTTATATATTCCATGTGCCATTACCAACCTCAATTTTCTCTATATACATATATATATATACATATATATATATCGTTTCTGAATTTGTTTAGCAAGATTCTTTATCTGAAATCGTGTGTTGAAACCGATATTGTTATACTTTGGGAGGGTCATGTTGCCAATAAGAAACACACGCACCAGTTGCTTTCACTTCAATTTATTATATATTTATAAATTTATAAATTTACAGAGGCAATAAACATAAAAGAATTACAACCAAAATTAAATAGAAAATATGAGTGGAACAGCAACATCACAACTTACAATTAAGGACAAAATGAAAACACACACACACATAGAACAAACAACCAACCAGTAACATGTAAATAAACAAATAAATAAATGAACATAAACACACACAGACACCCGGATGTGGCACATGCGCAAACTGAGCACACAACACACACACAGAAACAAAATGGCGTAGGACAGAACAAAGGAGAGCCACAGAAACAAAGAAAGGAATCCCCAGTCACTGAAGAGGTCACAGAGTGTGTGACGAAAGGACTATGACTATATATAAACAACTATCTGGTTGTGGAACTAACCATAAATTTATAAATTTATAAATATATAATAAATTGAAGTGAAAGCAACTGGTGCGTGTGTTTCTCATTGGCAACATGACCCTCCCAAAGTATAACAATATATATATATATATATACGTGTGTGAGTGTATGGATGTTATATATACGTGTGTGAGTGTATGGATGTTATATATACATATGTGTGTATATATATATATATACATATACATACATATATATATACATATATATATATATATATATATATATATATATATATATATATATATATATATATATATATATATATATATATATATATATATATATATATATATATATATGAGAGTATTGAAGTTTGCTTGAAGCATTGTGGAACAATAAGTAAATATCTTTAAGTCGTTTGGAAGCCTCGACAATGCAAATGGGTAAATCTCCGGGTAACAAGGTCCGGTGGTGGCGAGAGAGATGTAAGTGGGTGTACGTTGAGATGCGTGGTGTGTATAAGATGTGTGAGATGTGTAGAATGAAGGGAAGAGTATAAAGGATAAAAATAAAAATAACAACACAAGAGAGAGTTACCTTGGGAGAGATTTAATAGTCCCTATATATTTCAGATTCACATCCATCAACTGGGGGTTTTTTCCGGGGTGGGGGAAAAGGTTGTCTGTCGGACAAGTCCGGAACGCGTCTTTCGCTGTTTGTTGTTTTGAATATCTGAGGTATTCGGCAGAGCGCGCGTGCGCGTGAAATGGGGTCGGTCGTACAGAGGTCAGCGGCCGAATGAGGTAATGGGATGGCGCTAGCTGTCAGTCCATTCTCTGCCTGTTTGTTAAATGTTACTGTGTGTGTGTGCGTGTGTTGTTGTCTCGCTTGAGTGTGTGTGTGTGTGTTGTTGCCTTGTTCATCTGTATTGGCAGTGTAGTATGTTCGTATAGTGGAATGCTACTGTGTGTGTGTGTAGTTGTCTCGGTTGCGTGTGTGTGTGTGTGCGTGTGTTGTGTGTTGTTGCATCGCTTGTTAACTTAAACCAGCCATTTCATTTCGCTTCTCTCTGATCGGTTGTTTATTTGCGGTTGCAGTCGTTTGATAAAAAGCGCTTCCTTGATACGTAACATGCCAACGTTTCTTTCAGTCGCTAGAATTGTGACAATGTGCCTTCCGTCTTTGTTTCCGCATTTGTCTATGTGTTTCCGGAAAGACGAGGCCCTGGTTTTAGTGTGTTCCTTGATCCGGATATGCAAAGGTCGAATTGTGCTACCTATGTAGTATTGGTTGCACCTGTCACATTCTATCTTATACACGACGTATGTGCGTAGGCAACAGTTAGCATGGCGTATTGGGCAGTCTCTGAGGGAGCATGCGTCAGTAGATTTTTCGGGTTTCCTGGAGAGGCATCTTCGCAGGGAGGGGCCCGAGTGGGCCAGGTGGATGTCGAGGCCCTCCCTCCGTATAGCCTTGCGGATAGCGTTGGTGGTTTTCTCGCCCAGGTGTGGCATTTTAAGGAAGCACTTGCCTTGGGTGCTTCTCTGTCTCTTGCGTCTGGTGTCTCCTATTCTGTCTGTGATCGAGGTAGGGTAAACAAATCTGATTACTTCAAATCATAAATATAATTGTTTCTACTTTAGGCACAAGGCCAGCAATTATCCCAGTACATTACTGGTACTTTATTTTATCGACCCCGTAAGGATGAAAGGCAAAGTTAACCTCGGCGGGATTTGAACTCAGACTGTAAAGGGACGTAACTCTGTGCTAGAAAACATGGCGTCCAACCCTCTACCGATACTGCCAATCCACCGCCCTTTAATAATATTAATAATAATAATGTCCGTTTACAATTGTTTCGCTACTCCATATAATATTTCTGGATCAGATGATTATATATTATTATTGATCTGGTTCAGTTGAAAATAATTAATTATTTTCAACTGAACCAGATCAATAATGATATATAATGATATATAATCATTATGATATATAATCCCGCAGAGGTTAACTTTGCCTTTCATCCTTACCGGGTCGATAAAATAAAGTACCAGTAATGTACTGGGATAATTGCTGGCCTTGTGCCAAAAAGTAGAAACAATTATTATTAATATTATTATTATTATTCTCTACATTCCTTGCATCAAACTAAAATATGTTGACATTCTTTTAGTAATGTCTTCCTTGTGAAATCTGTGGTCTTGTTTTGCTTAAGTAATGAATATTTCCAGCTCTGTGCACCTAACTTCTGCATGAACCCAGCCACCTAGCTGCATTCCACTACATATTGCACATTGAGCACATGCCTTTACGCTTTGGCTTCTAACTAATTCACCAATCTCTCCTCTCATATCTCCATCTCTCTCTTTAAGATTGGTTACTCTTGAACTGTGTATATATATATATATATATATATATATATATACATATATATATATATACATCTATATATATATATATTTACGTGTGTGAATATGTGTGTGTGTGTATGGATGTTATATATACATATGTGTATATATATATATATACATATACATATATATATATATATATATCATCATCATCATCATCATTCTACTCTGCTTTTCCCTGCTTGCAAGGGTGGGCCGGGTCTTATTAAGCACAGCATCTCTCCACTTGTCACGGTCCTTCGTCATCACCGTGAGCTTCAACGATCTGAGGTCTGTTCTCACCACCTCTGCCCATGTTTTTCGCGGTCTACCTCTACCACTTCTTCCTTCAACTGGCATTAATTTGAAGGAAATAGTACATTATATGCAATATTTAATACAGATATGGTTTCTAAAGGACTAGAAATCTCTGATTCAAAGGAGAAATAGTAGTATAAATGCCATATTTAATACAGAAATGGCTTGTACAGGATGAAAACTCAGTAATTCGAAGGATGTTAGTAGATTATATGCCATATTTAATACAGAAATGGCTTCTAAATGACTACAACTTTTAATTTGAAGGAAATAGTACATTATATGCCATATTTAATATGGAAATGGCTTCTTAAGGACAATAACTCTTTAATTTGTAGTAAATAGTAGTATGTATGCAATATTTAATACAGAAATAGCTTCTACAAGACAAAACCGCTTTAATTTGAAGAGTATTAGTAGATTATATGCAATATTTAATATATAAATAGCTTCTACAGGGCAAGAACTCATTAATTGAAATCAAATGGTAGTGTATATGCAATATTTAATACAGAAATAGTTTCTACGGGGCTGAAACTCATTAATTTGAAGGGTATTCATAGATTATATGCAATATTTAATAAAGAAATGGCTTTTAAGGGAATAAAACTAATATAATTGGGGGAAATAGTAGTATATATGTCATATTTACTAAAGGAATGGCTTATAAAGCAGTAGAACTCTTTAATTTGAAGTGTATTAGTAGATTATATGCCATATTTAATACGGAAATGGCTTCTAAACGATTAAATCTCATTAATTCGAGGGAAATAGTAATGTATGTGCAATATTTAATACAGAAATGGCTTCTCAAGGACTATAAATTTTAATTCAAATAAAATAGTACAATATATGCCATATTAAATATGGAAATGGCTTCTTAAGGACAAGAACTCATTAATTCGAAGGGAATAGTAGTGTATATGCAATATTTAATACAGAAAAGTCTTCTACAGGATGACAACTAATATATTTGGAGGAAATAGAAGTATATATGTAATATTTAATACAGAAATAGCTTCCACAGACCTAGAAACCAGTAATGCGAAGGAAATAGTAGAGTATACACAATATTTAATACAGAAATGGCTTCTAAAATACTAGAATTATTCAATTTGATGGAAATAGTAGAGTATATGCATTATTTAATAAATAAATGGCTTCTAAAGAAGTAAAACTAATATAATTGGAGGAAATAGTAGTATATATGCCATATTTAATACAGAAATGGCTTCTAAAGCACTAGAACTCTTTAATTTTAGGGAAATAGTACAGTATATGCAATATTCAATACAGAAATGGCTGTCAAAGGACTAGAACTAATATATTTGCAGGAAATAGTAGTATATATGTAATGTCTTCTGAAGCACTAGAACTCTTTAATTTGAAGGATATTAATAAATTATATGCAATATTTAATACGTAAATAGATTCCACAGGGCTAGAACTCATTAATTCAAAGGAAATATTGCACATAGACTACTATTTCCCTCGAATTTATGAGCTTTACGCCTTTAGAGGCAATTTCCTTATTATATTTGGCATATAATCTACTATTTCCTTCGTATTGAAGAGTTCTAGTATTTTAGAGACCACTTATGTATTAAATATAGCATAAAATCTAGTAATACCCTTAAAAGCCCCGTAGAAGTCATTTCTGTATTAAATATTGCATAGACACTACTATTTTGTTCAAATTAATGAGTTGTAGCACTGTAGAAGCTATTTATCTATTAAATATTGCATATAATCTATTAATACTCTTCAAATTAAAGAGTTTTAGTCCTGTAGAAGCCATTTCTGTATTAAATATTGCTTTCATACTACTATTTACTACAAATTAAAAAGTTCTTGTCCTCAAGAAGCCATTTCCATATAAAATATGGCATATAATGTACTATTTCCTTTGAATTAAAATTTCTAGTCTTTTTCTAGTCCTTTTCTAGACTTTTCTGTATTAAATATTGCACATATACAAATGTATTCGTTCTAGTCTCCAGACAGCCATTTCTGTATTAAATATGGCATTTAATCTACTATTTCCTTTGAATTGAGGAGTTCTAGTCTTTTAGAAGCCATTTCTGTATTAAATATGGCATATAATCTACTAATATCCTTCCAATTAATGAGTTTTCGTCCTGTAGAAGCCATTTCTCTATTAAATATTGCATATAATGTACTATTTCCTTCAAATTAATGAGATTTAGCCCTTTAGAAACCATTTCTATATTAAATGTTGCATATAATATACTATTTCCTTCGAATCGAAGAGTTCTATTCCTTTAGAAGCCATTTCTGTATTAAATATTGCACATACACTACTATTTCCCTCAAATTAATGAGCTTTAGTCCTTTAGAAGCCATTTCCGTATTAAGTATGCATATAATCTACTAATACCCTTCAAATCAGTGAGTTTTAGTCCTGTAGAAGCCATTTATTTATTAAGTATTACATATATACTACTATTTCCTCAAACGATATTAATTTTACTCTTTTAGAAGCCATTTCTTTATTAAATATTGCATATATTCTACTATTTTCTTTGAATTAAAAGTTCTAGTACTGTAGAAGACATTTCTGTATTAAATATTGCATGGCTTAGTGGTTAGAGCATTGGCCTTGCAATCGAAAGGTTGTGAGTTCAATTCTCAGACCGGGTGATGTGTTGTTTCCTTGAGCAAAACACTTTATTTCACATTGCTCCAGTTTACTCAGCTGTAGAAATGAGATGATAGGGACTGGGGTCCCTATCATTCCACTGCAAAGTGGTTGTGGAGGTGCCACAGCAAAAAAGCACCCAGCACTCACTGTAAATGAGGTTGGTTTTAGGAAGGGCATCCAGCTGTAGAAATCAAGCCAGAATCAGTTCCTGTCACACCCTTGCAAGCAGGGAAAAGCGGACGTAAAATGATGATGATGATGATGATGATGATGATACATACTACCATTTCCGCCAAATATATTAGTTTTAATCGTGTAGAAGCCGTTTCTGTATTAAATATTGCATATACACTACTATTTCCTTCGAATTAATGAGTTCTAGCCCTGTGGAATCTATTTACATATTAAATATTGCATATAATCTATTAATATCCTTCAAATTAAAGAGTTCTAGTGCTTCAGAAGCAATTTCTGTATTAAATATTAGATATATACTACTATTTCCTCCAAATATATTAGTTCTAGTCCTTTGATAGTCATTTCTCTATTGAATATTGCATATACTGTAAAGTTTCCCTAAAATTAAAGAGTTCTACTGCTTTAGATGCCATTTCTGTATTAAATATGGCATATATACTACCATTTCCTCTAATTATATTCGTTTTACTCGTTTAGAAGCCATTTATTTATTAAATATTGCATATACTCTACTATTTCCATCAAATTAAAGAGTCCTAGTATTTTAGAGGCCATTTCTGTATCAAATATTGTGTATACTTTACTATTTCCTTCGAATTACTGGTTTCTAGCTCTGTGGAAATTATTTCTGTATTAAATATTACATATATACTTCTATTTCCTCCAAATAAATTAGTTGTCTTCCTGTAGAAGACGTTTCTGTATTAAATATACGATATATACTACTATTTGATTCGATTTAAAGAGTTCTAGTTCTATAGAACCCATTTCTGTATTAATATGGCATATAATGTAATAATACACCTCATATTAATGAGTTTTAGTCTTGTAGAACCAATTTCTGTATTAAATATTGCATATATACTACTATTTCCATTGAATAAATGAGTTCTCTGCATTTAGAAGCCATTTCCGTATTAAATATGGCATATATACTACTAATAACCATCATATTAATGAGTTTAATTCTTGTAGAAGCCATTTCTGCATTAAATATAGGAAATATACTACTATTTGATTTGAATTAAAGAGTTCTAGTCATTTAAAAGCCATTTCTGTATTAAATATGGCATAGAATCTACTAATACACCTCATATTAATGAGTTTTATTCTTGTAGAAGCCATTTCTGTATTAAATATAGGATATATACTAGTATTTGATTCGAATTAAAGAGTTCTTATACTTTAGAAAGCATTTCTGTATTAAATATCGCATATACACTACTAATACCCTCATATTAATGAGTTTTAGTCTCGTAGAAGCCATTAAATATTGGATATACAGTATATATCCATCGAATTAAAGAGATCTCTTCATTTAGAAGCCATTTGCGTATTAAATATGTCATATTTACTACTAATACCCCTCATATTAATGACTCTTAGTCATGTAGAAGGCATTTCTGTAGTAAATATTGCATATATACTACTATTTGATTCAAATTAAAAAGTTCTAGTCCTTTAGAACCCATTTCTGTATTAAATATGGCAAATAATCTACTAATACCCCTCATATTAATGAGTTTTAGTCTTGTAGAAGCCATTTCTGCATTAAATATTGCATATAATCTACTATTTCATTCTAATTAAAGAGTTCTAGTCCTTATATACAGCTACCTAGAGTACATACCTTAGAGAGACACAGAGCCACCTAGGGTACAGACCTCAGAGAGACACAGAGCCACCTAGGGTACAAACGTTAGAGAGACACAGAGCCACCTAGGGTACAGACCTCAGACAGACACAGAGCCACCTAGGCTACAGACCTTAGAGAGACACAGAGCCACCTAGGGTACAGACCTCAGACAGACACCCAGTCACCTAGGGTACAGACCTCAGGGAGACACCCAGTCACCTAGGGTACAGACCTCATAGAGACACAGATACACCTAGGGTACAGACCTCAGGGAGACACCCAGTCACCTAGGGTACAGACCTCAGGGAGACACAGAGACACCTAGGGTACAGACCTCAGGGAGACATAGGGTCACCTAGGGTACAGACCTCAGGGAGACATAGGGTCACCTAGGTTACAGAGAGACAGACAACCAGCTAGAGGAAGGCTCTGAACATGGATGATGTTAAAAGCTACACTTAATACACAGTAATATTAGGAAGGCCCTTAACAAGGATATCAAAATCTACACTTAGAACACAGTAGTATTAGGAAGGCTCAGAACAAGGATGTTAAAATCTACACTCAGTGTACACATTAATATTAGGTAGGCCCTGAACAAGGATATAAAATGCTACACTCAGTACACAGTAATGTTAGGAAGGCCCTGAACAAGGATATAAAATGCTACACTTAGTACACAGTAATGTTAGGAAGGCCCTGAACAAGGATATAAAATGCTACACTTAGTACACCGTAATGTTAGGAAGGCCCAGAACAAGTATATAAAATGCTACACTTAGTACACTGTAATGTTAGGAAGGGCCTGAACAAGGATATCAAAATCTACACTCAGTACACAGTAATGTTAGGAAGGCCCTGAACAAGGATATCCAAATCTACACTTAGTACACAGTAATGTCAGGAAGGACCTGAACAAGGATATAATATGCTACACTCAGTACACAGTAATGTTAGGAAGGCCCTGAACAAGGATATAAAATGCTACACTTAGTACACAGTAATGTTAGGAAGGCCCTGAACAAGGATATAAAATGCTACACTTAGTAGACAGTAATGTTAGGAAGGCCCTGAACAAGGATATCCAAATCTACACTTAGTACACAGTAATGTTAAGAAGGCCCTGAACAAGGATATCCAAATCTACACTCAGTACACAGTAATGTTAGGAAGGCCCTGAACAAGGATATCCAAATCTACACTTAGTACACAGTAATGTTAAGAAGGCCCTGAACAAGGATATCCAAATCTACACTCAGTACACAGTAATGTTAGGAAGGCCCTGAACAAGGATATCTAAATCTACACTTAGTACACAGTGGTGTTGCAGGCAGGTATGACCCCATCACTCATTATAAAACCTGGCAGAGTACATCTCCTCTCCAGGTCTTAATAAAACAGACAGAGAGTGAGAAAGAGATATAGAGGAAGAATTAACCCCTAGTATTTGACTGGTACTTTATTATCAACCCCGAATGGAAGAAAAGTAAAGTTGAACTCAGATTAAAGAACTGGAAAAAAGTACTACAAAGAATTCTATGTGATGTTCTAACAACTTTACCAGATTACCTTATGTATATATATTTGTCTCTAGAGATAAGAAACACTGAAGAAGTTTAGTATGAACCCCCTTAGAGTATCTCCTGAGCAGGATTGAACCCCAGACCAGAACCCCCACCATCTCTCGCATCTCCCACCAGACCACCATGAAGGATATAAGAATCTACTGAAATTTAATACTTATAAACCTACTTTCAAAATAGAAATAAAAATGATGTGGTGTTGGTCATGCCTTTCTTAATGTATTTGGTTTAAAAGGTAGTTAAACCTAAAATTTCAATATTCAAATAATTATTTAATAGATACTCGCCGTTCTCAACGACATATTGAGAAGAAGCCTGGACGCAGCTGGCTTCCCATCACAACTGGGGCCAACAGGTCCCGGAGATGGCAAGCGCCCCGACGGAATCACTCTCTTCCCATTCGAAGGACGTAGGTCCATCATCTGCGACACCACCAGCTACGACACAATCTCCGCCTCCAACTTCGTTTCCAAGTCGTTTCGGTCACAAACCCCGGCATCGCAGCCCACTTTCCAGAAGAACGTAAAATAAACAAATACCGAGGACTGTCCGGCCACTTCCTCTCTGCACCAGTCAACGTCGAGACCCCAGGAGTACTTGGACCCCGTACTGCCGAGCTCCTCCACAAGATCGGAGCGTCAGCGGCCCATCTGAGGAGGGAACACCGCGAGGTTGGGTGGTTGTTGCATTGGATATCTCTGGCCATCGTCCGCGAGAATATTTTTGCCGTCTTATCCGTGGGGCGCAGCATTTCTGCCCTCTTGCCCTAGACTCAAAGCTCAACCACCTCCCCTCTCTTCTGCGACACCAGACCTCTTGCCATCCCCTCTCCTTCCCGTTCTGTTTCTTCTTTCTTTCTCTCTTCGATTTAATCAACTTTCCCCTCCCCCAAATTACTGGCCTTCCACCTTTACTAGAAACCATCATTATTATTGTTATTCTTACTGTAAATAATATCATGTTTATACAGTTTTGATAATAAATAAATTGTTCATTACAAACTTGTTTATATAATTATTAATTCTCAAAACACACACACTCATACGTATATATATATATGAAAATATTCAGGACCCCGACGGCTGAGCTGTGGCTGTTTCAACAACTATTTTGGGATTCAACAAGCTTAAATTTTTTTATAACTGATATAAAGCACTCAACAGTTTAGTGTAGTAAATACACAATATATTAATAAATGGAAACTATATTTATAAAACCATATTTATTTTATTATACATATGGAGGCACATGGCTTAGTGGTTAGAGCATTGACCTTGCAATCAAAAGGTTGTGAGTTCAATTATCAGACCGGGTGATGTGTTGTGTCTTTGAGCAAGACACTTTATCTCACATTGCTCCAGTTTACTCAGCTGTAGAAATGAGATGATAGGGACTGGCGTCCACATCATTCCACTGCAAAGTGGTCGTGGAGGTGCCACGGCAAAAAAAGCACCCAACCCACACAGTAAATGAGGTTGGTGTTAGGAAGGGCATCCAGCTGTAGAAATCAAGCCAGAATCAGTTCCCGTCCCACCCTTGCCAACAGGGAAAAAGCAGACGTAAAATGAAATGATGATG
>OZ024757.1:4922617-5055117 GCA_964016885.1 Eledone cirrhosa | reverse complement strand
ACACATGTTATCGTGTATCTGGCAGCACCTACGAGAAGTCTGTTTAGATTTTGGAGTTTATTTTTATATTAAAGGGGAATATAAACATATTTTAGATTGAGGAGGGGCATGGTGCAGAAAGGACACACACGTATATATATATTTATGGATATGTGCATGTTTGTGTGTGTGTATATATATATATATATATATATATATATATATATACACGCGCGCGCACACAAACGCGCATATATATATATATATATATATATATATTATATATCTATATATATGTTATGTATATATATATATATACACACTCACAACCATATATATATATATATATATATCAGTTGTTCCCAAACTTTTCTGCTACATGCCCCTCCTCAATCTAAAATATGTTTATGTTCCCCTTTAATATAAACATAAACTGAGTATTGTAAAACTAATATAAAGTAGAAATCCTTTAATGTACTGGGGCCGATATTAACAAAATGATATATTGGATGTGTTGCTCCAGCATTGCCCTGGTCGATTGAGCAACTAAAGCAATAACAAAAAAAAAATAACTTTAAAATTATTTTAACCTCTGAAAATCCGAGGTGAAAATTGAACTCACGACCACAGATTATCTAAAAATCGAAAAAACTTTATATAAATATAAATCATCATCATCATCATTTTACGTCCGCTTTTCCCTGCTTGCAAGGGTGGGATGGGAACTGATTCTCGCTTGATTTCTACAGCTGGATGCCCTTCCTAACACTAACCTTATTTACAGTGAGTGCTGGGTGCTTTTTTGCCGTGGCACCTATACGTCCACTTTACAGTGTGGGCTGGGTGCTTTGTTTTGCCGTGGTGCCTCCATGACCACTTTACAGTGGAATGATAGGGACCCCATTCATATCATCTCATTTCTACAGCTGAGTAAACTGGAGCAATGTGAAATAAAGTGTCTTGCTCAAGGAAACAACACATCAAGTCTGAGAATTGAACTCACAACCGATTGCAAGGCCAATGCTCTAACCACTAAGCCATGTGCCTCCAAAAATATATAAATGTATATATAATAAAGTATGTCCATAGAAACATTTGATAAAATATATACACCATTTCCTCTCCCAATCAGCATAATTAACCACACAAAAAACCAATTAAACCAGGCTATAAGATTAAAAGACACCTATGAAGAAATAATAGATAAACAGCCATAGAATATTTACCCAGCATTTCCAACAGCACGTGGGAATCGATTAAATATATCGTCAACCATACACAATTAGGTATAAAATCAAAGTTAGAAGAAAAAATGTATATAAACATACCAAAATTAAATATATATATATATGTATATATATATATATATATATATATATATATATATATGTCAGGTCACTCTCAAGTGCTACTGGTAACATGTAACCCAGTACAACCTCTCACATGGTCGGGTCGTCGGCGACTAAACCGGCAACCCCATCAAGTTTACTTGGTGAGGAGGGTGATTTTGGACATCCTGCAGGACAAAAACAAAACCTGACAAAGGGCGGAAGAACTAATAAGAGTCAACGCCATCCAAAAATAGTGTAAATGAGTATATAGTGTATATTTGGTAGCCTTGGTCAGCAATCTGTTTAGGAGAGGGACCATTCTGATTTCAAAGCCAGGGTGGACAGAGCTCTTTGGCCTTGATAGGCAATCTGTCAAACCAATCTTGACTGGGTTAAACGACGACATTGGTAGGAAGGATGTCGGATCAGTAGATAAAGCAATGATCAAGTAACTGTGAATTTGGTTCATACTACTAGTGGCAGGGCGATCATATCAACTATTGTTTGGATGTTTCGGTGAGGCACAACCACTCTAACACAGAGTACTGCTTTCACTTGTATGGAGTAGCGACCGCAAGTGTATATCCAGCTATTGAAAGCTAAAAAGGAGAGCAAGCTCGACCTGATGATGATGATGATATATAAATAGTAATAATAATAAATTTGAAGACTAAAATCCAAAGAGGGCTCAATAAGGATAAATATATATCAAATATATAAGAACCGTAGAGCAAATATTTATTAAAATAACAGATTAAAGTTTTTACTTAGTTCCAGGTCACTGAAACTCATTAATTTGAAAGGTATTAGTAGATTATATGCTACATTTAATACAGAAATGGCCTCTAAAGGACTAGAACTCTTCAATTGAAGGAAATAGTAGATTATATGCCACATGTAATGGCTTCTAAAGTAGTAAAGCTCAATAATTCAAAGGAAATAGTAGTGTATGTGCAATATTTAATACAGAAATGGCTGTTAAAGGACTAGAACGGATTTAATTGGGGTAAATAGAAGTATATGTGTAATATTTAATACAGAAAATGTTTGTAAAGGACTAGAACTCTTCGATTTGAAGGAAATAGTACAGTATATGCAATATTTAATACAGAAATGGCTTCTAAAGGCCTAGATATATCTGATTCAAAGGAGAAATAGTAGTATATATGCCATATTTAATACAGAAATGGCTTGTACAGGACGAAAACTCATTAATTCAAAGGATATTAGTAGATTATATGCCATATTTAATACAGAAATGGCTTCTAAATGACTAGAACTTTTAATTTGAAGGAAATAGTACATTATATGCCATATTTAATATGGAAATGGCTTCTTAAGGACAATAACTCTTTAATTTGTAGTAAATAGTAGTATGTATGCAATATTTAATACAGAAATGGCTTCTACAGGACTAAAACACTTTAATTTGAAGAGTATTAGTAGATTATATGCAATATTTAATACATAAATAGCTTCTACAGAGCTAGAACTCATTAAATCAAACAAAATAGTAGTGTATATGCAATATTTAATACAGTAATGGCTGTCAAAGGACTAGAACTAATATATTTGTAAGAAAGAGTAGTATAATTTAATAGCTTCTACGGGGCTGAAACTCATTAATTTGAAGGGTATTACTAGATTATATGCAATATTTAATACAGAAATGGTCTTTAAACGACTAAACCTCTTCAATTTGAAGGAAATATTAGAGAACATGCAATATTTAATAAAGAAATAGCTTCTAAGGGAGTAAAACTAATATAATTGGGGGAAATAATAGTATATATGTCATATTTAATAAAGAAATGGCTTATAAAGCAGTAGAACTCTTTAATTTGAAGGGTATTTGTAGATTATATGCCATATTTAATATGGAAATGGCTTCTAAAGTATTAAATCTCATTAATTCAAGGGAAATAGTAATTTTTGTTTAATATTTAATACAGAAATGCCTTCTAAAGTACTAGAAATTTTAATTCAAATAAAATAGTACATTATATGCCATATTAAATATGGAAATGGCTTCTTAAGGACAAGAACTCATTAATTCGTAGTAAATAGTAGTATGTATGCAATATTTAATATGTAAATAGCTTCCACAGGGCTAGAACTCATTAATTCGAAGGGAATAGTAGTGTATATGCAATGTTTAATACAGAAACGTCTTCTACAGGATGACAACTAATATATTTGGAGGAAATAGAAGTATATATAATAATGAAATTATTGTGTAAAGTGCTCAGGTGCACTACAACTCGTCAATATAGTACATAGAATAATACACAAATGTCAGGGAAGTACATGTGTGTATGTGTTAGCTGTAGTGTTGGCGGATCTCTGGAAGCATTGAGACCTTAAAGGATGCAGTGTCTCGACAACTGATGCAGGTAGTTTGTTCCATGCTTCAGCAACTCTGAGCATCAAAAAATGTTTCCGAAAGTCATGGGAACTGTGCTGTTTTCTTACTTTGTGGGCATGTCCACGTGTGTTAGACACATGGAAATCAAAAAGGTACTCAGGGTTGTTGATGGCAACATGGTTAACAATTTTGTGGGTGTTTACCAAGTCAGTTGCCAGGCGTCAGAGCTTCAATGAATCCATGCCCAGGGAAGCAAGGCGTTCAGAGTATGGTAGATGCCTGATGGAGGGTATTTGCTTGGTTGTACGTCTCTGAACAGTTTCCAGGCGGTCAATGTTCTGAGCAAGATAGGGGTTCCAGACTGGTGATGCAAATTCTAAGTGTGGTCGCACCATAGCCATGTACAGCCTTAAATAGATAGCTGGAGAGTGGCTGACAAAGGTCTTGCTGAGTGATGCTAAGACACCCTCGGCCCTCTTGACAATTTTAGAGACGTGCTTCATCCAACGCAAATCGCTGCTGACCGTAATGCCCAGGTCACGTTCACAGGAAGACTTCTTGATATTAGTGCTGTGGAGGGAGTATGTGGACGCTGGGTTTTTACTCCCAAAATGCATGGTGGTGCACTTGTCCACAGCTAGCTTGAGTTGCCAGTCTGAGATCCATTGTTGCATTGTGTCCAGGTCAGACTGCAAGCAAGATCTATAGTGTTCAGGATCTGTCCTTTTTATCTCAAGGTACAGCTTGATGTCGTCTGTGTACTTTAGTACTGTGGCATTCCTTAAGTTGGCATCTATGTCATTAATATATGCCACAAACAAAAGGGGGCCAAGAACAGATCCCTGTGGTACACCAGATGACATCTCATATGGTGAGGAATGCTGTCCCAGAACCGTGACTACCTCTCTTCGACTGAGAATGAAGGACTTCAACCAGTTTATAAGATCATCCTTCACACCCATTGCAGAGAGTTTTGCCATAAGCCTTTTGTGTGGCACAGAATTGAAGGCCTTCGCAAAGTCAAGGTAAACAACATCCACCCATGAGCCGCCAACATAGATCCGGGTGATGTCCTCAAGAAACTCTATAAGTTGATCACAGCAGCTGGAGTTGGGGATAAATCCAAATTGCGAGGGCCGGATTAGACTGTGAGTGCTCCAGAAGTTCCAAAGTGTTTCTCTGACACAGGATTCCATCAGTTTGGCGATGCAACTAGTAAGACTGACTGGACGATAGTTCACAGGTGATGTGCGGTCACCCTTTTTGAACAGAGGAATGACACTGGCAGTTTTCCACTGTTCTGGAGTAGCACTGTTGTTCAGGCAGAATTGGAAGAAGCGTGATAACTGGTGTAGAAGGAAGTACCCACCACGTTTAAGAAGCAGGTACGTAACACCATCAAGACCAGAAGAGGCATGGTTGCGTTTATTTTTTAGGTGACGTCGCAGCATTGCAGGTGTAAATTCCATGGTTGTAATAGAGTCCGGTGTCATAGGTCGTGGAGATGGTACACTCTGGTCTTCAATAGTGAAAATGCCTGCATAGCATTCAGCAATGAGCTCTGCGCATTCCTTGGGGTCGTCAGTAACCTGGCTTGTGTGGGGATTGCGAAGAGGACCAACTGGAGAGTGAGCCCTCTGCTTTGAGTGAACATACTTCCAGAACACCTTACTGTATGTAATATTTAATACGGAAATAGCTTCCAAAGACTTAGAAACCAGTAATTCGAAGGAAATAGTAGAGTATACACAATATTTAATACAGAAATGGCTTCTAAAGCACTAGAACTCTTTAATTTTAAGGAAATATTACAGTATATGCAATATATAATACAGAAATGGCTGTCAAAGGACTAGAACTAATATATTTGTAGTAAATAGTAGTATATATGTAATGTCTTCTGAACCACTAGAACTCTTTAATTTGAAGGATATTAATAGATTATATGCAATATTTAATACGTAAATAGATTCCACAGGGCGAGAACTCATTAATTCGAAGTAAATATTGCACATACACTACTATTTCCCTCGAATTTATGAGCTTTACTCCTTTAGAGGCAATGTCCTTATTACATGTGACATATAATCTACTATTTCCTTCGAATTGAAAAGTTCTAGTAATTTAGAGGCCATTTCTGTATTAAATATTGCGTATAATCTAGTAATACCCTTCAAATTAATGAGTTTCAGCTCTGTAGAAGCCATTTCTGTATTAAATATTGCATAGACACTACTATTTATCAAATTAATGAGTTGTAGCACTGTAAAGCTATTTATGAATTAAATATTGCATATAATCTATTAATACTCTTCAAATTAAAAAGTGTTAATCCTGTAGAAGCCATTTCTGTATTAAATATTGCTTTCATACTACTATTTACTACAAATTAAAAAGTTCTTGTCCTTAAGAAGCCATTTCCATATTAAATATGGCATATAATGTACTATTTCATTTGGATTAAAATTTCTAGTCCTTTTCTAGACTTTTCTGAATTAAATATTGCACATATACAAATATATTCGTTCTAGTCTCTTGACAGCCATTTCTGTATTAAATATGGCATATATACTACTATTTCCTTTGAATTGAGGAGTTCTAGTCTTTTAGAAGCCATTTCTGTATTAAATATGGCATATAATCTACTAATATCCTTTGAATTAATGAGTTTTCATCCTGTAGAAGCCATTTCTCTATTAAATATTGCATATAATGTACTATTTCCTTCAAATTAATGAAATTTAGCCCTTTAGAAACCATTTCTATATTAAATGTTGCATATAAAATACTATTTCCTTTGAATCGAAGAGTTCTATCCCTTTAGAAGCCATTTCTGTATTAAATATTTCCCTCAAATTAATGAGCTTTAGTCCTTTAGAAGCCATTTCCGTATTGAGTATAGCATATAATCTACTAATACCCTTTAAATTAAAGAGTTCTAGTCCTTTAGAAGACATTTCTGTATTAAATATGGCGTATATACTACTATTTCCTCAAATTATATTAATTTTACTCCTTTAGAAGCCATTTCTTTATTAAATATAGCATATACTCTACTGTATCTTTCAAATTGAGGCGTTGTAGTCTTCTAAAGGCCATTTTTGCATTAAATGTGGCATATAATCTACTAATACCCTTCAAATTAATGAGTTTCAGCCCTGTAGAAGTAATTTCTGTATCAAGTATTACATATACACTACTATTTTGTTCAAATTAATGAGTTCTAGCACTGTAGAAGCTATTTATGTATTAAATATAGCATATAATCTATTAATACTCTTCAAATTAAAGAGTTTTAGTCCTGTAGAAGCCGTTTCTGTATTAAATATTTCATACATACTACTATTTACTACAAATTAAAGAGTTCTTATTCTTATATGGCATATAATTCTTATTCAAATATGGCATATAATATACTATTTCCTTTGAATTAAAAGTTCTAGTCCTTTAGAAGCCATTTCTGCATTAAATATTGCGTATACTCTACTATTTCCTTCAAATTTATGGGTTCTAGCACTGTTGAAGCTATTTCTCTATTAAATATTGCATATACTGTACTATTTCCTTTGAATCGAGGAGTTCTATTCCTTTAGAAGCAATTTCTGTATTGAATATTGCTCATACATTACTATTGCCCTCGAATTAATGAGATTTAATCCTTTAGAAGCCATTTCCGTATTAAATATGGCATATAATCTACTAATACCCTTCAAATTAAACAGTTCTACTGCTTTAGAAGCCATTTCTTTATTAAATATGGCATATATACTACTATTTCCTCCAATTATATTAGTTTTACTCCCTTAGATTTCATTCCTTTCTTAAATATTTCTGTATTAAATATGGCATATAATCTACAAATATCCTTCAAATTAAAGACTTCTAGTCATTTACAAGCCATTTATGTATTAAATATTGCATATAATGTACTATTTCCTTCGAATTAATGAGCTTTTGCCCTTTAGAAGCCATTTCTATATTAAATGTTGCATATAATCTACTAATATCCTTCAAATCAGTGAGTTTTAGTCCTGTAGAAGCCATTTCTTTATTAAGTATGGCATATATACTACTATTTCCTTCGAATTAATGAGCTTTACTCCTTTAGAGACCATTTATTTATTATATCTGGCATATAATCTACTCTTTCCTATAAATTGAAAATAAAGAGTTCTAGTGCTTCAGAAGCCATTTCTGTATTAAATATTACATATATACTACTATTTACTACAAATATATTAGTTCTAGTCCTTTGACAGTGATTTCTGTATTGAATATTGCATATACTGTACTATTTCCTTAAAATTAAAGGGTTCTAGTGCTTTAGAAGCCATTTCTGTATTAAATATGGCATATATATTACTAATAGCCTTTAAATTAAAGAGTTCTACTGCTTTAGAAGCCATTTCTGTATTAAATATTGTGTATACTCTACTATTTCCTTCGAATTACTGGTTTCTAGCTCTGCAGAAGCTATTTCTGTATTAAACACTACATATATACTTCTATTTCCTCCAAAAATAGTAGTTGTCATCCTGTAGAAGGCGTTTCTGTATTAAAAATAGGATATATACTACTATTTGATTCGATTTAAAGAGTTCTAGTCCTGTAGAAGCCATTTCATTATTAAATATTCGATATACTCTACTATTTCCATCGAATTAAAGAGATTTCTTCATTTAGAAGTAATTTCTGTATTAAATATGGCATATAATCTAACAATAACCCTCATATTAATGATTTTTAGTCTTGTAGAAGCCATTTATGGAGTAAATATTGCATTTATACTACTATTTGATTCGAATTAAAGCGTTCTAGTCCTTTAGAAGCCATTTCTGTATTAAATATGGCACATATACTACTAATAACCCTCATATTAATTAGTTTTAGTCCTGTAGAAGCTATTTCTGTATTAAATATTGCATATACACTACTATTTCCATCGAATTAATGATATCTCTGAATTTAAAAGAGTTCTAGTGCTTTATAAGCCATTTCTGTATTAAATATGGCATACACTCTACTACACTCAGTACACAGTAATGTCAGGAAGGCCCTGAACAAGGATATAATATGCTACACTTAGTACACAGTGGTATTGCAGGCAGGTATGACCCCATCACTCATTATGAAACCTGGTAGAGTACATCACCTCTCCATGTCTTAATAAAACAGACAGAGAGTGAGAAAGAGATATAGAGGAAGAATTAACCCCTAGTATTTGACTGGTACTTTATTATCAACCCCGAATGGAAGAAAAGTAAAGTTGAACTCAGATTAAAGAACTGGAAAATAATACTACAAAGCTACTGTTCAATTATAAGTAATTTTTTTTTTTTTTTTTTTTTTTTTTTTTCCCCCTTGTGGTGGTGGTGGTTATACACGGCAACATGAATACTTAAATTACATGTATACACACATCCTCTTATAAATATTAAATATGTTATATAATCAACTAATACCCTCATATTAATGAGTTTTAGTCCTTTAGAAGGCATTTCTGTATTAAATATAGGATATATACTAGTATTTTATTCAATTTAAAGAGTTCTAGTCCTTTAGAACCCATTTCTGTATTAAATATGGCATATAATCTACTAATACCCCTCATATTAATGAGTTTTCATCCTGTAGAAGCCATATCTATATTAAATATTGGATATACACTACAATTTACATCGAATAAATAAGTTCTCTACATTTAGAAGCCATTTACGTATTAAATATGGCATATATACTACTAATACCCCTCATATTAATGAGTTTTAGTCTTGTAGAAGCCATTTCTGCATTAAATATTGCATATATACTACTATTTGATTCTAATTAAAGAGTTCTAGTCATTTAGAACCCATTTCCGTATTAAATATGCCATATACGCTACTAATACCCCTTATATAAATGAGTTTTAGCTTTGTAGAAGACAGTTCTGTATTAAATATTGGATATACAGTATATTTCCATCGAATTAAAGAGATCTCTTCATTTAGAAGCCATTTGCGTATTAAATATGGCATATGTACTACTAATAACCTTCATATTAATGACTTTTAGTCTTGTAGAAGACATTTCTGTATTAAATATTGGATATACAATAAATATTTCCATCGAATAAATTAGTTCTCTGCATTTAGAAGCCATTTACGTATTAAATATGGTATATATATATTACTAATACCCCTCATATTAATGAATTTAGTATTGTTGAAGCAATTTCTCTATTAAATATTGCATCATCATCATCATCATCATCAACGTTTAACGTCCGTGTTCCATGCTTGCATGGGTTCGGACGGGGGTTTTCCCACTTGAGGCAAGAGTGGTTGTCTTGCTCGCATAGGACTGTCTGGCAGGTTTTCTACAGTTGGATGCCCTTCCTAACACCAACCACATTTACAGTGTGGGTCTGGGAGGTTTTTACCGTGTTGCCTACACGGCCACATTACAGCGTGGACTGTCTGGCGGGTTTTCTACAGTTGGATGCCCTTCCTAACACCAACCACATTTACAGTGTGGGGCTGGGAGGTTTTTACCGTGTTGCCTACACGGCCACATTACAGCGTGGACTGTCTGGCGGGTTATCTACAGCTGGATGCCCTTCCTAACACCAACCACATTTACAGTGTGGGTCTGGGAGGTTTTTACCGTGTTGCCTACACGGCCACATTACAGCGTGGACTGTGTGTTTTTTTGTCGTGACACCTACACGACCTCATTTGTTTCGGCCTGGATGTTGTGACACCAACATAACTTTACATTGAAAGGGGCGGTGTGGATGGGGTGGGGATGGTGGGACGGGGTGTATTTTGTTAGAGATGCCTACTGACTGTAGTAGGTTTTACTTTGTATTTAGGTAAGGCGGGTCTTCTCTATTACTGAGTACCGCCAAAGGTCTCGGTCCAGTGACATTGTCTTGGAGAGGTGTAAGTGTGTGAGGTCGGAGTTTATCAGCTCGTCCCAGGTTTTTCTAGGTCTGCCTATTCCGTGGCTACCGTCTATCTTTATTGCCCTGCACTTTGTTATACAGCTATCGACTTTCATGCGCATCACGTGACCATACCAACGTAGTCTTCTCTCTAGTAAACAACATCTGATCCCTCTTATTTCTAATGTTTTCCTTAGTTCGTTTATGCTTTGCCGTTCACATATACGACTATTTCATTCTAATTAAAGAGTTCTAGTCCTTATATACAGCTACCTAGGGTACAGACCTCAGAGAGACACAGAGCTACCTAGGGTACAGACCTCAGAGAGACAACCACTCACCTAGGGTACAGACCTCAGAGAGACAACCACTCACCTAGGGTACAGACCTCAGACAGACACAGAGTCACCTAGGGTACAGACCTCAGAGAGACACAGAGCCACCTAGGGTACAGATCTTAGAGAGACACAGAGCTACCTAGAGTACAGATCTTAGAGAGACACAGAGTCACCTAGGGTACAAACCTCAGACAGACACAGAGCCACCTAGGGTACAGACCTCAGACAGACACAGAGCCACCTAGGGTACAGATCTTAGAGAGACACAGAGCCACCTAGGGTACAGATCTTAGAGAGACACAGAGCCACCTAGGGTACAGACCTTAGAGAGACAACCAGTCACCTAGGGTACAGACCTCAGACAGACACAGACCCACCTAGGGTACAGACATCAGAGAGACACAGAGCCACCTAGGGTACAGACCTCAGAGAGATACAGAGCCACCTAGGGTACAGACCTGAGAGAGACATAGGGCCACCTAGGGTACAGACCTCAGAGAGACACAGAGCCACCTAGGGTACAGATCTCAGACAGACACAGAGCCACCTAGGGTACAGATCTCAGACAGACACAGAGCCACCTAGAGTACAGACCTCAGGGAGACACCCAGCCACCTAGGGTACAGATCTCAGGGAGACATAGGGCCACCTAGGGTACAGACCTCAGAGAGACACAGAGCCACCTAGGGTACAGATCTCAGACAGACACAGAGCCACCTAGAGTACAGACCTCAGGGAGACACCCAGCCACCTAGGGTACAGATCTCAGGGAGACATAGGGCCACCTAGGGTACAGACCTCAGGCAGACATAGGGCCACCTAGGGTACAGAGAGACAGACAACCAGCTAGAGTACAGACATCAGATTGGTAGATTACTGAACTTTAAAGTATCACAGTTTTATACAGGGCTGGTGCTACCATGAAGGCCAACTAGGGTACATTACAGAAACTTAAGGACATACTTAGTTCCCCTGCAACACATTACCTAGTCTGGTATTATGAAGGCCCTGAACAAGGATGTTAAAGCTACACTTAATACACAGTGGTGTTAGGAAGGCCCTGAACATGGATGATGTTAAAAGCTACAATTAATACAGAGTAATGTTAGGAAGGCCCTGAACAAGGATATCAAAATCTACACTTAGAACACAGTAGTTTTAGGAAGGCCCAGAACAAGGATGTTAAAATCTACACTCTGTACACAATAATGTTAGGAAGGCCCTGAACAAGGATATCCAAATCTACACTTAGTACACAGTAATGTTAGAAAGGCCCTGAACAAGGATATAAAATGCTACACTCAGTACACAGTAATGTTAGGAAGGCCCTGAACAAGGATATAAAATGCTACACTTAGTACACAGTAATGGTAGGAAGGCCCTGAACAAGGATATCAAAATCTATATTTACAACACAGTTGTGTGTGTGTTTTGAGAATTAATAATTATATAAACAAGTTTGTAATGAACAATTTATTTATTATCAAAACTGTATAAACATGATATTATTTACAGTAAGAATAACAATAATAATGATGGTTTCTAGTAAAGGTGGAAGGCCAGTAATTTGGGGGAGGGGAAAGTTGATTAAATCGAAGAGAGAAAGAAAGAAGAAACAGAACGGGAAGGAGAGGGGATGGCAAGAGGTCTGGTGTCGCAGAAGAGAGGGGAGGGTGGTTGAGCTTTGAGTCTAGGGCAAGAGGTCAGAAATGCTGCGCCCCACGGATAAGACGGCAAAAGTATTCTCGCAGACGATGGCCAGAGATACCCAATGCAACAACCACCCAACCTCGCGGGGTTCCCTCCTCAGACGGGCCGCTGACGCTCCGATCTTGTGGAGGAGCTCGGCAGTACGGGGTCCAAGTACTCCTGGGGTCTCGACGTTGACTGTTGCAGAGAGGAATTGCCGGACAATCCTCGGTATTTGTTTATTTTACGTTCTTCTGGAAGGTGGGCTGCGATGCCGGGGTTTGTGACCGAAACGACTTGGAAACGAAGTTGGAGGCGGAGATTGTGTCGTAGCTGGTGGTGTCCCAGATGAGGGACCTACGTCCTTCGAATGGGAAGAGAGTGATTCCGTCGGGCCGCTTGCCATCTCGGGGACCTGTTAGCCCCAGTTGTGATGGGAAGCCAGCTGCGTCCAGGCTTCTTCTCAATATGTCGTTGAGAACGGCGAGTATCTATTCAATAATTATTTAAACATTGAAATTTTAGGTTCAACTACCTTTTAAACCAAATACATTAAGAAAGGCATAACCAACACCACATCATTTTTATTTCTATTTTGAAAGTAGGTTTATAAGTATTAAATTTCAGTAGATTCTTATATCCTTCAGGGTGGTCTGGTGGGAGATACGAGAGATGGTGGAGGTTCTGGTCTGGGGTTCAATCCTGCTCAGGAGATACTCTAAGGGGGTTCATACTAAACTTCTTCAGTGTTTCTTATCTCTAGAGACAAATATATATACATAAGGTAATCTGGTAAAGTTGTTAGAACATCACATAGAATTCTTTGTAGTATATTTTCCAGTTCTTTAATCTGAGTTCAACTTTACTTTTCTTCCATTCGGGGTTGATAATAAAGTACCAGTCAAATACTAGGGGTTAATTCTTCCTCTATATCTCTTTCTCACTCTCTGTCTGTTTTATTAAGACATGGAGAGGTGATGTACTCTACCAGGTTTCATAATGAGTGATGGGGTCATACCTGCCTGCAATACCACTGTGTACTAAGTGTAGCATATTATATCCTTGTTCAGGGCCTTCCTGACATTACTGTGTACTGAGTGTAGTAGAGTGTATGCCATATTTAATACAGAAATGGCTTATAAAGCACTAGAACTCTTTAATTTTAAGGAAATAGTACAGTATATGCAATATTCAATACAGAAATCACTGTCAAAGGACTAGAACTAATATATTTGTAGTAAATAGTAGTATATATGTAATATTTAATACAGAAATTGCTTCTGAAGCACTAGAACTCTTTAATTTGAAGGATATTAATAGATATTATGCAATATTTAATATGTAAATAGATTCCACAGGGCTAGAACTCATTAATTCGAAGGAAATAGTAGTGTATATGCAATATTTAATACAGAAATAACTTCTACAGGGCTGAAACTGATTAATATGAGGGGCATTAATACATTATATGCTATATTTAATACAGAAATAACTTCTACAGGGCTGAAATTCATTAATATGAGGGACATTAATACATTATATGCTATATTTAATACAGAAATTGCCTCTAAAAGACTAGAACTTTTCAGTTTATAGGAAAGAGTAGATTATATACCACATGTAATAAATAAATGGTCTCTAAAGGAGTAAAGCTCATTAATTCGAAGGAAATAGTAGTATATATGCCATACTTAATATAGAAATGGCTTCTAAAGGGCAGAAGCTCATTAATTCAAAGGAAATAGTACATTATATGCAATATTTAATACAGAAATGGCTTGTGAAGGACTAGAAGTCATTAATTTGAAGGATATTTGTAGATTATATGGCATATTTAAGAAAGAAATGGATTCTAAGGGAGTAAAACTAACATAATTGGAGGAAATAGTAGTATATATGCCATATTTAATACGGAAATGGCTTCTAAAGGACTAAATCTCATTAATTTGAGGGAAATAGTAATGTATGTGTAATATTCAATACAGAAATTGCTTCTAAAGGAATAGAACTCTTCGATTCAAAGGAAATAGTACAGTATATGCAATATTTAACAGAGAAATAGCTTCAACAGAGCTAGAACCCATAAATTTGAAGGAAATAGTAGAGTATACGCAATATTTAATACATAAATAGCTTCTACAGTGCTTGAACTTTTAGCAGTATTAGTTATAGATGTTATCGCCACTTTAGCAGGGTGGTAGAATCAGTGGTCGTTAGTTGCCAGTGTGGTAAGTGATAGTATCCTCGTTGGATTATCTTGTTGACATAGACGTGAGGGAAGGTCCCTCGATCTATTTACCATCTATTTACAATATTCCTTTCGTCAGGTCGCCAATTTCAGCAGCATGGATTAAAGTTGTTATTGAGACACGAGTAACATAATAACGACTTCAACCGCAGTAATTAGAGATGAAATGTTTGTTTATTTATATGGTTGAAGTTACAGATAAAAAGAGGTTATAAAATGGAATGTGCCATTGCGCCGTTAAGCCGGCGAGGCTAGGGCTGCAATATCTCACTGCTACATTATGCGTGTTGCTGGCTCTAAGTTTCTGGTACAAGAGAGAGATTCTTCAAATCTTCGCGGGGAATTTCTTCCTCAGGGCGCGTAGGGATACATCCTCTTCTACTGGCGCTGATTGGCTGAACTGAGCCAAATCACGCACAGAGAATGTATGTGAGCCCGCGGAATGTAGGTCACTACAGTATCATTGATTTGAACACAATAGTAGTGTATATGTAATATTTGTTACGGAAATTACTTCTATAGGGTTGAAACTCATTAATTTAAGGGTATTAGTAGATTATATGCCACATTTAATGCAGAAATGACCTTCAGAAGACTACAATGCCTCAATTCGAAAGAAATAGTAGAGTATATGCTATATTTAATAAAGAAATGTCTTCTAAAGGAGTAAAATTAATATAATTTGAGGAAATAGTAGTATATACGCTATATTTAATACAGAAATGTCTTCTAAAGGACTAGAATGCTTTAATTTAAAGGGTATTAGTAGATTATATTCTATACACAATACGGAAATGGCTTCTAAAGGACTAAAGCTCATTAATTTGAGGGAAATAGTAGTGTATGTGCAATATTTAATACAGAAATGGCTTCTAAAGGAATAGAACTCTTCGATTCGAAGGAAATAGTATTTTATATGCAACATTTAATATAGAAATGGTTTCTAAAGTGCTAAATCTCATTAATTTGAAGGAAATAGTACATTATATGCAATATTTAATAGAGAAATGGCTTCTACAGGACGAAAACTCATTAATTCAAAGGATATTAGTAGATTATATGCCATATTTAATACAGAAATGGCTTCTAAAAGACTAGAACTCCTCAATTCAAAGGAAATAGTAGTATATATGCCATATTTAATACAGAAATGGCTGTCAAGAGACTAGAACGAATATATTTGTATATGTGCAATATTTAATTCAGAAAAGTCTAGAAAAGGACTAGAAATTTTAATTCAAAAGAAATAGTACATTATATGCCACATTTAATATGGGAATGGCTTCTTGAGGACAAGAACTTTTAATTTGTAGTAAATAGTAGTATGAAAGCAATATTTAATACAGAAATGGCTTCTACAGGACTAAAACTTTTTAATTTGAAGAGTATTAATAGATTATATGCAATATTTAATTCATAAATAGCTTCTACAGTGCTACAACTCATTAATTTGTACGAAATAGTAGTGTATATGCAATATTTAATACAGAAATGGCTTCTACAAGGCTCAAACTCATTAATTTGAAGGGTATTACTAGATTTTATGCTATATTTAATACAGAAATGGCCTCTAAATTACTAGAACTCTTCAATTCGAAGGAAATAGTAGATTATATGTCACATGTAATAAGGAAATTGCCTCTAAAGGAGTAAAGCTCATACTTATGAGGGAGATAGTAGTATATGTGCAATATTTCCTTCAAATTAATGAGTTCTCGTCCTGTGGAATCTATTTACATATTAAATATTGCATATAATCTATTAATATCCTTCAAATTAAAGAGTTCTAGTGCTTCAGAAGACATTACATATATACTACTATTTCTTGCAAATATATTAGTTCTAGTCTTTTGACAGCCATTTCTTTATTATATATTGCATATACTGTAATATTTCCTTAAAATTAAAGAGTTCTAGTGCTTTAGAAGCCATTTCTGTATTAAATATTGTGTATACTCTACTATTTCCTTCGAATTACTGGTTTCTAAGTCTTTGGAAGCTATTTCCATATTAAATATTACATATCATCATCATCACCATTTTACGTCCGTTCTTCCACGCTAGCATGGGTTAGACGGGTTGTCCTGTTGTGGGCAGTGTCTGGTCGGCTGACCATGCCTTGTTCATACAGGAACTGATTTGGCTTGATTTCTACAGCTGGATGCCCTTCCTAACACCAACCTCATTTACAGTGAGTGCTGGGTGCTTTTTCGTGGCGCCTACACGTCCACTTTACAGTGTGGGCTGGGTGCTTTTTTGCCATGTCACCTCCACGAGCACCTTGCGGTGGGGGCATATTGTCTATGTGCTTCAGCTTGTACCCATGGGAGGTCGGGTACTCTGTATTACTGCGTGACGCCAGAAGTCACGGTCGTGTGTCATTGTCTTTGAGAGGTGTAATTGGGTAAGGTCAGCTTTTATCACCTCATCCCAGGTCATCTTGGGTCTCCCCACTCCGCGGTTTCCATCAACTTCTAGTGCTCTGCACCTTTTTATGCAGCTGTCATCCTTCATACGCATCACATGTCCATACCAGCGCAACTGCCTCTCCTGCACACAGCATTTGATTCCTCTTATGCTCAGTCTCTCTCTCAATTCATTTATGCTTTGTCGTTCACATATATTACTGTTACACATCCATCGGAGCATGCAGGCTTCGTTTCTCTCTAATCTACGTAAGTCTTCCACCTTCAGCGCCCAGGTCTCACTACCATGAAACATCGCTGTTCGGATACACGCATCATACAGTCTGCCTTTCATTCTGAGGGAGAAGTCTTTTGCAGCTAGCAGTGGTAGTAGTTACCTAAACTTCTTCCATCCCATTCTTACCCTAGTTATTGTACTTTCTGAACACCCACCTCCGTTGCTAATTCAGTCACCTAGGTAGCAGAAGCTGTCTACTGTTTCTACAGGGCCCTCCCAGAGATTGGTGGTACTTGTTTCCTGTGGCTGTTTGCTGCTTGCTGTCTCAGCATAGCTGCTGCATGTGAATCCTACATTCTTAATTAAGCTTCCTGAGATCCCGCTACATCTCCATAGATTCAGCTATGAGTGCGAGGTCATCAGCATACAGGAGTTCCCATGGGCATCCGGTCTTAAACTCCTCTGTTATTGCCTGCAGGACTATGATGAACAGGAGAGGGCTAAGAACAGAGCCCTGGTGGACCCCAACCTGTACGCTAAATTCCTTGCTATACTCATTGCTAATCCTAACTTTGCTGACTGCTCCCCTATACATGGCTTGTACCGCTTTCACAAGCCATTCATCTACTCCTAGTTTTCTAAGAGCCCACCAGATTACAGCACGTGGAACTCTGTCAAAGGCTTTCTCAAGATCGACAAATGCCAAGTAGAGTGGCTTACTTTTAGCTAGGTACTTTTCCTGTAATTGCCTCACAAGGAAGAGCACATCAGTGGTGCCTCTTCCTGGTACAAACCCAAATTGCATCTCGTCTATTTTCACCCGGTCCCTAATCAACTGTGCTATAACTCTTTCTGTGACTTTCATGACCTGGTCCATCAACTTTATACCTCTATAGTTTCCTCTATCTAGTTTGTAGCAGTTGACAATGATGCTACTGCACCAATCTTTTGGTATGGCCGCTTCTAGTATTACCTGGTTAACAATACGTGTGGTTATAGTGTGACCTACAGACCCAGATGCCTTCAGCATCTCGGCAGCTATACCCGATGGACCGGTTGCCTTCCCCATCTTCATATCTTTGATTGCCTTACTTACTACGCTGCTGCTGACTTGTACTGCTGGTCCCTCTATAGGGTCTACTTGGTGTAGGGTCTCTTCTTCCCGTGCATTCTCCTCATTTAATAATCTATCATAATGACTCTTCCATGCATCTTTCTTCTCAGCACTTGTGAGGGCAAGCTCACCTTTATCATTCCGGATACACTTCTCTCCAATGACATCACAACTATCTCTGACACACTGCCTCGCAATCTTGAATACCTCCTGTTTCTGGTCCTCACGTTGTAAAACATGCTTGAATTTTCTATCCTCTGCTTCCCTCCTAGCTAAGTATACTTGTCACCTAGCTTCCCTCTTGGTCTCTATGTAATGTACCCTGCTCGCCCCGTTCTTCCATTCTTTCCATGCCTGTCTCTTGGCCTTAACTGCTTCATCTACCTTATTGTTCCACCACCAAGTCACTCTCCTCCTGCTTGTGGTCTTACTTACTCCAGCCACAGACCTCATCCGTCGCCTCTAGTAAATTATTTTTTAGGAACTCCCAGTTCTCTTCTACGTTAAATGTCTCTATCTGTTCTTCTTTTCTGTCGTAGGCGTTGAGTAAAATATCTTTAAATCTGTTACTGGTTGAGGGAACTTTCAGCTTCCAGATCTTTCTTCTCCAGGTTGGCCTCTGTTTCCGGGTTCGTCTAGTTCTGACCGTGAGGTCGCTGACAACTAAGCTATGTTGGGATGTACATTCCTCACTAGGGAAGGCTTTTGTGTTTACGGCCGTCCATCTGTCACGTCCTCTGATGAGGATAAAATCTAACTGACTAGAGTGCTCCCCTGATCTATAGTATATATATATACTTCTATTTCCTCCAAATATATTAGATGTCATCCTGTAGAAGTCGTTTCTGTATTAAACATTGCATATACACTACTATTCCCTTCGAATTAATGAGTTCTAGCCCTGTGGAAGCTATTTACATATTAAATATTGCATACATACTACTATTTACTATGAATTAAAGAGTTATTGTCCTTAAGAAGCAATTTCCATATTAAATATGGCATATAATGTACTATTTCCTTCAAATTAAAAGTTCTAGTCATTTAGAAGCCATTTCTGTATTAAATATGGCATATATACTACTATTTCTCCTTTGAATCGCAGATTTCTAGTCCTTTAGAAGCCATTTCTGTATTAAATATTGCATATAATGTACTATTTCCTTCGAATTAATGAGTTTAATCCTTTAGAAACCATTTCTATATTAAATGTTGCATATACTATACTATTTCCTTCAAATCGAAGAGTTCCAGTCATTTACAAGCTTTTTCTGTATTAAATATTACACATATACTACTATTTACTCCAAATAAATTCGTTCTAGTCCTTCAACGGCCATTTCTGTATTAAATATTGCACATACACTACTATTTCCTTTGAATTATTGAGCTTTACTCCTTTAGAAGCCATTACATGTGGCATATAACCTACTATTTCCTTCAAATTGAAGAGTTCTAGTCCTTTAGAGGCCATTTCTGTATTAAATGTAGCATATAATCTACTAATACCTTTCAAATTAATGAGTTTCAGTGACCTGGAACTAAGTAAAAAAAATTCTATTTAGGAAACCGAATGATTCTTGGCTTCAGAGTGTACGCGCCTGTATTTGCATACCCATGGCGGGTGTTTTCACGTATGCATGTGTATGTACGTATATGGAGACGTGCAGCTATATATTTAATTTTTGTTGATTTCAATAACCTCTGTAATTTATTATCCTTAATTCTGAAGCCGAGAATCATTCGGTTTCCTAAATATAATTTTAGTCTATCACTTCAGTTATACCATAAACGTGGTTTTGTCTTTGCATGTAATTGTTTTCACTGCTCCAAATAATGACGTATTATCTTCGTTTTTATCCGTTCTTTGCCAGGGAAAGTCTCCACAAACCAAAATATCGTCTTCCTGTCTTCCTTCTGTTGCAATGTTTTTCGAAATATTTACTTCTGCATTCACAGATTGATTTTTTTAGTTTCAGAAGATCATGTTAAGGGTGAAAGCAGTTCTTCTTTGCTTAAACTTTAATCTGTTATTTTAATAAATATTTGCTCTACGGTTCTTATATATTTGATATATATTTATCCTTATCGAGCCCTCTTTGGATTTTAGTCTTCAAATTTATTATTATTACTATATATATATATCATCATCATCATCATCAGGTCGATGTTGCTCTCCTTTTTAGCTTTCAATAGCTGGATATACACTTGCGGTCGCTACTCCATACAAGTGAAAGCAGTACTCTGTGTTACAGCGGTTGTGCCTCACCGAAACATCCAAACAATAGTTGATATGATCGCCTTGCCACTAGTAGTATGAACCAAATTCACAGTTACTTGATCATTGCTTTATCTACTGATCCGACATCCTTCCTACCAATGTCGTCGTTTAACCCAGTCAAGATTGGTTTGACAGATTGCCTATCAAGGCCAAAGAGCTCTGTCCACCCTGGCTTTGAAATCAGAATGGTCCCTCTCCTAAACAGATTGCCGACCAAGGCTACCAAATATATACTATATACTCATTTACACTATTTTTGGATGGCCGTTGACTCTTATTAGTTCTTCCGCCCTTTGTCAGGTTTTGTTTTTGTCCTGCAGGATGTCCAAAATCACCCTCCTCACCAAGTAAACTTGATGGGGTTGCCGGTTTAGTCGCCGACGACCCGACCATGTGAGAGGTTGTACTGGGTTACATGTTACCAGTAGCACTTGAGAGTGACCTGACATATATATATATATATATATATATATACATATATATATATTTAATTTTGGTATGTTTATATACATTTTTTCTTCTAACTTTGATTTTATACCTAATTGTGTATGGTTGACGATATATTTAATCGATTCCCACGTGCTGTTGGAAATGCTGGGTAAATATTCTATGGCTGTTTATCTATTATTTCTTCATAGGTGTCTTTTAATCTTATAGCCTGGTTTAATTGGTTTTGTGTGTGGTTAATTATGCTGATTGGGAGAGGAAATGGTGTATATATTTTATCAAATGTTTCTATGGACATACTTTATTATATATATATTTATATATTTTTGGAGGCACATGGCTTAGTGGTTAGAGCATTGGCCTTGCAATCGGTTGTGAGTTCAATTCTCAGACTTGATGTGTTGTTTCCTTGAGCAAGACACTTTATTTCACATTGCTCCAGTTTACTCAGCTGTAGAAATGAGATGATAGGAATGGCATCCCTATCATTCCACTGTAAAGTGGTCATGGAGGTACCACGGCAAAACAAGGCACCCAGCCCACACTGTAAAGTGGACGTGTAGGTGCCACGGCAAAAAAGCACCCAGCACTCACTGTAAAAGAGGTTGGTGTTAGGAAGGGCATCCAGCTGTAGAAATCAAGCCAGAATCAGTTCCCGTCCCACCCTTGCAAGCAGGGAAAAGCGGACGTAAAATGATGATGATGATGATTTATATTAAGTTTTTTTCGATTTTTAGATAATCTGTGGTCGTGAGTTCAATTTTCACCTCGGATTTTAGGTTAAAATAATTTTAATGTTATTTTTTTTTTGTTATTGCTTTAGTTGCTCAATCGACCAAGGCAATGCTGGGGCAACACTTCCAATATATTATTTTGTTAATATCGGCCCCAGTACATTAAAGGATTTCTACTTTATATTAGTTTTACAATATTCAGTTTATGTTTATATTAAAGGGGAACATAAACATATTTTAGATTGTGGAGGGGCATGTAGCAGAAAAATTTGGGAACAACTGATATATATCATCATCATCATCATCATCATCATCAGGTTTAGCGTCCGTGTTCCACGCTTGCATGGGTTTGGACGGGGGTTTTCCCACTTGAGGCAAGAGTGGTTGTCTTGCTCGCATAGGACTGCCTGGCGGGTTTTCTACAGTTGGATGCCCTTCCTAACACCAACCACATTTACAGTGTGGGGCTGGGAGGTTTTTACCGTGTTGCCTACACGGCCACATTACAGCGTGGACTGTCTGGCGGGTTTTCTACAGCTGGATGCCCTTCCTAACACCAACCACATTTACAGTGTGGGGCTGGGAGGTTTTTACCGTGTTGCCTACACGGCCACATTTACAGCGTGGACTGTGTGTTTTTTGTCGTGACACCTACACGATCTCATTTGTTTCGGCCTGGATGTTGTGGGACCAACATAACTTTACATTGAAAGGGGCGGTGTGGGTGGGGTGGAGGTGGTGGGACGGGGGTGTGTTTTGATAGAGGTGCCTACTGACTGTAGTAGGTTTTTACTTTGTATTTAGGTAAGGCGGGTCTTCTCTATTACTGAGTACCGCCAAAGGTCTCGGTCCAGTGACATTGTCTTGGAGAGGTGTAAGCGTGTGAGGTCGGAATTTATCAGCTCGTCCCATGTTTTTCTGGGTCTGCCTACTCCGTGGCGACCGTCTATCTTTATTGCCCTGCACTTTGTTATACAGCTGTCGTCTTTCATGCGCATCACGTGACCGTACCAACGTAGCCTTCTCTCGAGTAAACAACATCTGATCCCTCTTATTTCTAATTTTTTTCTTAGTTCGTTTATGCTTTGCCGTTCACGTATATTACTATTGCACATCCAGCGGAGCATGCAAGCTTCGTTCCTCTCTAGTCTGCGTATATCCTCTGCACACAATGCCCAGGTCTCACTGCCATGCAGCATTGCTGTTCGTATGCAGGCATCGTATAACCTGCCTTTCATTTTTAGGGAGAACCCTCTAGCGGCTAATAGTGGTATAAGCTCTCTGAACTTTTTCCATCCAGTTCTGACTCTAGCTACTGTACTTTCAGAGCACCCTCCCCCACTGCTGATTTTGTCACCCAGATAACGGAAGCTGTCCACTATTTCTATAGAACCCTCTGCGCAGTTGAAGGAGCTAGTATTTTGTGGGCACTTGCTGCTACTTATTGCACCAGAGCACCGGCCACATGTAAAATCTATGTTCTTAGTTAGCTTACCTGTGATCCCACTACATCTTTTATGCACCCATACTTTGCATTTGGGACATAAAATGGAGTTTCTACCTACGCCTTTCCTACACACTGAGCATGGCCATTTCCCCGATGGGACCGCCGCCTTATTTTCTTTCCTACAAACTAGAACTTTAGTCTTAGCCAGGTTAATTTTAAGGCCTTTTGATTCTAGGCCGTGCTTCCACGTTTGGAATTTCTTCTCTAGTTCGGTCATTGATTCAGCTATGAGCGTTAGATCATCTGCGTATAGGAGTTCCCATGGGCAGCCGGTCTTGAACTCCTCTGTTATAGCCTGAAGGGCAATAATAAATAGTAGGGGGCTAAGTACAGAGCCCTGATGGACACCAACTTTTACGCTAAACTCTTCACTATATTCGTTGTTAATTCTAACCTTACTGACTGTTTCTTTATACATGGCTTGTATAGCTCTCACAAGCCATTCGTCAACACCTAGTTTTCTAAGAGACCACCAGATAATGGAACGGGGGACTCTGTCGAAGGCTTTCTCCAAGTCGACAAAAGCTAAGTATAGGGGTTTACTTTTAGCTAGGTACTTCTCCTGTAGTTGTCGTACAATGAAAAGAGCGTCTGTGGTACTTTTGCCTGACACAAACCCGAACTGCATTTCATCTAGATCAATTCTCTCTCTGATTAGTTGCGCTATTACTTTTTCCGTGACCTTCATGACCTGGTCGATTAATTTAATGCCTCTATAGTTACTCCTATCTAGGGCATCTCCTTTTCCCTTATAGCAGTTAACGATGATGCTGCTACGCCATTCCTTCGGAACAACCCCATTCTGTACGACTTGGTTAACTATCCGGGTGACCATGGTGTGTCCCACCGAACCAGATGCCTTCAGCATCTCAGCAACTATTTCCGAAGGCCCAGCCGCCTTACCCGTCTTCATATCTTTGATTGCCTTACTTATTATACTACCTTCAACTAACACTGCTGGTCCCTCTATTGGATCGATCTGGGGGAGACTGTCTTTCTCCCATTTGTTCTCCTCATTTAGAAGCCTTTCGTAGTGACACTTCCAAGCTACCTTCTTATCAGCGTCGGTGATGGCAAGTATGCCATCATCGTTAAGTACACACTTCTCCCCGACAATATCACGGTTTTCCTTGACACATTGCCTGGCAATCCTGAACACCTCACGTTTTTGGTCCTCACGTTGTAGAACATGCTTGAACTTTCTTTCCTCTGCTTCCCTTCTTGCGAAGTACACTTGTCTCCTAGCTTCCCTCCTGGCCACTTGATAGTCTTCTCTACTTCCCCCATCCCGCCATACTTTCCAAGCTTAATTGACTCCTCCACCTTACTGTTCCACCACCATGTTACTCTCCTCCTACCTACAGGCCTGCTCCAGCCACAGACTATATATATATATGGTTGTGTGTATATATATATATATATATATATACACATAACATATATATAGATATATAATCTATATATATATATATGCGTGTGTGTGTGTGTGCGCGCGAGTGTATATATACATATATATATATATATATACACACACAAACATGCACATATTCATAAATCTATATATATACGTGTGTGTCCTTTCTGCACCATGCCCCTCCTCAATCTAAAATATGTTTATGTGCCCCTTTAATATAAAAATAAACTCGAAAATATAAACAAACTTCTCGTAGGGGCTGCCAGATACACGATAACATGTGTAGACGAAGTGTAACTGGAAGTTGGGTCGTATTATATCACTTTAAAATTGACCCCTATTATATTCAAATTAACCCCAGTGGATCGTGCACCCCTCGTTGGGAATCCCTGATATATAAATATATGTGAGCATGTTGCTATGACTGCTATTTCTAGCAGATTTACTGCTGTCCTGTAGAATCACAACACAAACCGGAAGTGGCAGCCATTAAAAAACTTTGGCTTAAAATCAGTGAAAATATTTTAAACTAGAAAATTTAATGTAAACAAACCCGGAGGTTTTTGCCAAGAAAGATAACTCTTGTCTTACTTAATCGCAAAAAATCGAGACAAAAATGCTCCTATCTCATCCTTCCTTATCATACTCCTCCCCTTCCATTCTTTACTCTCATCTCCTCCTCTTTTTCATCCTTTCCACCACCCCCCTCAATTTTTCCCCCCAATATCACACATCAATCTAAAACTACTTTTCATATGTTGATTTAAAACTGCACTATTCACAAGTGTTTGTTAACCTTCATATCATGTCTCCCTATTTTATCTGACGAAAACGCAAATGTCAACGCATGATGATATTTGTTTTTGAAATGCGCATAATAAAATACATGGAACTCTTTTAACCATCTTTTGATCTTATATTATTTATACTCCAGTCCTACAAACTGTAGAGTGCTACTTATCCGATATCTGCATTGCTTTATTGTACTACAATAAAACTCACCTCTTATATATATATATATATATATATCATCATCATCATCATCATCATCATTTTACGTCCGCTTTTCCCTGCTTGCAAGGGTGGGATGGGTCTTATTCAGCACAGCATCTCTCCACTCGTCACGGTCCCTCGTCATCTCCACCGTGAGCTTCAATGATCTGAGGTCTGTTCTCACCACCTCCGCCCATGTTTTTCGTGGTCTACCTCTACCACGTCTTCCTTCAACTGGCATTTCCTGGCACTTCTTCACCCATCGGTCATCCTCCATGCGCATCACATGTCCATACCACCTCAGTCTCCTCTCCCGTACACTACATTCTATCCCTCTCAGACACAGTTTCTCTCTCAACACATTTATGCTGGGTCGTTCACGCACATTTACACTGCACATCCAACGGAGCATGCTTGCCTCATTTCTCTCCAGCCGTCGCATATCCTCTGCGGTTGCTGCCCATGTCTCACTACCATGCAGCATCGCGCTCCTCACACAGGCATCATACAACCGGCCTTTCGTACGCAGGGAGAAACCCTTCTTCGTCTACAGAGGAAGCAGCTCCCTAAACTTCTTCCAACCCGTCCTTATTCTAGATACTATGGCCTCGGAACACCCTCCTCCCATGCTAATCTGATCTCCTAGGTACCGGAAGCTATCCACCACTTCTATAGCGCCCTCTCGCATTTGAAAAATGTGTCTATCAGTGCGACTTCTACTGCATACATATTTCTCCCTACCTGTTAGTTTGCCTGCTATCCCGCTACATCTCTTGTGTACCCAGGACCTGCATTGTGTGCATTTTATATATATATATATATATATATATATATATATATATATATCCTAGAATTCCAGAGAACAACAGAAAAATGCTGAGTTTAAAGTTTAGTAAACAGCAGAAAGAAGGACATAAATAAATAAATATATATCAACATTTAAAATATGTTTATGTCCCCCATTAATAAAAAAGAAATAGAACCTTGGAAAAGAGTGTTATTACTGTAATATAAAGTAGAGATCCTTTATTTAAACAAAGCTAAGATGCGGCGATGATCAAAACAAACGTATTATATAACTTTCAAATTGACCCCTATTATATTAAAATTAACCCCAGTGTGGCGTGCACCCCTCGTTGGGAATCCCTGATATATAAATATATGTGAGTGTGTTGCTATTTCTAGCAGGTTTACTGCTGTCCTGTAGAGGCACAACACAAACCGGAAGTGGCAGCCATTAAAAAACTTTGGCTTAAAATCAGTGAAAATATTTTAAACTAGAAAATTTAATGTAAACAAACCCGGGTGTTTTTGCCAAGAAAGATAACTCTTGTCTTACTTAATCGCAAAAATCGAGACAAAAGTTTTGCGGGTGTGCAGTTGTTTTGGTCCTGGTTGTTGGTATTTGACTGCTATTTCTAGCATTTTATTATTTTAGTTGCTCATTCGACTAAGGCCATGCTGGGGCAACACTTCCAATATATTTTCTTGTTAATATCGGCCCCAGTACATTAAAGGATTTCTACTTTATATTAGTTTTTCAAGTCTCAGTTTGTGTTTATATTAAAGGGGAACATAAACATATTTTAGATTGAGGAGGGGCATGGTGCAAAAAAGGGTGGGCACCACTGATATCTATATATATATAGCGAGAGAGAGAGAGAGGGAGAGAGAGCACCCAAACACACACACAAGTATATACACATGTGCCTGTCCTACTTTATATATATATATATATATATATATATATATATATATATATATATAATAGTAATAATAATAAATTTCAAGACTAAAATCCAAAGAAGGCTCCATAAGGATAAATATATATCAAATATATAAGAACCATAGAGCAAATATTTATTAGAAAATAACAGATTAAAGTTTAACCAAAGAATCAGAAGATCTCGTTAAGGGTGAAAGCAGCGATTCTTTGCTTAGACTTTAATCTGTTATTTTAATAAATATATATATATATATATAAACACACATATGTATATATAACAACCAAACACACACACGCGCATATATATACACACACGCACCTATATGTAATATAGGTGTGTGTGTGTGTGTGTGTATGTATGCACGTACACACACACACAATTATATATATATCAGGGATATACGCCCCACAGGGACCAATTTGTATATAATAGGGGCCAATTTGAAGCAGAAAAGGTTGGGGACCACTGAAGACAACAAATCGTTCTTTTTATTTTATTACAATTGAGTTCAAATCCCGCCAAGGTTAACTTTGCCTTTCATCCTTACGGGGTCGATATAATAAAGTACCAGTAATACACTGGTTGATTGCTGGCCTTGTGCCAAAAGTAGAAACAATTATTATTATCATATATATATATATATATAATTGTTTATACTTTAGGCACAAGGCCAGCAATCACCCAGTGCATTACTGGTACTTTATTATATCGATCCCGTAAGGATGAAAGGCAAAGTTAACCTTGGCGGGATTTGAACTCAGATCGTAAAGGGACGTAACTATGTGAGTGTGTTGCTGAGATTTCTATTTCTAGCAGGTTTACTGCTGTCCTGTAGAGGCAAAACACAAACCGGAAGTGGCAGCCATTAAAAAACTTTGGCTTAAAATCAGTGAAAATATTTTACACTAGAAAATTTAACGTAAACAAACCCGGGGGTTTTTGCCAAGAAAGATAACTCTTGGCTTACTTAATCGCAAAAATCATGAGAAAAACTTTGCGGGTGTGCAGTTGTTTTGGTCCTGGTTGTTGGTATTTGACTGCTATTTCTAGCATTTTATTATTTTAGTTGTTCATTCGACTAAGGCCATGCTGGGGCAACACTTCCAATATATTATCTTGTTAATATCGGCCCCAGTACATTAAAGGATTTCTACTTTATTATTAGTAGGTATTACTAAGTATTACAAGTCTCAGTTTGTGTTTATATTAAAGGGGAACATAAATATATTTTAGATTGAGGAGGGGCATGGTGCAGAAAAGGTTGGGAACCACTGATATATATATATATATAGAGAGAGAGAGAGCACCCAAACATGTATATACACATGTGCGTGTCCTACCTTATATATATATATATATATATATATATATATAAACACACATATGTATATATAACATCCAAACACACACACACGCATATATGTACACACACGCACGTATATGTAATATAGGTGTGTGTGTATGTATGTATGCACGTACGCACACACACACACAATTATATATATATCAGGGATATACGTCCCACAGGGAGCAATTTGTATATAATAGGGGCCAATTTGAAGCAGAAAATGTTGGGGACCACTGAAGACAACAAATCGTTCTTTTTATTTTATTACAATTGAGTTCAAATCCCGCCGAGGTTAACTTTGCCTTTCATTTTTACGGGGTCGATAAAATAAGGTACCAGTAATACACTGGGTATTTGATGGCCTTGTGCCAAAAGTAGAAACAATTATCATATATATATATATATATATATATATATACACACACACACACACACCTATATTACATATAGGTGTGTGTGTGTGTTATAGGATGTTATATATACATATGTGTGTATATATATATATATATATATATATATACATATATACGTGTGTGTGTGTATGGATGTTATATATACATATATGTGTATATATATATATATATATATATATATATATACACATATATACGTGTGTGTATGGATGTTATATATACATATGTGTGTATATATATATATATACATCATCTCTATCAAAATACACCCCCGTCCCACCACCTCCACCCCATCCACACCGCCCCTTTCAATGTAAAGTTATGTTGGTCCCACAACATCCAGGCCGAAACAAATGAGATCGTGTAGGTGTCACGATAAAAAACACATAGTCCACGCTGTAAATGTGGCCGTGTAGGCAACACGGTAAAAACCCTCCCAGCCCCACACTGTAAATGTGGTTGGTATTAGGAAGGGCATCCAGCTGTAGAAAACCCGCCAGACAGTCCACGCTGTCATGTGGCCGTGTAGGCAACACGGTAAAAACCTCCCAGCCCCACACTGTAAATGTGGTTGGTGTTAGGAAGGGCATCCAACTGTAGAAAACCCGCCAGACAGTCCTATGCGAGCAAGACAACCACTCTTGCCTCAAGCGGGAAAAACCCCGTCCAAACCCATGCAAGCGTGGAACACGGACGCTAAACCTGATGATGATGATGATGATATATATATATATACATATATATATATATATATATACATTAGTTAAGCAAAACAAGACCACAAATTTCACAAGGAAGACATTATTAAAAGAATGTCAACATATTTTAGTTTGATGCAAGGAATGTAGAGAATAATAATAATAATATTAATAATAATTGTTTCTACTTTAGGCACAAGGCCAGCAATTATCCCAGTACATTACTGGTACTTTACTTTATCGACCCCGTAAGGATGAAAGGCAAAGTTAACCTCGGCGGGATTTGAACTCAGACTGTAAAGGGACGTAACCCTGTGCTAGAAGACATGGGGTCCAACCCTCTACCGATACTGCCAATCCACCGCCCTTTAATAATATTAATAATAATAATGTCTGTTTACAATTGTTTCGCTACTCCATATAATATTTCTGGACCAAATCATCATATATTATTATTGAGGCAGGTTGTATGATGCCTGCATACGAACAGCAAGGTTGCATGGCAGTGAGACCTGGGCATTGTGCGCAGAGGATATACGCAGACTAGAGAGGAACGAAGCTTGCATGCTCCGCAAGACAATGTCACTGGACCGAGACCTTTGGCGGTACTCAGTAACAGAGAAGACCCGCCTTACCTAAATACACAGTAAAACCTACTACAGCCAGTAGGCATCTCTAACAAAATACACCCCGTCCCACCACCCCCACCCCATCCACACCACCCCGTTCTATGTAAAGTTATGTTGGTGCCACAACATCCAGGCCGAAACAAATGAGATCGTGTAGGTGTCACGACAAAAAAACACACAGTCCACGCTGTAATGTGGCCGTGTAGGCAACATGGTAAAAACCTCCCAGTTCCACACTGTAAATGTGATTGGTGTTAGGAAGGGCATCCAACTGTAGAAAACCTGCCAGACAGTCCTATGCGAGCAAGACAATCACTCTTGCCTCAAGTGGGAATACGCCCGTCCAAACACATGCAAGCGTGGAACACGGACGTTAAACGTTGATGATGATGATGATGATGATGATTGATCTGGTTCAGTTGAAAATAATTAATTATTTTCAACTGAACCAGATCAATAATGATTATATAATGATATATAATCATTATGATATATAATACCGCCGAGGTTAACTTTGCCTTTCATTCTTACCGGGTTGATAAAATAAAGTACCAGTAATGTACTGGGATAATTGCTGGCCTTGTGCCAAAAAGTAGAAATAATTATTATTAATATTATTATTATTATTCTCTACATTCCTTGCATCAAACTAAAATATGTTGACATTCTTTTAATAATGTCTTCCTTGTGAAATCTGTGGTCTTGTTTTGCTTAAGTAATGAATATTTCCAGCTCTGTGCACCTAACCTCTGCATGAACCCAGCCACCTAGCTGCATTCCACTACATATTGCACATTGAGCACATGCCTTTACGCTTTGGCTTCTAACTAATTCACCAATCTCTCCTATCTCCATCTCTCTCTTTAAGATTGGTTACTCTTGAACTGTGTATATATATATATATATATATATATATATATATATATATATATATATATACATATATATATATATATATATATATTTACGTGTGTGTATATGTGTGTGTGTGTATGGATGTTATATACATATGTGTATATATATACATATACATATATATCATCATCATCATCATCATCATCATTCTACGTCTGCTTTTCCCGGCTTGCAAGGGTGGGCCTGGTCTTATTAAGCACAGCATCTCTCCACTTGTCACGGTCCTTCGTCATCACCGTGAGCTTCAACGATCTGAGGTCTGTTCTCACCACCTCCGCCCATGTTTTTCGCGGTCTACCTCTACCACGCCTTCCTTCAACTGGCATTAATTCGAAGGAAATAGTACATTATATGCAATATTTAATACAGATATGGTTTCTAAAGGACTAGAAATCTCTGATTCAAAGGAGAAATAGTAGTATATATGCAATATTTAATACAGAAATAGCTTCTACAAGACTAAAACGCTTTAATTTGAAGAGTATTAGTAGATTATATGCAATATTTAATATATAAATAGCTTCTACAGGGCTAGAACTCATTAATTGAAATCAAATGGTAGTGTATATGCAATATTTAATACAGACATGGCTTCTACGGGGCTGAAACTCTTTAATTTGAAGGGTATTCATAGATTATATGCAATATTTAATAAAGAAATGGCTTCTAAGGGAATAAAACTAATATAATTGGGGGAAATAGTAGTATATATGTCATATTTAATAAAGGAATGGCTTATAAAGCAGTAGAACTCTTTAATTTGAAGTGTATTAGTAGATTATATGCCATATTTAATACGGAAATGGCTTCTAAAGGATTAAATCTCATTAATTCGAGGGAAATAGTAATGTATGTGCAATATTTAATACAGAAATGGCTTCTCAAGGACTAGAAATTTTAATTCAAATAAAATAGTACATTATATGCGATATTAAATATGGAAATGGCTTCTTAAGGACAAGAACTCATTAATTCGTAGTAAATAGAAGTGTGTATGCAATATTTAATAAGTAAATAGCTTCCACAGGACTTGAACTCATTAATTCGAAGGGAATAGTAGTGTATATTCAATATTTAATACAGAAAAGTCTTCTACAGGATGACAACTAATATATTTGGAGGAAATAGAAGTATATATGTAATATTTAATACGGAAATAGCTTCCACAGAGCTAGAAACCAGTAATGCGAAGGAAATAGTAGAGTATACACAATATTTAATACAGAAATGGCTTCTAAAATACTAGAATTATTCAATTTGATGGAAATAGTAGAGTATATGCATTATTTAATAAATAAATGGCTTCTAAAGAAGTAAAACTAATATAATTGGAGGAAATAGTAGTATATATGCCATATTTAATACAGAAATGGCTTCTAAAGCACTAGAACTCTTTAATTTTAGGGAAATAGTACAGTATATGCAATATATAATACAGAAATGGCTGTCAAAGGACTAGAACTAATATATTTGCAGGAAATAGTAGTATATATGTAATGTCTTCTGAAGCACTAGAACTCTTTAATTTGAAGGATATTAATAGATTATATGCAATATTTAATACGTAAATAGATTCCACAGAGCTAGAACTCATTAATTCAAAGGAAATATTGCACATACACTACTATTTCCCTCGAATTTATGAGCTTTACGCCTTTAGAGGCAATTTCCTTATTACATGTGACATATAATCTACTATTTCCTTCGTATTGAAGAGTTCTAGTATTTTAGAGACCACTTATGTATTAAATATAGCATAAAATCTAGTAATACCCTTCAAATTAAAGAGTTTCAGCCCCGTAGAAGCCATTTCTGTATTAAATATTGCATAGACACTACTATTTTGTTCAAATTAATGAGTTGTAGCACTGAAGAAGCTATTTATCTATTAAATATTGCATATAATCTATTAATACTCTTCAAATTAAAGAGTTTTAGTCCTGTAGAAGCCATTTCTGTATTAAATATTGCTTTCATACTACTATTTACAACAAATTAAAAAGTTCTTGTCCTTAAGAAGTCATTTCCATATAAAATATGGCATATAATGTACTATTTCCTTTGAATTAAAATTTCTAGTCCTTTTCTAGACTTTTCTGAATTAAATATTGCACATATACAAATATATTCGTTCTAGTCACTTGACAGCCATTTCTGTATTAAATATGGCATATATACTACTATTTCCTTTGAATTGAGGACTTCTAGTCTTTTAGAAGCCATTTCTCTATTAAATATTGCATATAATGTACTATTTCCTTCAAATTAATGAGATTTAGCCCTTTAGAAACCATTTCTATATTAAATGTTGCATGTAAAATACTATTTCCTTTGAATCGAAGAGTTCTATTCCTTTAGAAGCCATTTCTGTATTAAATATTGCACATACAATACTATTTCCCTCAAATTAATGAGCTTTAGTCCTTTAGAAGCCATTTCCGTATTGAGTATAGAATATAATCTACCCTTTAAATGAAAGCATTCTAGTCCTTTAGAAGACATTTCTGTATTAAATATGGCGTATATACTATTATTTCCTCAAATTATACTAATTTTACTCTTTTAGAAGCCATTTCTTATTAAATATAGCATATACTCTACTATTTCTTTCAAATTGAGGCGATGTAGTCTTCTGAAGGCCATTTCTGCATTAAATGTAGCATATAATCTACTAATACCCTTCAAATTAATGAGTTTCAGTCCTGTAAAAGCCATTTCTGTATTAAATATTGCATATACACTATAATTTTGTTCAAATTAATGAGTTGTAGCACTGTAGAAGCTATTTATCTATTAAATATGGCATATAATCTATTAATACTCTTCAAATTAAAGACTTTTAGTCCTGTAGAAGCCGTTTCTGTATTAAATATTGCATCCATACTACTATTTACTACAAATTAAAGAGATCTTATTCTTAAGAAGCCATTTCCATATTAAATATGGCATATAATGTACTATTTCCTTTGAATTAAAAGTTCTAGTCATTTAGAAGCCATTTCTGCATTAAATATTGCGTATACTCTACTTTTTCCTTCAAATTTATGGGTTCTAGCTCTGTTGAAGCTATTTCTCTATTAAATATTGCATATACTGTACTATTTCCTTTGAATCGAAGAGTTCTATTCTTTAGAAGCAATTTCTGTATTGAATATTGCACATATATTATTATTTCCCTTGAATTAATGAGATTTAGTCCTTTAGAAGCCATTTCCATATTAAATATGGCATATAATCTACTAATACCCTTCAAATTAAAGAGTTCTAGCTTTAGAAGCCATTTCTTTATTAAATATGGCATATATACTACTATTTCCTTCAATTATATTAGTTTTACTCCCTTAGAATCCATTCCTTTCTTAAATATTTCTGAATTAAATATGGCATATAATCTACAAATACCCTTCAACTTAATGACTTTTAGGCCTTTACAATGTATTAATGTATTAAATATTGCATATAATGTACTATTTCCTTAGAATTAGTGAGCTTTTGCCCTTTAGAAGCCATTTCTATATCAAATGTTGCATATAATCTACTAATATTCTTCAAATCAGTGAGTTTTAGTCCTGTAGAAGCCATTTCTTTATTAAGTATGGCATATATACTACTATTTTCTTCGAATTAATGAGCTTTACTCCTTTAGAGACCATTTCTGTATTATATCTGGCATATAATCTACTATTTCCTATAAATTGAAAGTTTCTAGTCTTTTAGAGGCAATTTCTGTATTAAATATAGCATATAATGTATTAATGCCCCTCATATTAATGAATTTCAGCCCTGAAGAAGTTATTTCTGTATTAAATATTGCATATACACTACTATTTCCTTCGAATTAATGAGTTCTAGCCCTGTGGAATCTATTTACATATTAAATATTGCATAAAATCTATTAATATCCTTCAAATTAAAGAGTTCTAGTGCTTCAGAAGCAATTTCTGTATTAAATATTACATATATACTACTAGTTACTACAAATATATTAGTTCTAGTCCTTTGACAGTGATTTCTGTATTGAATATTGCATATACTGTACTATTTCCTTAAAATTAAAGAGATATAGTGCTTTATAAGCCATTTCTGTATTAAATATGGCATATATATTACTAATAGCCTTTAAATTAAAGAGTTCTACTGCTTTAGAAGCCATTTCTTTATTAAATATAGCATACACTCTACTATTTCCATATACTCTACTATTTCCATCAAATTAAAGAGGTCTAGTATTTTAGAGGCCATTTCTGTATTAAATATTGTGTATACTCTACCATTTCCTTCAAAATACTGGTTTCTAGCTCTGCGGAAGCTATTTCTGTATTAAATATTACATATATACTTCTATTTCCTCCAAATATATTAGTTGTCATCCTGTAGAAGACGTTTCTGTATTAAATATACGATATATACTACTATTTGATTCAATTTAAAGAGTTCTAGTCCTTCAGAAGCCATTTCCGTATTAAATATGGCATATAATCTAATAATACCCCTCATATTAATGAGTTTTAGTCCTGTAGAAGCCATTTCATTATTAAATATTCGATATACTCTACTATTTCCATCGAATTAAAGAGATTTCTTCATTTAGAAGTCATTTCTGTATTAAATATGGCATATAATCTAACATTATCCCTCATATTAATGATTTTTAGTCTTGTAGAAGCCATTTCTGTAGTAAATATTGCATTTATACTACTATTTGATTCGAATTAAAGCGTTCTAGTCCTTTAAAAGCCATTTCTGTATTAAATATTGTATATACACTATTTCCATCGAATTAATGAGATCCCTCCATTTAGAAGCCATTTCTGTATTAAATATGGCACATATACTACTAATAACCCTCATATTAATTAGTTTTAGTCCTGTAGAAGCTATTTCTGTATTAAATATTGCATATACACTACTACGAGAAGCAATTTGGGTTTGTACCAGGAAGAGGCACCATTGATGCCCTTTTCCTTGTGAGGCAATTACAGGAAAAGTACCTAGCTAAAAGTAAGCCACTCTACTTGGCATTTGTCGACCTTGAGAAAGCCTTTGACAGAGTTCCACCTGCTGTAATCTGGTGGGCTCTTAGAAAACTAGGAGTAGATGAATGGCTTGTGAAAGTGGTACAAGCCATGTATAGGGGAGCAGTCAGCAAAGTTAGGATTGGCAATGAGTATAGCGAGGAATTTAGGGTATAGGTTGGGGTCCACCAGGGCTCTGTTCTTAGCCCCCTCCTGTTCATCATATTCCTGCAGGCAATAACGGAGAAGTTTTAGACCGGATGCCCAAGGGAACTCCTGCATGCTGATGACCTCAAACTCATAGCTGAATCTATGGTAGAACTAGAGAATAAATTCCAAACTTGGAAGCAGGGACTAGAAAGAACGCGTCTCAAAGTCAACATGACAAAAACTAAGGTCCTTGTAAGTAGATGAGAAAACAGAACCCAGATCCCCTCAGGGAAATGGCCTTGCTCAGTATGTAGGAAAGGTGTAGGTAGGAACTCCATTCTCTGCCCCAAATGCAAACAAGGGGTACACAAGAGATGTAGCGGGATCTCAGGAAGCTTAATTAAGAATGTAGGATTCACATGCAGCAGCTGTGCTGAGACAGCAAGCAGCAAACAGCCACAGGAAACAAGTACCACCAATCTCTGGGAGGGCTCTGTAGAAACAGTAGATAGCTTCTGCTACCTAGGTGACCAAATTAGCAGCGGAGGTGGGTGTCCAGAAAGTACAATAACTAGAGTAAGAACGGGATGGAAGAAGTTTAGGGAACTACTGCCACTGGTAGCTGCAAAAGGCTTCTCCCTCAGAATGAAAGGCAGACTGTATGATGCGTGTATCCGAACAGCAATGTTGCATGGTAGTGAGACCTGGGCGCTGAAGGTGAAAGACTTACGTAGATTAGAGAGAAACGAAGCCTGCATTCTCCGATGGATGTGTAACAGTAATAATAACGACAAAGCATAAATGAATTGAGAGAGAGACTGAGCATAAGAGGCGGTTGCACTGGTATGGACATGTGATGCGTATGAAGGATGACAGCTGCATAAAAAGGTACAGAGCACTAGAAGTTGATGGAAACCGCGGAGTGGGGAGACCCAAGATGACCTGGGATGAGGTGATAAAAGCCGACCTTACTCAATTACACCTCTCAAAGGCAATGACACACGACCATGACTTCTGGCGTCACGCAGTAATACAGAGTACCCGACCTCCCATGGGTACAAGCTGAAGCATATAGACAATATGCCCCCTCACCCCCCCACTGCAAGGTGGTCGTGGAGGTGCGACGGCAAAAAAGCACCCAGCCCACACTGTAAAGTGGACGTGTAGGCGCCACGAAAAGCACCCAGCACTCACTGTAAATGAGATGGGTGTTAGGAAGGACATCCAGCTGTAGAAATCAAGCCAAATCAGTTCCTGTATGAGCAATGCATGGACAGCCAACCAGACACTGCCCACAACAGGACAACCCGTCTAACCCATGCTAGCGTGGAAGAACGGAGGTAAAATGGTGATGATGATGATATAATATATATAACATATATATATATATATAATATAATATATATATCTATATATATCTGAGAGACAGACTGAGCATCAGAGGAATCAAATGCTGTGTGCAGGAGAGGTGGTTGCGTTGGTATGGACATGTGATGCGTATGAAGGATGACAACTGCATAAAAAGGTGCAGAGCACTAGAAGTTGATGGAATCCGCAGAGTGGGGAGACCCAAGAAGACCTAGGATGAGGTAATAAAAGCCGACCTTACCCAATTACACCTCTCAGACAATATGCCCCCTCACCGCCCACTGCAAGGTGGTCGTGGAAGTGCCACGGCAAAAAAGCAACCAGCTAACACTGTAAATTGGACGTGTAGGCGCCACGAAAAAGCACCCAGCACTCACTGTAAATGAGGTTGGTGTTAGGAAGGGCATCCAGCTGTAGAAATCAAGCCAAATCAGTTCCTTTATGAGCAAGGAATGGTCAGCCAACCAGACACTGCCCAGAACAGGACAACCTGTCTAACCCATGCTAACGTGGAAGAACGGACGTAAAACAGTGATGATGATGATGATGATGATGATGATATCTAAAATAGAGAATGCCTAAAACTGAAGAACCACCCAACCGATTGTCTTTAAACTTTAGACATGTAATATTTATAGTCCTGTGAGTGTTTTGAGGAGAAAAATTTCAAATTTTCAATGCCCTAGGGACCGCATTAGGCGATTTAGCGATCTCCTGGCCATTCTGCTAGTAATATATATATAATATATATAGCTTAGTGGTTAGAGCATTGGGCTTGTAATTAAAAGGTTGTGAGTTCAATTCTCTGACTGGGTGATGTGTTATGTCCTTGAGCAAGACACTTTATTTCATGTTGCTCCTTCTACCTGGAGTTGTGACCAATAGATAGTATTAGCAATTGGAAAGACCAATGGAAACATTGTTTCTTCGGCCCAATTTGACGAAAGTCGATCGACTGACGATATATATATGTATATATATATATTATACATATATATATAATATATATATATATGTGTCACTTGCTGGATCTGCTAGAAGGACCCCGATAATATGAGATGTTCTCCCAGCTGTATCATATACTGCAAATCTATGCAGATGTATACACATAAATATACAGACACAAAGATACACAAGTAATTATACACACATTGAAGTGGTTGATAGCTTCTGTGACTTAATTAGCAGTGGAGGATGACTGTATAACACCTGCCAATAAAATATGATGCTGCATGGTAGTGAAACAAGGGCTGTGACAGCAGAAAAAAAGTGTAGACTGGAGAGGAATGAAGCAACCATGCTTCATTGGATGTGCCATTTAAGTGTGAGAGAAAGGCAGAGCTTGGACAATGTCAATAAGAAGCTGGGTTTAAGAGGGATCTTAAGAGATGTGTAAGAGAGAAGACTGGATTGGTACGGACATGTGATACATATGGATAATGTCAGCTGGGTGAAGAAGTGCCAGGACATCCCAGTAGAAGGAAGCCATAGTAGAGGTAGACCAAGAAAGACCTGGACAGAGGCTGTGTGAACTGACTTCAAATAACTGACTCTCACAGAGGAGATGACAAAGGAACACGACAAGTTGAAAGATGCCATGTTGAGAAGGACATGTCCAACCCAAGGAAGCATAGAAAAACAGACATAAAAACAGTGATGATGTTGATGAAGTTGATGTACATATACACACATACATAATAAATAAATCAAATCCAGATATGCACAGTGGAGGCACATGGCTTAGTGGTTAGAGCATTGGCCTTGTATTCGAAATGTTGTGAGTTCAATTCTCAGACTGTGTGATGTGTTGTTTCCTTGAGCAAGACACTTTATTTCACATTGCTCCAGTTTACTCAGCTGTAGAAATGAGATGATAGGGACTGGGGTTCATATCATTCCACTGCAAAGTGGTCGTGGAGGTGCCACGGCAAAAAAGCACCCAGCACTCTCTGTAAATGAGGTTGGTGTTAGGAAGGGCATCCAGCTGTAGAAATCAAGCCAGAATCAGTTCAGTCCCACCCTTGCAAGAAGGGAATAGCGGACGTAAAATGATGATGATGATGATGATATGCACATACTTATATACAAACATATACATGGACACAAATTTCTAACACATACATTCACATATATATACCGTATGTCAATTCTGAACAATACAGTTTAGTCAGCACAAGTCTTGGTTACAACTTCTTAATGAAAGGAGAATAATTTCTTAGTAAAACAGTTTTATTTAAGATATTAACAACACTGGTGAGTGACATGGTTTTTATCTTGTCTGATTGTGTTTGTGTTGCATCAAGTAACCTTTACAAGAGAATTATTTATCACAGACATCACAGTGATATGGTTCCTCTCTTGTATGTGTTAGTGTGTAGTGAAGCCACAACATTTAGAGAATTATTTAGCACAGACACCACAGTGATATCGTTCCTCTCCTGTATATGTTAGTGTGTAGGGAAGCCACAACATTTAGAGAAGGATTTATCACAGACATCACAGGCATATGGTTCCTCTCCTGTATGTTAGTGTGTAGGGAAGCCACAACATTTAGATAATTATTTACCAGACATCACAGTGATATGGTTCCTCTCTTGTATGTTAGTGTGTAGTGAAGCCACAACTTATAGAGAAGGATTTACCACAGACATCACAGTGATATAGTTCCTCTCCTGTATGTTAGTGTTTGGTGAAACCAAAATTAGAAAATGATTTACATGGACTGAGGTGGTAAGGGCAGACCTCTGAAGCTCACGGTGGAGATGACAAAGGACCGTGACAAGTGGAGTGATACTGTGTTGAATAGGACCCATCCCACCCTTGCAAGCAGGGAAAAGCGGACGTAAAATGATGATGATGATGATATGGTTTCCCTCATCTATGCATATATTTAGTTAAATGGCTCCATTAAAAGATATATTTTCCAAACATATCAAAGTGATATGGCTTCCCACCTGTATATGTTTGTGTGAAGTTAATGTAGCATAGAAAGAGAATGATTTACCACAGATATTACACTGATATATATTTGTATTCTCATTAATTCACAATTTTTAGAGGATTTATCACTGATGTCAATGCATTAAGATTTCTCTGCATGTATGAGTTTGTGAGTAGTTAGGCTACTTTTTCCAGAGAATGATATACCACAGATATCACAGTGATATGGCTTGTCTCCTGTATGGGTACGTTTGTGGCTAGTTAAGGTACTACTTTGAGAGAATGATTTACCACAGATATCACAGTGATATGGCTTGACCCCTGTATGTATACGTTTGTGGCTAGTTAAGTTACCACTTACAGAGAATGATTTACCACAAATATCACATTGATATGGCTTGTCTCCTGTATGTATACGCTTGTGTCTATTTAAATGACCACTTACAGAGAATGATTTACCACAGATATCACAGTTATATGGCTTGTCTCCTGTATGGGTACGTATATGCCCCGTTAAGTTACTACTTTGAGAGAATGATTTACCACAGATATCACAGTGGTATGGCTTGTCTCCTGTATGTATACGTTTGTGGTTATTTAAGATACCACTACCAGAGAAAGATTTACCACAGATATCACAGTGATATGGCTTGTCTGCTGTATGTATACGTTTGTGGGAAGTTAAGTGACTACTTCGAGAGAATGATTTACCACAGATATCACAGTGGTATGGCTTGTCACCTGTATGGGTATGTTTGTGTCTAGTTAAGGTACTACAATCAGAGAATGATTTACCACAGATATCATAGTGGTATGGCTTGTCTCCTGTATGTATATGTTTGTGGCTAGTTAAGTAACTACTCTCAGTGAATGATTTACCACAGATATCACAGTGATATGGCTTGTCTACTGTAGGTATATGTTTGTGTCTGGTTAAGTGACTACTTTGAGAGAAATATTTACCACAGATGTCACAGTGGTATGGCTTGTCTCCTGTATGGGTACGTAAGTGTTTAGTTAATGCATCACTTCGAGGGAATGTTTTACCACAGATATCACAGTGATATGGCTTCTCACCTGTATGTAAATGGTTGTGAGTAGTTAAGGTACTACTTTTAGTGAATGATTTACCACAGATCTCACAGCGATATGGCTTCTCATCTGTAGGTAAATGGTTGTGACTAGTTAGGCTACTTTTCCCAGAGAATGATTTAGCACAGATATTACAGTGATATGGTTTGTCTCCTGTATGTATAACTTTGTGAGTAGTTAAGGTACTACGTATATTGAATGATTTACCACAGATATTGCAGTGATATGGTTTCTCTTCTCCAACCTTTGTCATCTCACCAGGAATACTAAACATTTTCGATTGTATTTCGCATTTAACCTTTTCACTCAATTTATTTTCTATAATAATTTTATCTCCAACAGAATATACTTGTAATACTTTTTAGATTATATTCCTAAAAAATATATCTTCTATATTTCCCGCAACTGTGATTTCAGTTAATAGTCTTCAAATGATGATAAATAGAGGTGATGTATCCGAGATTGAAAATAATAATTTATCCCAATGTCATCTGGTATTCTGAAATAAGATAGAAACAGTATGAGATAATACAGAATACTTAAGAAGCAGAGATAGATTTAACAGTGGAAATTTTATATTTCTATTTTGGTAAACTGTAGATATCAACTTTCCTGTCCAGAGTAATTCTCTCCAATGCAAACAGTTGTATTCCAGCATGTTCTATAAATGTTATCCTTCTATCTCTAGAGAAGTCTGCTCTATGGCAGTTTAGTGAAAAATTCATTCTGATAGGACTCTCTAACATAGCTATTATCTCCTCTGCTGGTGACATGACAACACCAGTTTAACTTCCATCTTTTTATTAGTAGGAGTCAATTGTTCCTCTACATCTTTTTCTTACTTCTTTTCTATCTTCCTCTGGGAGAAATCAGCTGTGTTTAGACCAGGAGTTATGAGTCTATATGAATCCATACAATATCAGATTTCACTTGAAGTTTGATTCAGATCTCAATTGTGTTCAGACGAGAGAGGTGATGGGCTCCATCAGGTTTTTAAATATGCCTGAGAAATACTGTATGTCACTTAGAGTACCCCTACGACTCCACTAGTGTTTCATTTGTTGAGGACTAGATCTGGGTTAGCCAGCCAATTATCAATAGAAGGGAAAACAGAGCCCTGATCCCCTCAGAAAAATCGCCATGCTCTGTGTGCTAGAAAGGTGTAGGTAGAAATTCCATTCTCTGTCCAAAATACAAACAATGGGTACACAAGAGATGTAGTGGGATCTCAGGTAAGTTAGCTAAGAATATAGGTTTTACATGTGGCCATTGCACAGGAGCAGTAAGCAGCAAACATTCACAGGAAGCAACGATTGACTCTCGTCAAATTGGACCGAGGAAACAATGTTTCCATTGGTCTTTCCAATTGCTAATACTATCTGTCAGTCACAACTCCAGGTAGAAGGAGCAATGTGAAATAAAATGTCTTGCTCAAGGATATAACGCATCACCCGGTCAGTGAATCGAACTCACAACCTCACGATTGCGAATCCAATTCTCTAACCACTCAGCCACACGCCTTCACAGGAAACAAGCCCTAACAAACTGTTGGTGGGTCACATAGAAGAGGTAGACAGCTTCTGTTACCTGGGTGATGATATCATCAGTGGAGGGGGATGTTCTGAAAGTAGAGCAGCCTGAGTGAACATGGAATGGAAAAGGTTCAGGATGCTACTACCATGGCAACTTACTAAAGGCTTTTTCCTCAAAACAAAGGGCAGGTTGAATAATGCGTGTATATAAACAGTTTAACACACACACACTTATATATATATATATATTTCGTTTCTGAATTTGTTTAGCAAGATTCTTTATCTGAAATTGTGTGTTGAAACCGATATTGTTATACTTTGGGAGGGTCATGTTGCCAATAAGAAACACACGCACCAGTTGCTTTCACTTCAATTTATTATATATTTATAAATTTATAAATTTACAAATCTACAAACTTATAAGTTTCTGGTTGGTTGGTTGGTTGGTTCCACAACCAGATAGTTGTTTATATATAGTCATAGTCCTTTCGTCACACACTCTGTGACCTCTTCAGTGACTGGGGATTCCTTTCTTTGTTTCTGTGCCTTTCCTTTCTTCTGTCCTACGCTATTTTGTTTCTGTGTGTTGTGTGCCCAGTTTGCGCATGCGCCACATCCGGGTGTCTGTGTGTGTTTGTGTTCATTTATCTATTTGTTTATTTATTTATTGTTGGTTGGTTGTTTGTTCTATGTGTGTGTGTGTTTTCATTTTGTCCTTAATTGTAAGTTGTGATGATGCTGTTCCACTCATATTTTCTATTTAATTTTGGTTGTAATTCTTTTATGCTTACTGCCTCTGTAATTTGCCTAAACATTGCATCTTTTCTGTTTGTGGATTCTATTTTTATTTCTATGTTCTCTAATTTACCCTTGTGTTCTATCTTAGCATGTTGGTAGAGTACAAATGATTCTTTATTATCTTGAAGGTCTCGCCAGTGTTCATTTATCCGTTCCCCTATACTACGAGCTGTCTCACCTATGTACACTATATTTTTGTTTCTACATTGTCCTTCAGTACATCTTATGCTATACACTACATTTCTAGTTTTACAGTTAATATGGGGGCTTATTTTACAGGTTATACATTTCTTATCTATGCATGAGGGTCTTTGGAACGGGTATGTCTTGCTAATAAGTGTTTTTACGGAGGTACCTGGTCTTTCTACTATCTTAATATTGAGTTTATGTTTATTTAGGGCCCTTCTAAATTTGTAGGCTAGTTCGCCTCTAGGGGTTGTATTGATGAACATTACACTCTGGTATTTATTGCTATCATACCATGAGTTTATTCTATTGGCCTTGTTCCTAGTTCTTTCTATTCTATTCCAAAATTTGCTCCTATACAAGGGGCAGGTCCCATTTATGTCATTATTTACCATTTTTTCCAATTTATAAATTTATAAATATATTTATAAATATATTTATAAATATATTTATAAATAAATTTATAAATATATAATAAATTGAAGTGAAAGCAACTGGTGCGTGTGTTTCTTATTGGCAACATGACCCTCCCAAAGTATAACAATATATATATATATATTTAAGAGGGTGTTAAAGTTTGCTTGAAGCATTGTGAAATGTGTAAAATACGTAATTTAGAAAGCCACAACAATGCAGAGGGAAATCTCGAGGTAGGAAGTGAATGATAGATAGGAGAATAGGATAAAGTGAAAATTGAGAGAGACAAAGATGAAAACAAAACAAAGGTAGAAAGGTTACCGTAGTGGAGATTTAATCCCAATATTTCGGGCTCACGCCCATCAACGGGGTAAGAGTTCCAAAAGGGGGGGAACAGGCTAGGCGGAGAAAGTTGTGATGTCGTTAAAACATTCCTGTTTTAACGACATCACAACTTTCTCCGCCTAGCCTGTTCCCCCCCTTTTGGAACTCTTACCCCGTTGATGGGCGTGAGCCCGAAATATTGGGATTAAATCTCCACTACGGTAACCCTTCTACCTTTGTTTTGTTTTCATCTTTGTCTCTCTCAATTTTCACTTTATCCTATTCTCCTATCTATCATTCACTTCCTACCTCGAGATTTCCCTCTGCATTGTTGTGGCTTTCTAAATTACGTATTTTATATATATATTTATATATATATAATTGTGTGTATATATATATATATATACATTAAGACAATGTCACTGGACTGAGATCTTTGGCGCTACTCAGTAATACAGAAGATCCGCCTTGCCTATGTACAAAGCGAAACCTACAGTCAGTAGGCACTTCTTAACCAAATATACACCCCCATCCCACTATCCAACCCCCACCAACACCACCCTATCTCTGTAAAGTTATGTTGGTACCACAACATCCAGTCCTAAATAAATGAGATCGTGTAGGTGTCACAACAAAAAAACACACAGTCCACGCTGTAATGTGGCCGTGTAGGTAACATGGTAAAAACCTCCCAGTCCACACTGTAAACGTGGTTGGTGTTAGGAAGGATATCCAGCCATAGAAAACCCGCCATCTAGTCCTATAGAAGTGAGATACGGTCACCCGACCAATCTTGCCTCAAGTGGGACAATTCCCGTCTAGACCCATGCCAGCGTGGAAGGTAGACGTTAAACGATGATGATGATGACAAGCAATATATATAATCTAAGTAGAATGGTATAATGAAAGCATATAATGTAGGTACAGCAGTATTCTTATAAATTGCTACAAAGGTAAAGGGGATGCTCTAGAGAGGAGCAATTAGAGGGGCATAAAGCTGATGGATCAGGTTATGAAAGTGGCAGAGAGAATATTAGCGCAGCTGATTAGAGAAAGGGTCAATTTAGATGAGATGCAGTTTGGTTTTGTGCCTCGGTAAAAGTACAACAGAAACCCTCTTCATAGTGAGGCAACTACAAGAGAGGTTCTTAGAGAAGAATAAGTCACTATACATATCTTTTGTTGACCTAGAGAGGGCCTTTGATAGGGTACCCTGATCTGTCATCTGGTGGTCCCTAAGGAAACTAGGTGTAGAGGAATGCCTTGTGAGGACAGTGCTAGCTATGTACAGGGGTGCTGTCAGTAAAGTGAGGGTAGGAATGGAGTTTAGTGAGGAATTCCAGATACAAGTAGGTGTACGTCAAGGTTCGGTCCTCAGCCCACTCTTGTTCGTTATAGGCCTAAAAGCCATAACAGAGGAGTTTAAGACTGGATGCCCATGGGAACTTCTCTATGCTGATGATCTGGTTCTTATAGCAGAATCAGTGAATCAGTAGAGGGGTTAGAGAATAAATTCTGGCTATGGAAATAGCAGTTGGAATCAAGAGGCCTGAGAATGAACATAGCTTAAACAAAAGTGTTGATAAGTAGAAAAGAGGACAAAACTCTGATTCCATCGTGGAAATGGCCATGTTCAATATGTGGGAAAGGAACTGGCATAAATTCCATAAAATGTACGCAATGTAGATGTTGGGTACACAAGAGATATAGTGGGATAGCAGGCAAACAAACAGGTAGGGATAACTATGTATGCAGTAGATGTATAGGGAAAGTTGGCAGTAGTAATCGCAGTGATAAACACATTTTTCAAATACAGGTGGGTTCTAGAGATGTGGTTGATAGCTTCCGGTACCTAGGTGTAGTGACCTACATTCCGCGGGCTCACATACATTCTCTGTGCGTGATTTGGCTCAGTTCAGCCAATCAGCGCCAGTAGAAGAGGATGTATCCCTACGCGCCCTGAGGAAGAAATTCACCGCGAAGATTTGAAGAATCTCGCTCTTGTACCAGAAACTTCGAGCCAGCAACACGCATAATGTAGCGGTGAGATATTGCACCCCTAGCCTCGCCGGCTTAACGGCGCATTGGCACATTCCCTTTTGTAACCTCTTTTTATCTGTAACTTCAACCATATAAATAAACAAACATTTCATCTCTAATTACTGCGGTTGAAGTCGTTGTTATGTTACTCGTGTCTCAATGACATCTTTAATCCATGCTGCTGGAATTGGCGACCTGCCGAAAGGAATATTGTAAATAGATGGTAAATAGATCGAGGGACCTTCCCTCACGTCTATGTCAACAAGATAATCCAACGAGGATACTATCACTTACCACACTGGCAACTAACGACCACTGATTCTACCACCCTGCTAAAGTGGCGATAACATCTATAACTAATACTGCTAAATAGGTGATCAGATTATCATGGGAGGGGTGTTCCGAGGCCATAGTATCTAGAATAAGGACGAGTTGGAAGAAGTTTAGGGAGCTGCTTTCTCTGTTGACAAAGAAGGGTTTGTCTCTGCATACGAAAGGATGGTTATATGATGCCGATGTGCGATGCTGCATGATAGTAAGACATGGGCAGCAACTGCAAAGGATATGTGACGGCTGGAGAGAAGCAAGCATGCTCCATTGGATGTGCAATGTCAATGTGTGTGAACGACCAAGCATAGACGAGTTGAGAAAGAAACTGGGTATTAGAGGGATAAGTTGTGGTGTGCAGGAGAGAAGACTGAGATGGTATGGACATGTGACCACTGGGTAAAGAAGTGCCAAATAATCCCAGTAGTAGGAAGACGCAGAAGAGGTAGACCACGTAAAACATGGGCGGAGGTGGTGAGAGAAGACCTCAGATCGCTAAAACTCACCGAGGAGATGACAAGTGGAGAGATGCTGTGCTGAATAGGACCTGTCCCACCCTTATACTATATACTAGTATTCCAGTGTTTAGGGAGAGACCGATAACATTGTTAGAACACATTGCAGCCTTGAAGAGCTGGTTTCAACAAGATTGGGTGATGAAAGTTATAGTTTTTGTAGTAGGATCTTATCACATAAGGTTTCTTCAAAGATTCTTCTAGAGTTACAGTCATTTATATATATATGTGTGTGTTTTGAACAATGAAAGTAAAACTAGAGATAAAGATATGTTCTTAATTAGTTCATTGTTTTACGATCATTTCAGAGGTTTGATTGATCATGGTAGATTGATATATTGACAAACAGGTAGTTGTTATGTCACTAAATATTTCTAGTCTCAAAATCCCTGATCAATCACACTGTATCAATATATTGATTTACCATGATCAATCAACCCTCTGAAACGATTGTAAAACAATGAACCATATCTCAGACTTTTGTTTTATTTTCAATGTTCAATACCCACAAACACACATATATAATTGACAATTTCTTTGGAATAATTGATAAGACTTGTGGCTAGAACAAAGTGCCAGCCAGCAGAGGGTGACCTAGTGGTGAAACAGCACAGTAGATAGAGCTATTAACCCTGTAGCATTTACATTACTCTATATTTACTATTATATTTTCATGGTAAAGTCTTTATCTCACATAATATTGAATCTATGAGACTTTGATATTACTTATTTTGAGGACAATACATTAACATCAATATGAGCAGCGATTTACAGCCGGTTTGAACAGAAAGAAGTGAGAGAATTCTGGCTGGATACGGCCAGTTTAAATGATAAAGGGTTAAAGACAAGTGACAGGCATGGAAAGACTGGAAAAATAGGGGCGTCAGACCAGGACCAGGTAGCTAAGAGAGAAGCTAGAAGACAGGTATACATAACACAGAGAGAGGCTGAAAAAGAAAGTTTGCCAACGTATTGAGACATGAGAATCAGAGGTGTGAAGTGTTCCACATTGCAAGACAGGGAAAGGTGTGTTAGAAATGACATTGGTACACTTTTCACCACTGATGCTCAAAAGAAAGAGGCCTTGAAATGTTACTATGAGAGATTGATGAATGCAGAGAATAAATTAAGAAGCAATCTTAGACTTTTGTTTTATGTTCATTGTTCAACACACACACACATATAATTGACATTCTCTTTGGAATTACTGATGAAACTTGTTAGTGACACAACGACAAGAGAGGTTCCTAGCCAAGATTAAGCTGCAATATTTAGCTTTTATAGATCTAGAAAAGGCCTTTGACAGAGTACCTTACTCTATTATCTGGTGGTCCTTCAGAAAATTAGGTGGAGAATGGCTTTTGAGAGCAGTGCAAGTCATGTACAGAGGAGCTGTCAGTAAAGCAAGAGTAGGAAGGGGGTTTAGTGAAGAATTCAATGTGCAGGTAGGTGTTCATCATGGTTCAGTTCACAACCCACTGCTGTTCATCATAGTTCTCCAGGCCATAACCAATGGGTTTAAGACTGGCTGTTCACGAGAAAAGGTCTATGTGAATGATCTCGTCCTTATAGCTGAATCCATAAAAGAACTAGAGAATAAGTGACCCTACTGCATATGTAGGAAAGAAGTAGGCATAAACTGTACACAATGATAGCTTCCGCTATCTAGGTAACCTAATTAGCAGCAGAGGAGGGTGCCTCGTAAGAGAGGATAGGATTGTAGTTTAGAGAGCTACTTACACTGTTGGCAAATACAGGTTTCTCCCTACGTACAAAAAATCTTGGCTGTACAATGCTTGTGTGTAAAGTGCAATACTGCATGGAAGTGAAACATGGGCAGTAACTGCAGAAGACATGCATAAGCTGGAGAGAAATGGAGCAACCATGCTTCGTTGGGTGTGCAACGTAAATGTGAGAGGAAGGCAGAGCTTGGATAAAATGAGGAAGTAATTGGTTAAAGAAGTGCCACGGAAAACCAGAGGAGGGAAGCCATACTAGAGGGAGCCGAGGGTAGATGTGGTGAGAGCTGATCTCAAATTGCTGAGACTCACAGATGACGAAGGAACAAGCGAGTGGGGAGATGTGCTTAAAAGGACCCACCAACCCATGCCAGGATTGAAAAATGGACGTAAAACTATGATGGTGTAGATCAAAGGTTCTCAATGGGGGCCATGTGCAACCAGGGGGGAGGGGCATTTTCAGAACTCCAGGGGGGCGTTTGGGAGCAATGTCGCGTTAGGGGGGCGTTTGGAGCTGGGGGAGGGGGCTAGGGGGCGCTGGGTTTTTCCATTTTTAGGATCTCAATTACCGGACATGCCTGCACACCTGCGGTCAGACTATAGTTATGTTGTCTGCAGATGTGAGCAGCTGCGCAGGCATGTCCGGTAATTGAGACGTTAACCGGTAATTGAGATACTAAAAATGGAAAAACCCACAGTCACCTGGGTCAAAGACACTTTGAGCGCAGACAGTTAGAATCTTGTCTGAAATTATTGACTCAACCGTAACGCGTTAACACTATGTAGATCTATTTTATTCCCTATTGTATAAATAATATTACAAATAGAAAAAAGAAAAGAAAAAAACAGAAGCGAGTAGAACACACATCTAGGACCACATACAACACATAATCAGATAATACACACATCTAGCACCACATACAACACATAATCAAATAATACACACATCTAGCACCACATACAACACATAATCAGATAATACACACATCTAGGACCACATACAACACATAATCAGATAATACACACATCTAGGACCACATACAACACATCATCAGATAATACACACATCTAGCACCACATACAACACATAATCAGATAATACACACATCTAGGACCACATACAACACATAATCAGATAATACGCACATCTAGCACCACATACAACACATAATCAGATAATACACACATCTAGGACCACATACAACACATAATCAGATAATACACACATCTAGGACCACATACAACACATCATCAGATAATACACACATCTAGGACCACATACAACACATAATCAGATAATACACACATCTAGGACCACATACAACACATAATCAGATAATACACACATCTAGCACCACATACAACACATAATCAGATAATACACACGTGTTTGGAATATTGTTAATCAATTTTTTAGTAAACTACTGATATAAAAATCAGTAGTATATTGAAAAAAGGAAAAAATACGGTGGCGGAGGGGCGTTTCATGAATTCGAGGGAGAAAAGCGGGCGTTTGGCCTAAATGGGTTGAGAACCTGTGGTGGAGATGAAGTAAATTAAATCAACATAGATTTAGACTAAAACGAACAAAACTTCCCTGAAACAGCAACAAGGTACAGCTAAATATAAACTATATTTTATAATGTAAGGTAGTGAACCACATAATTAAATAGACGGAGGTAATTTAAATAATAAAGATATCTTTAATTTACTTAAAGCAATAACAAGGTACAGTTAAATATAAAATATATTTTATTATGTAAGGTAGTGAACAAGATAATTAAATATACGGAGATAATTTAATTAATAAAGACAGTCATGATAACAATATATTTTATATCACATGTAACAGTGGAATCTGGTTAATTACTGGATCGTTGTAGGGTTCACATAATTATATTATTTACACACATTAATATAGACATTAAGGAAATCTTTGTCAACTTACCTCCTTCACATATAATCAATGTGTTGTGTTGTTAGTTGTTACTAAACAACCAAAGAAATAATCTCTTTGTTATCAAATTAGAAGTTTCAATGTTATCAGCTTTATTTCACGACATTACCGTTGGTGTAACTTCTTCATCTTTAGTCATAAATTGATATCTTGTCAGAATGAAGTAGTGAGGCTGACTTTATGTCTTTAGCTACAGATTTAACAGGACATATATATATATTAGGTTGATATGTGGTCTAAAATATATATATTGTCTATAAATGACTGATAGCAGATGTTCTGGTGAAATAGTAGTTTTACTACTACAGATTGTAATGGAACTCTTAGTAGACACAATTGTAAAGTAAGAATAGATATGACAGTGTAAGTCTGATGTCGGGGAATTAAAATTGTGTATATATATATATATATATAATTGTTACACAAGATATAATTAGATTAATTAAAGTTATAGTAAACAGCAAGTACACGGTGTCGTTGGAAATGATTTAACTCCCTTACCGGTGTCATACGTTAACAGTCCCTGATATAATTTAATGTATTCAGACACACTTCCAATCGTATTTAATTCATTGTATGTCAGAAAGTATAACTCAGTAAAATATCAATTATACATCAATAAGAAAACCTCTACGTAGTCTCTCTACCTGCTAGAAATAGCTGTGATATTATCCATTACAACTTAGTTTTTTGTTTAAAATCTCCAAAGTTTAGTTATACAATCAACAGTAAATCTTTTGTACAGACTTCGGAATAAACTGGAAGACCATCAAAATATCATTCTCCCTATATATATATACATTTAGGTTTGTTGGTTCACCACTGGATAGAACTGGTCATTCCGTATAGTCAACCTTGATGTAATATTAGGGAGAGCGCTCGACGTAATCCTATATTTCAGGTTATTGTTATCATGACTGTCTTTATTATTTGGTCTGAGAGTCGGCCCTTGTGGCCAATAAATGGAATCATTATTTGGTCTGAGTTCAAATCCTGCCGAGGTTAACTTTGCCTTTCATCCTTACGCGGTCGATAAAATAAAGTACCAGTCACGCACTAGGTCGATTTAATCGACTTTCCCCTCCCCCCAAATTGCAGGCCTTGTGCCTAAATAAGAAACCATTATAACTTTAATTAATCTAATTATATCTCTTGTGTAACAATTATATATATATATATATATATTTATTAAAATAACAAATTAAAGTTTAAGCAAAGAATCGCTGCTTTCACCCTTAACGGGATCTTCTGAAACTAACAAAGTCAATCTGTTAACGCAGAACTGGATATTTCAAAAAACGTTGCAACCGGAGGAAGACAGGAAGACGATACACACAATTTTCTCTCCCCGACATCAGTCTTACACTGTCATATCTATTCTTACTTTACAATTGTGTCTACTACGAGTTCCATTACAAGGACTCCAATCGAGCCAGTGACTGGGGGCGGTTGTTCTATTTCGCCCCATTCGCCCTCGGCCTCCCCAGCTCTGGCGCTGACCGGTTAACAGCAGCCTTCGTCAAGGGCAATGTCTCGTCATTTGGGGCGAGCGCCTATTCCAAGCGTGCCCAGGGACGCCACACACCCCAACCTCAGCTACCCCCTCTCCTCCACCCCCGAGGCCAGCGCCAAGCGTTTGGGTGACCAGGTAAACGCAAAGCTTATCATGGGTGATGTCTCAGAGTTGTTGCCTCAGAGTTGTTGCCTCAGAGGGCACTGTCCTCGAACCCACCGAGGAAGTCCTGGCTGCTCTGCGGCTCAAACACCCTGAGCCACCCACTGATCTCAGACCCATACTCCCACCCGACCCCCACTTGCTCCTTGTGGCTACTGATGCAGATATCATGCCCGCCATCAGGTCCTTCCCAGCTAGCAGCTGCGGAGGTGTTGATGGTCTCCGACCAGACCACCTCAGGGAGTTGACATCCCCCCTCTCTGCTGAGGCCGGGCGCCGCCTTCTGAATGCAATTGTGACGCTCACCAATAGGCTCATTCATGGTGCTCTCGACTCTTACACCCGAGGCCTTTTTTTTTCAGCCAGACTCACCGCTCTCAGGAAGAAAGAGGGTGGCATACGCCCCATTGCTGTGGGCAATGTCTTCCGGAGGCTGGCTGCCAAGGTGATCTGCAAGTCCGTCACACTCGAACTGGGTGAGGAGTTTATTCCGGTGCAACTGGGTGTCGGCGTGTCCGGTGGCTGCGAGGGAGACTCTCATGCAATCAGGCAGTTCTTCAGCAGCTGCCCATCGGTACCGGCATCCAAGGACTCCAGGCACCTCATTGTCAAGCTTGACATGAGGAATGCCTTCAACTCTTTACGCTGGGATCATCTGCTGGAGGCCTGCCTCAGCCGAGCCCCCTCTGCCTAGCCTACCTGTCATATGGAGCCCCGAGCATGCTCCTAGCTGCTGATACGGTCATACTCTCGGCTACTGGGGGTCCAACAGGCGACCCTTTGGGACCCCTCCTGTTCGCCCTTGGTGTTGACCACATCGCCCGGAGTATCACGGCCCGTCTCAACGTTTGGTATCTGGATGATGCTACGTTGGGCGGGCTCGTACGGACGGTCTGCCAAGACCTTCAATTGGTGATTCCTGCCCTGGCGGGAATCGGCCTCCAGGTCAACTCGGCTAAGTCGGAGGTGGTGAACGTCAGCCTCGATGCTGGGAGCTTTGCAGCCTCCGTCTTGGACATGCGGTCCATTCTACCCCAGGTTCAGGTGACCCCCCAAAGAGGATGTCTTCATCCTCGGGTCACCGATCCACCCGCCGGCCATCCGCTGCACCATCAGGTCCAGGCTTCAAAATTTCCAGACTCTCACGAGCCAACTGGGCTTGATTGACGGCCACCCAGCTCTCTTTCTGCTGAGGAACTGTTTCGCCATGCCGAAGCCCCTCTATACACTCCGCAGCACTCCATGATACACCCAGGCATCTCTCCTCGCTGACCTCGATACTTGTATCCGAGCAGCAGCCGAGGGGATATGCACCGTCAAGTTTGACGACATAGGGTGGCAACAGGCCGCTTTACCGGTCAGGTATGGCGGCCTTCACCTCCAGTCCCCGATCTCACTAGCTTTGCCGGCGTATCTTTCGTCGGTAACCTCATGCCGCGTCCTCGTCAGCAGAGTTCTTCAAAACACAACAGAACCCTCTGTGTTCAGAGAACGTGTGGCCGCCTGTGAGACGTGGGACCGGCTGGGACTTAGCCCAGTAGACTTCGCTCCTCCTTCTTCTCCTGTTGACCAGCACCGCCTTGCTTGTTTTCGTGCGGCCTCCAAACCCCACAGTGGTGCCTGGCTCCATGCTCTGCCTTCCTTCTCCACTGGCACGCAGCTAGACAACCATAGCCTGCGATTCGGCGTTTCCCTGAGGCTCGGCCTCCGGATCTGCCAGCCACACCAATGTCGCTGCGGTTCCACCGTGAACTCTTTCGGCCTCCACCCGCTTTCAAGTCGCCACAGTGCCGGCCGCATTCCACGCCATACTGCCCTCAACGAGGTTATTAAGCATGGCTTGGACGCTGCAGGCTTCCCTTCCCAGCTCGAGGGGACGGCAAAAGGCCAGATGGCATGACCATCTTCCCGTTCCGCGGTGGCAAACCCCTCGTCTGGGATGCCACTTGCACCGACACTTTCTGCAGCCGCAACCTGGTGCAGTCTGCGACTGGCCCAGGTTCTGCTGCATGTCGGGCTGAGGGGGCCAAACTCCTCAAATACCGGTCGCTCTCCGACAGGTTTGCGGTCGTACCCCTGGAAGTGGAAACTTCTGGTGTCCTCGGCTCCAGGGCTACCTCCTTACTCACTCCCATAGGCGCTGAGCTGGCCAGCCGTAGGTGTGAGCCCCACGAGTTGGAGTGGCTTTTCCAGCGCGTCTCCCGGGGAAACGCCTTCTCCATTCTGTCCACCGTGGCTGTGGGTGGGCCCTATCACGTACCAATACATTAGTTAAATACCATTCTTTCATCTGATACAACACAATAAAACCGCTACAATATTTAAAAATAAAAAAAAAAGTTTATTCAAATGGAATTAAATGTAATTTAACAGGAAATAAGACGCTAGAGCAGCGAATGTTTACATAAAATAAAAGAACAACAAACAAGATGGCGACACGACAGGGAAATTTTTTTTTTGCTCAATATAAGCTTTATTTTCAGCGCGATTTGCCTTGCTGCCCGGGTTGTCCAGTCAGTAGCAGCCCGTACGAACCTCAAGGGCTTACGACTTTACATGGTTCGAATCTCACCCTCTCCGGCTCTTCTCGACTTATATCCTACTCTTTTTACTTAGTTCCAGGTGACTGAAAAAGTGAAAAGAGGGCGCGGCGATCGGCTTTGCGGAGGAGCGGTGAGAGACTACGATATAAGGAAGGAGAAAAAAAAAGAGAGATAGACAGATAAATGCGAGTCACACTCTCCCCCTCTCTTTACATTTTTATGTCTATCTATTTCGTCCTTCTCCCCCTCTCTTTAAATCTTTTTCTCTTCCGTGTATTTCTCACCCTCTCTTTACATCTATTACTCTATCTACCCCTTAGTTCTGGCCCTCTCTTTACATCTATAACTCTTTCTCCCTCTTATTTCTCCCCCTCTCTTTACATCTATTACTCTATCAACTTCTTAGTTCTCACCCTCTCTTTACTTCTATTACTCTATCCTCCTCTTATGAGAGTACAAAATTACTTCCTTTAAATTTTTTTATTTTCAAAATCATACATTTATTAGATTTTCAGAATTTCAACATAATCTTTACAATAGGATTAAAAAAATATATATATTAAACACTGGTAAAAAAGAAAACATTCTACGTTGGAGACTATGTTAGTGCAAGACAGGGCGGTCCACCTGTATTGAGGACCGTAATATTTTATTTTACTTATTTTTCGATGTTAATTTGTAATTTATAATTTAATTGGCACTACCATGCTATTAGCTGTCACAAATTTCGTCAACCTTCTCAATAGTAAACATCCTTTATTTCCGTATTACCACGGGTTATTTTAATAAAGCATATCGATGTCAGTGGTGTTACTTAAATGGAAATATAGGTGGTCCTTAAAAGGGGACAAATTAGAAAAGAAATTTAAGTTTATAAACAAATATATGGTTATCAAATTTCTTTCACCAACCCTATACATGAAATTGATAACCATGACTATGAAAATATAAATGATTAAATCCAATTTATTTGATAACCATGACTTGTTTTCTAATCTTGCCCTTTTAAGGACCACCTATATTTTCATTTAATTAACAACTCCACTGACATCGATATGCTTTATTAAAATAAAGCGTGGTAATACGGAAATAAAGGATGTTTACGATTGAGAAGGTTGACGGAACTTTCACTTGTGACAGCTAATAGCATGTAGTGCCGAAAGTTAATATTCTGTAGATAAGATAGAGTGAGCTACATGTTCCAGGGTAGGTGTTCCATCTCCTACATGATTAAATATTTCATTTCATGAGAAACTACGCCACATCGTGAATTGGTTGTTCCACATTTTACAGGACAGTGAGAAATAGGTTTAAATCACCAACATCTGAACAATTACCTTTCCTGGTCTTTCTTGACTTTACACTTGGACTTGAAATATAAAGTACGTATCATTTGTATTGTTACCACAGCAGATATTGTGTACTTTACTACACTCCGTGGTGAACAATCCTCATTTATTAAGACACAAACACACACACACACACTCTCTCTTACACTTTCTTATACCAACATCTGTCTTACACAGTCATATATCTTCAGAACTTCGAAGAATTCTTCAAGAATTACTATGGAGCACGTTAAACACTTGGACATTTCTACCACTCCTGTTTCTACCAATATAGATAGTTACACAGGCATACAGTGGTGAGAAACCTTTACCTAGTAAAACGTACTGAACAAGGATCATTACACAGAAATATTCCTGAATATAACTGTGAGATTTGTAGGAAAACTTTCTCATCAGAAGATGAATTATCTACACACAAACACATACATATTAAAGACAAACCCTATCAATGTGAGATATGTGGGAAATCTTTCACTTGGAGTGGTGACTTGACTAACCACAAAAGAACACACACTGGAGAAAAACCTTTCAAATGTGAAACATGTGGGAAATCTTTCAGCCAAAATACCAATTTAATTAGGCATTTACGTAGTCACAGTGGGGAAAAACCATTTCACTGTGAAATATGTGGGAAATCTTTCGCTGAGAAAGCTAATCTTGTTAGACATATACGTATTCACACCGGAGAGAAACCTTTTCACTGTGAAATATGTGGGAAATATTTTGCTGATAGTGCTGTTCTTTTAGTTCACAGAAGAAGACACACTGGAGAGAAACACTTCCATTGTCAAATATGTGGAAAATCTTTTGTAAGAAGCAGTGCTTTAAATATACATAAAATAACACACTCTGGAGAGAAACTCTATCACTGTGAAATATGTGGGAAATCTTTTGTAACAAGCCGTTCTTTAACTGTACACAAAAGAACACACACTGGAGAGGAACCCTATCACTGTGAAATATGTGGGAAATCTTTTGTAACAAGCCGTTCTTTAACTGTACACAAAAGAACACACACTGGAGAGGAACCCTATCACTGTGAAATATGTGGGAAATCTTTTACAAATTCTCCTGATCTCATTGTCCACATACGTACTCACACTGGAGAAAAGCCTTTCCACTGTGAAATATGCGGGAAATTTTTTATTAGTAACAGTAATTATAATAAACACAAAAGAACACACAATGGAGAGAGACCCTATCACTGTGAAATATGTGGGAAATCTTTTAGCTGGAGTAATGTCTTAACTACGCATAAAAGAACACACACTGAAGAGAGACCCTATCACTGTGAAATATGTGGGAAATCTTTTGGCAGGAGTAATGTCTTAATTAAACACAAAAGAACACACACTGGATAGAAACCTTATCACTGAAATATGTGGGAAATCTTTTAGTTGGAGTAATGTCTTAACTACACACAAAACAACACACACTGTAGAGAAACCCTATCACTGAAATATGTGAGAAATAAACCTTTTACACAGTGAAATATGTTGGAAATGTTTTTTCTTTAACAATTACTTAGACACAAACACACAGAGGAAGGAAAGTTTTTAACTGTGAAACATGAGACATCCTTCCTCTTACAAATCTAAACTTATTTTCCACCAATATCAAATGTGAATACTTGGCAGTTTGATAGACTCCAAATATTGCTGGCCATTTTTACAATTATATTTTCATTCGAAATTAAAATCTTTCTCTGATCTATTCTTGACTTTTTGAATTAATTTTAAATCTATGCCAGAAATTTCAGCCTTGGTTTGTCAACACCAACATTCCCTGCTATAGTGTGTGTAATTAAGGGACCCTCTATTACATAAGGTAATGTCTTGTCTGCTATGTTAAATCTTAGTGGCCTACACCAACATTCCCTGTTGTAGTGTGTGTAATTAAGGGACCCTCTATCATCTGAGATAATGTCTTTTCTGCTATTATGAATTTTAGACCCCTACACCAACATTCCCTCTTGTCATGTGTAATTAAGGGACACTCTATCACCTGAGGTAATGTCTTCTCTGCTATGATGAATTTTAGAGGCCTACACCAACATTGCCTGTTGTAGTGTGTAATTAAGGGACCCTCTATCACCTGAGGTAATGTCTTCTCTGCTTTGATAACTTTTAGAGGCCTACACCAACATTGCCTGTTGTAGTGTGTAATTGGAGGGCCCTCTATCACATGAGGTAATGCTGTGAGTTTCTAGTCTCAGAAATTTTAGAGGGTAACACCAACATTCTCTGTTACAGTAATTGAAGGAGTAGTTTTACCTGTTTTCCTTTTTCTTTCTGACTCCCTTATTTTTATTGATTTCATTGTTTTGTAAACAATTTATTAATTTTTCATAATTAATTTTGTAAATAGTATTTATGTCCTAAATTTCATTCTATATGATGTTAATTAAAGAATTATATTTAAGGAATTTATCAAGTCTGTATCTTCAATTTTTTGTTATTTTGCCATCTAAATCTCTGTTATTAACACCATATGTAATGATATCATCTTGTAAGTAGTTTTAATACATCTAACACCCATCTAAATCTCTGTTATTAACACTATATGTAATGATATCATCTTGTAAGTAGTTTTAATACATCTAACATCCATCTAACTATTATCACGGTGGAGTTAGCCACTCACAGGAGTGTCTTGTTAAACTATAGTGGTGGAGACAATTGTCAGACTTGGTCCCTATACCACCTCCCTACTAACTGTTATCAGGGTGGAGTTAGCCACCCACAGGAGTGTCTTGTTAAACTATAGTGGTGGAGACAATTGTCTGACTTGGTCCCTATACCACCTCCCTACTAACTGTTATCAGGGTGGAGTTAGCCACAGACAGGAGTGTCTTGTTAAACTATAGTGGTGGAGACAATTGTCAGACTTGGTCCCTATACCACCTCCCTACTAACTGTTATCAGGGTGGAGTTAGCCACCCACAGGAGTGTCTTGTTAAACTATAGTGGTGGAGACAATTGTCTGACTTGGTCCCTATACCACCTCCCTACTAACTGTTATCAGGGTGGAGTTAGCCACACACAGGAGTGTCTTGTTAAACTATAGTGGTGGAGACAATTGTCAGACTTGGTCCCTATACCACCTCCCTACTAACTGTTATCAGGGTGGAGTTAGCCACAGACAGGAGTGTCTTGTTAAACTATAGTGGTGGAGACAATTGTCAGACTTGGTCCCTATACCACCTCCCTACTAACTGTTATCAGGGTGGAGTTAGCCACACACAGGAGTGTCTTGTTAAACTATAGTGGTGGAGACAATTGTCAGACTTGGTCCCTATACCACCTCCTTACTAACTGTTATCAGGGTGGAGTTGGCCACACACAGGAGTGTCTTGTTAAACTATAGTGGTGGAGACAATTGTCAGACTTGGTACCTAATGTTCTCCATGCCTGAGAGAATCCTCCCACACTGTCCAGGTTTGGGGTAGTGATGGTATAGTTTACTGATTGTTGTTAGTCACAGTCAATTATAAGAAATGTTTCAAGAAATATGAAGCAACAAATATTATTTGCTAAAACTAGTTAAATCTCTATTGATTTGTAAATTAGGCTCAAGAGCAGCAGATTTAGGAGAGGAGCAAATCTGATTAAATCAACCCCAATTCAGATCAGATGACCGTATCTTGGTTTCCATGACTGAATAGCCTTCATAACGCCAACTCCATTTGCAGTGTGTACTGGATGCTTTCTTCAGTATCACCAAAATGACCACAGTGTGGACTGGGCTCTATCATGACACCAAAATGACTACTTTACAGTATGGACTGGATACTTTTTGTTGTGGCACCAAGACAATCACATTACAGTGTCGACTATGGGCTGGGGTGGGGAGATTGATCAAATGTGGGCACTTATCTGGTGAAGGGTGGGGTGTTTGGGTGTATGTGGAGTGTTAGGACATGGGTGGAGGGAGGTATGTTAGGGCGTGGGAATTGGGTGAAAGGGGGAGGGTATGGTAGGATGTGCATACTAGATGTATACTTTAACCATGCACATTGGAGGGCAAGTCCTCGGTATAACTACATAATGCCAGATATCTCAATCCTGTGTCATCATTTGTGAGATGTGTAATTGTGCAAAGTCAGCTTTTATCACCTCACCCCAAGTCTACTCCATAGCTTCCATCAACTTTGAGTAACCTGCATCTTTGTATACTGCTGTCATCCTTTATACACATCACATGTCCATATCAATGTAATCTCCTCTCCTGCATACAGCATCATATATATCATCACCATCATTATCCTTTTTACAACAGTTTTCCAATACTTGCATGGGTTGGATGGGTCCATTTCAGCACAAAATCTCTCCACTTTCCCCATTCCTCTGTCATCTCCTCTGTGAATCTCAGTAATATGAGATCAGCTTTCATCACCTCTGTCCAGGTCTTTCTTGGTCTACCTCTACTGTAGCTTCATTCCACTGGGATTCCCTGGCACTTCTTCACCCAATGATCATCATCTATGTACACCAAATGTCCGTACCAACACAGTCTTCTCTCTTGCACACCACTTCGGATTACTCTTAAACCCAGTTTCTCCCTCAGTTCATCCAAGCTCTGTCTTTCTTCCACATCCACTGAAGCATGGCTGCTTCATTTCTTTCAAGACAATGCATATCCTCTGCAGTCACTGTCCATGTTTCACTACCATGTAGCACCACATGTCCTCTGCAGTCACTGCCCATGTTTCACAAACATGTAGAACCACATATCCTCTGCAGTCACTGCCCATGTTTCACTACCATGTAGCACCACATGTCCTCTGCAGTCACAGCCCATGTTTCACTACCATGTAGCACCACATATCCTCTGCAGTCACTGCCCATGTTTCACTACCATGTAGCACCACATATCCTCTGCAGTCACAGCCCATGTTTCACTACCATGTAGCACCACATGTCCTCTGCAGTCACAGCCCATGTAGCACCACAATTCATACACAGACATCATACAGTCATCCTTTTGTACATAGGGAGAAAACATTTATCAACAGTGGGAGTAGCTTTCTAAACTTCCCCCATCCTCTCCTTATTCTAGCTATTATGTTCTCAGGGTGCCCTCCTCTGCTGCTAATTAAGTCACCTAGATAACAGAAGCTATCAACCACTTCTATGGATCCTTTCTGTTGTTGGAATAGGCTTATATCATTGACGCTCTTCCTTTCTTGTTAGCCTACCCTATATCCCATTACATCACTTGTGTATCCAAGATTTACATTGTGTACATTCTGTAGAGTTTATATCTACTTGTGTACATTGTATAGAGTTTATACCTACATTGTGTACATTGTATAGAGTTTATACTTACATTGTGTACATTGTATAGAGTTTATACTTACATTGTGTACATTGTATAGAGTTTATACCTACATTGTGTACATTGTATAGAGTTTATACCTACATTGTGTACATTGTATAGAGTTTATACTTACATTGTGTACATTGTATAGAGTTTATACCTACATTGTGTACATTGTATAGAGGTTATGTCTACATTGTGTACATTGTATAGAGTTTATACCTACATTGTGTACATTGTATAGAGTTTATACCTACATTGTGTACATTGTATAGAGTTTATACTTACATTGTGTACATTGTATAGAGTTTATACCTACATTGTGTACATTGTATAGAGTTTATGTCTACATTGTGTACATTGTATAGAGTTTATACCTACATTGTGGACATTGTATAGAGGTTATACCTACATTGTGTACGTTGTATAGAGTTTATGTCTACATTGTGTACATTGTATAGAGTTTATACCTACATTGTGTACATTGTATAGAGTTTATACCTACATTGTGGACATTGTATAGAGTTTATGTCTACATTGTGTACATTGTATTGTGTTTATGTCTACATTGTGTACATTGTATAGAGTTTATACCTACATTGTATACATTGTATAGAGTTTGTGTCTACATTGTGTACATTGTATAGAGTATATACCTACATTGTGTACATTGTATAGAGTATATACCTACATTGTGTACATTGTATAGAGTTTATACCTACATTGTGTACATTGTATAGAGTTTATGTCTACATTGTGTACATTGTATAGAGGTTATGCCTACATTGTGTACATTGTATAGAGGTTATACCTACATTGTGTACATTGTATAGAGTTTATACCTACATTGTGTACATTGTATAGAGTTTATGTCTACATTGTGTACATTGTATAGAGTTTATGTCTACATTGTGTACATTTGTATAGAGTTTATACCTACATTGTGGACATTGTATAGAGTTTATACCTACATTGTGTACATTGTATAGAGTTTATGTCTACATTGTGTACATCGTATAGAGTTTATGTCTACATTGTGTACATTGTATTGTGTTTATGTCTACATTGTGTACATTGTATAGAGTTTATACCTACATTGTATACATTGTATAGAGTTTGTGTCTACATTGTGTACATTGTATAGAGTATATACCTACATTGTGTACATTGTATAGAGTATATACCTACATTGTGTACATTGTATAGAGTTTATACCTACATTGTGTACATTGTATAGAGTTTATGTCTACATTGTGTACATTGTATAGAGGTTATGCCTACATTGTGTACATTGTATAGAGGTTATACCTACATTGTGTACATTGTATAGAGGTTATATCTACATTGTGTACATTGTATAGAGTTTATACCTACATTGTGTACATTGTATAGAGTTTATGTCTACATTGTGTACATTGTATAGAGTTTATGTCTACATTGTGTACATTTGTATAGAGTTTATACCTACATTGTGGACATTGTATAGAGTTTATACCTACATTGTGTACATTGTATAGAGTTTATGTCTACATTGTGTACATTCTGTAGAGTTTATGCCGACTTCTTTTCTAAATATTGAACAGGGCAACTTCCCCGTGGGAATCAAGGTCCTGTCTTCTTCCTACTTACTATTATATTAGTTTTGGGTAAGTTTTCTATCAAACCTTTTGATTCCAACTTCTGTTTCTGTAGAAAAGCCATACCACACTACCCTTTGCGTAGGTTAATAAGAGACATGTCAAGGCCTTCAGTAGAGGGGCCTGTTCGAAAAATATATTGCAGTCTCCATTTCATGCTGCAAAAACTTGTGATGAGCCTGCACCCTGTCCTGGGAGGCGTGGGATGGACGCTCAAATGTTGCCTATCCTGAGACCCCAAAGAGGGTCTGGAAGGTAGCAAGCCTTAACAGTTGGAACCTGGAACATCACAACCCTTACAGGTAAGGTGCAGGAACTAGTGGTGGAGGCTAGATGTTATCCCTCCCCAGTAAAGTTTATGGTGTGTGCCTGGCAAATAGATGATAATTTCACTGCTATTTCTAGCAGAGTGAGTAACCATGTAGAAGTTTTCTTATAGATATATAATTAATATTTTACTGAGTGATACTTTATGATTGACCATCGATTAGCTACGATTGGGACTGTGTCAGAATGTATTGAATTATATTGGGGACTTTTAACGTATGACACCGGTACGAGAGGTGAAACATTCTCAACGACACCGAGTACCTGCTGTCTTCATTATAACTTTAATTAATGTAATTATATCTTGTGTAACAATTTTATATATATATATATACACAATTTTCTCTCCCCGACATCAGTCTTACACTGTCATATCTATTCTTACTTTACAATTGTGTCTACTAAGAGTTCCATTACAATCTGTAGTAGTAAAACTACTATTTCACCAGAACATCTGCTATCAGTCATTTATAGACAATATATATATTTTAGACCACATATCAACCTAATATATATATATTTCCTATCTAATCTGTAGCTAAAGACACAAAGTCAGCCTCACTACTTCATTCTGACAAGATATCAATTTATGACTAAAGATGAAGAAGATAAACCAACGTTAATGTCGTGAAATAAAGCTGATAACATTAAACTTCTAATTTGATAACAAAGAGATTATTTCTTTGCTTGTTTAGTAACAACTAACAACACAACACATTGATTATATGTGAAGGAGGTAAGTTGGCAAAGATTTACTTGAAGTCTATAATAATTGTTTCTACTTTAGGCACTAGGCCAGCAATTACTCAGTACATTACTGGTACTTTATTTTATCGACCCCGTAAGGATGAAAGGCAAAGTTAACCTCGGCGGGATTTGAACTCAGTCTATAATAATGATAGCCACAAATACTAACTCCTTTACTATACATTAGATAATGTAGTCCTAGGTAAACTATGTCTGATAGCCACTATACTGTACATTAGATAATGTAGTCCTAGATACACTATGTCTGAGAGCCATTAATACTAATTACTTTACTGTACATTAGATAATGTAGTCCTAGATTTACTATGTCTGATAGCCACTAATACTAACTACTGTACTCTATATTAGATAATGTAGTACTAAATACACTATGTCTGATAGTCACTAGTATATACGTAGTTCTCAGGGAGATTCAGCGAGACGTATGACATGGCTTCCCTTTGAAATACATGTAGAACCCATCTTATATTATAATGTGTCTGAGTATTTCATTGACACGTACACCGTTGACATTGTTCTCAGGGAGATTCAGTGTTTCAATTCTATGTAACAACGTTTCCACTATAATTATGGTACAACTTATTATTTTTCCGGTTGGGTGAAATAAAACAATGAGAAATAATGTGTCTTGTTCAAGGCCTCAACGTACAGACCACCCGTCTGGGATTCGAACTCACGAACCATACGTTCATGTAATGCGTGCTATCACCGCCTAAAACCGGTTTCCTCCACATAAAATACACAGGAATGAGAATCCGGATTAATTCACGAACAAGAATTACAATAAGTCGCTGAGAGTGATCTCCCTTGGCTGACTTTAAAATCTTTTCTTCCATTAGAAATTAATTTCTTTCATGTCCGACTGCAAGACTCTGGAGTTTTTACCTGTCTTGGGTTTAATTAATGAGGAATTTTGAGGTATTTATAACAATTATTAATTATTTCATTACTGAGATATCATTGGAAGGATTTACTAAAGTTTTTAATTATTAATTATTTTATTAGTAACTTAACATGTGGTTCTTGTATAAAATTATGTTGGAAGATGTTAGGAAGAAGCTATGTAGCCGGTCCCGGTAAAATAAACTCCCAGACTATGTAGCCGGTAAGAGTGTCAGACTCCCTGTATTGCGGCCCTTTATGGTTTGAGTTAAGACAATTTAAAATATTTTCCACCATCAATTGTTAAAAAACAAGTTAAAATCATTTAGTCGTCCATTCGTAACGTACGTTACACTTTAGTTACATACACATCTACTGTGTTACATACACACACATCTACTGTGTTACATATACACACAACTACTGTGTTATATATACACACACACTTCTGTGTTACACACACATATCTACTGAGTTACATACACATCTACTGAGTTATATACACATCTCCTATGTTACATACACACATCTACTGTGTTACATACACACACATCTACTGTGTTACATACACACATGTCTACTGTGTTACATACACGCACATCTAGTAAGTTACATACACACACATCTACTGAGTTACATACACACACATCTACTGTGTTACATACACACACATCTACTGAGTTACATACACACACATCTACTGAGTTACATACACACACATCTAATGGGTTACACATCTACTCATACATATACATAAACAGACACACAATACAAAATAATTATTACATACACACGCATCTATGTAATGATTGAGGAAGGAATTGGCTGGTGAAACGCTATAGCGATGTGTGTGTTGCGTACCTTTCAGGTTTCCCGGCTTCGTAGCCTGTTCGAAGATTTTATTATAATTATGAACCTCGTACTTCAAATAATTATGACTAATTATGAGCTATTTATCACAATTGTTAGTTAATTACTAACATAGTAACATAACATATGGTTGTTATATAGAATTTCGTTGGAAGACTTTAATTTAGATAGGAACCATTTCCAAAGAACGAGAACCAATTTTGGCTGGGTTTCTACCAAAAGGGTTAATGAAGAATTTTGAACAATTTACTAAAATTATTAATTATTTCATTACTAGGATAATGTTTGAATACACAATTATATGTGTATATATATATATATATATATATAAACAGTATATATATAGTACACAAAAGATGTAGTGGGATAATGAGTAGTCTTAAGACAAGTCTGTCCAGATAGCTGTGCTGTAACTTACACTTATTGGGACTGTGTGTTGGCTAGCAGGCCTGTATTTGGGGATCTAGCTGGTCCATTATGAGGGAGGTCTGGTTAGTTGGCAACACCATGCCTTACTTGGGGTATATATATGTATATAAATAAGTTATTGTATATATATAACTGTCCATCTATATGTATACATGTATGTTTTGGTATGTGTTTACATACATATATACATTTTCAGACGTATACACGTAAGAGAATATATATCTTTATATATATAAATGTATATTTATAAATATATAAACATAATTATGAGTGTATATAAATATATATAAATATATATGAAGAGGTCACAGAATGTGTGACGAAAGAACTTTGACAATATATAAACAGTCATCTGGTTGTGGAACCAACCAACCGGAAATTTATAAATTCCTAAATTTATAAATTTATTATAATAAATTGAAGTGAAACAACTGGTGCGTGTGTTTCTTATTGGCAACATGACCCTCCCAAAGTATAACAATATCGGCTTCAACACACGTTTTCAGATAAAGAATCTTGCTAAACAAATTCAGAAACGAAATATATATATATATATATGTTTATAGTTATATATCAATCACCTTTTAATATATATATGTATATATAAAATATATACAGGGTCTCCCCCACAAAATGTATACACACTTCAACTATAGTCTATGTAAATGTGTATACATATTTTAGGGACACCCTGTATATATACATATCATGTAACGTGACTCCTACTATTATTGGTTGTACAGATCGTCACAGATGAAAATCTTTATTTCGACCAAGATTTAATATTTAATGGAATTAAGTGGAATTAGGAAATAAAACAGTGAAATGGAGACATAAGAGGTAGATAGAGTAAAAGAAGAGAGGGGGAGAGAGAATTAACACAGTTTTGTCTTTATATCTCTCTCACTTCTCCTCCTTCCATATATTGTTGTCTCTTACTACACCTCATAAAAGCAGGTCTGACCCTTAATCTGAATTATATCTACTTATGTAGGTTTAACTTTACCAAGATTACCGAATCACTGCTCGAACTTGGGGCTTCTGAAACTAACTTATTGTGTTAGCAGATGTTGGATGAGAATCTTCAATACAAATATGGAGAAGCAAGGCGATAGATCTTTCTTTTTGTTTGTATTTGAATTAATTTTCCGTGTTTTCTTTTCTTTTGCTTGTAAATACAACCCACGTGTTGTAAGAGTGGTTGAGTTACTGCAGTGTTAATGCTTCAGTGTGTGGAAGCCAGGTTAACACTAGAAATCTTGTTGAGAGATGTACTGGTACCAACCACATAATTATGGAGATAACGTTCAGATGAGTAATAAATTGTGGAATGTCCTAACTTTCGTCCTGGTAAGGCTAATTAGTCTTTTTGATGTGTTACCTTAGGTTTGTAAGGACTATTTAAGTCAATATTTCAGTGATTGATTTCTTGTTTTTGGTGGGTAGTCGCACATGGTTGTATGTGTTGCTTATGTTGACTTAAGGGGAGCCCTAAAAAACCCGTCCGGCAGCAACGGCTGCCTAGACAGAATTTTGAGATGTATCAAAAACAGTGGAGGAGAAATAAATATAATACATTCACGAAACACGTGTTACGCGTGATTACGAATAAAATGTCAAAATGAAACTTGGATACTCAATCCTGATATATATTTCATGAGGGAACTAACCCCCTTTTAGTTCCCTATAGACTTTAAACTGGGGCTTAAAGCAGCCCACCAAACAGTCCCTTCCCAATTCAAGAAGGTATGTGACCTGAAAGAAATTTGGCTGCTATATCCAACAGGTCAAGTAACCACATAGAGGTGTTCACTCCTTCTCTCGAAACAAACATATTTGTCATTGTTAGTGATTTTAGCCAAAAAGTTGTTGTTGAAATCAGTAATTTTTTACAGGAAAGTTAGGATTAACTAATGAACTTGATACAATTGAGTGAGGGAAGATTTTAGCTGGCCAACATAGAAAACACTTTCTAAATGAGACAGAACACTTTGTAGAATAATTATTTCAATGATTCTTTTCTACCTTTTCCTTTCAACATTCTCTTTCATTTCACTTGTTTTTCCTTCTTTTCTTTAACCTTCTTATTAGATTATATGTTGTCTTATATTTTCACTTGGACTTTATACTTCTCTGTGTTATATATATAAGGTTCCATGTGAAACACCATAACTAGAATACAATTGAACAACAAACAAACGATTTGATTCGGTTATAAAGAATTTGCGTTACAACGAATTATCTTTATACTCCATGAATTTCTTTATAACGGAATTTCCCTGTATATATGGTGTGTGTGCATGTATATATATATATATATATATAGCAAGAAGAAGAATGATATTCTGGCGGTTTTCGAGCTTATTCTGAAGTCTGAACAAAAGACTTGCTGTGTTGATTGTTTAACTAAACGTAAGAGTTTAAAGAAGAATCTGTAATGGATAATTTCACTGCTATTTCTAGCAGGGTACGAGACTACGTAGATATATAATTGATATTTTACTGAGTGATACTTTTTGATTTGCCATGGATTAAATACGATTGGAAGTGTGTCTGAATACATTAAATTATATCAGGGACTGTTATCGTATGACACCGGTAAGGGAGTTAAATCATTTCCAACGACACCGTGTACTTGCTGTTTACTATAACTTTAATTAATCTAATTATATCTTGTGTAACAATTATATATATATATACAATTTTAATTCCCCGACATCAGTCTTACACTGTCATATCTATTCTTACTTTACAATTGTGTCTACTAAGAGTTCCATTACAATCTGTAGTAGTAAAACTACTATTTCACCAGAACATCTGATATCAGTCATTTATAGACAATATATATATTTTAGACCACATATCAACCTAATATATGTATATTTCCTATCAAATCTGTAGCTAAAGACATAAAGTCAGCCTCACTACTTCATTCTGACAAGATATCAACTTATGACTAAAGATGAAGAAGATACACCAACGTTAATGTCGTGAAATAAAGCTGATAACATTGAAACTTCTAATTTGATAACAAAGATTATTTCTTTGGTTGTTTAGTAACAACTAACAACACAACACATTGATTATATGTGAAGGAGGTAAGTTGACAAAGATTTACTTAATGTCTATATTAATGTGTGTAAATAATATAATTATGTGAACCCTACAACGACCCAGTAATTATATACAAGTGAAAATATATATAACAACATTAGAAAAATATATTTCTTCCTCAACTTTTATATATAGAAAAGAAACTTCCAAACTGAAATGTTGATGTGATATTTTTCAATCATCAGATTCCACTGTTACATGTGATATAAAATATATTGTTATCATGACTGTCTTTATTATTTAAATTACCTCCGTCTATATTTCAACCCCTGGAACAACCTCAAACAAGAAACAGTTGTCACACCCTCAGTCAACATTTTAATGTAAGATATAGAAATAAAGGGCACTGTCGTGGTATTAGCTGTCAGAAAGAAGGTGACATCAGTCGTCAACCTTCTCAATCCTTTATTTCCGTATCACTATTCCCTTTATTTATGTTTATGATTTTATTTATGGGTACCAAATAACCCCGTAATTTTCGAGAGAAACGATAATATACAATCTTATTTAACATGTGCATTAAAAACTACACTAGCTGTTAATTAACGTGTAATTAACGTGTAAGGACTTAAATGAAAATATAGGTGGCCCTTAAAAGGGCCGGTGTTGAAACAAGTCATGGTTATCAAATTAGAAAACAAATTTAAGTTCAACACCGGCCCTTTTAAGGGCCACCTATATTTTCGTTTAAGTTCTTACACGTCAATTACAATTGTAACAGCTAGTGTAGTTTTTAATGCACATGTTAAATAAATTGTATATTATCCTTTCTCTCGAAAATTACGGGGTTATTTGGTCCCCATATTATTTTTTAATAAGTGTATCTCATCGTAAACGTATCTCTTAGAAAATCCTAAACATAAATAAAGGGAATAGTGATACGGAAATAAAGGATTAAGAAGGTTGACGAATGACGTCACCTTCTCCTACTTTCACTTCTGACAGCTAATACCATGACACTGCCGAAATATATGTTATGAGTGTATATAGGTAGATGTATGTTGTGTGTGTATATATACAGTAATCCCCCGCTATATCGCGGTTCACTTTTCGCGGTCCCGTTACATCGCGGATATCTCTTTGGAACGTATCTAATTTCCTATCGCGGTAATCCTCGCCACATCGCGGATTATTCGTTAGAACATATCTAATTTCTTATCGCGGTACGTCTGAATAAAAAGTGTTTAAATTTTAAACTTATTAAATAAATTTCAACGTTATTAAAGTGTATATCGTAAGGAAGGGACATCTTAAGGCTTTAATTATGAACAAATGTTTATATTTTTAATTCCATTATTGTTTTACTGATTGTGTTTTGCTCTAATCTACTACAAACCCTTCATAGATTGACGGGAGATGTACAGTGTATTACCAAGTGGCTACCGTGGCTGGCAATGGTCCTCATTGGTAACTAGTGGTATGATAGTTGGTGGTAGTTTCTATACGATCGTTACTGGCTGTTTTTGGTGTTTAAATACAAAAGTGTGTTTTAATGAGTTTATATGTACTTAAAGCATGTATGAGAGGTATTTTAAGGCTTAAACTATGAAAACAACGGTTGTCTTTATGGTCTCTCTATATCTCGGTAGTTTTTCTGGAACGTATCCTGGCTTAGTGGTTAGAGCATTGGGCTTACAATTAAAAGGTGGTGAGTTCGTTTCTCGGACAGGGTGTTGTGTTGTGTCCTTGAGCAAGACACTTTATTTCACGTTGCTCCAGTTTACTCAGCTGTAGAAATGAGTTGTGATGTCACTAGTGCCAAGCTGTATCGGCCATAACCTTTCCCTTGGACATATATATAGTGTATATATACTGTATAATATATATAGTGTATATATACTGTATAATATATATAGTATATATATGTTGTGATGTTACTAGTCCCAAGCTGTATCGGCCATAGCCTTTCTCTTGGACATATATATCTTGTATAGATACTGTATAATATATATAGTGTATATATATGTATATCATCATCACTGTTTTACGTCCCTTCTTCCACGGTAGTATGGGTTAGACAGGTTGTCCTGTTGTGGGCAGTGCCAGGTGGGGTGACCTTGTCTTGCTTAGATGGGAACCGATTTTGGCTTGATTTCTACAGCTGGATGCCCTTCCTAACACCAACCTCACAGTGAGTGATGGGTGCTTTTTTGTTGTGACACCTCCACGGCCACTTTACAGTGGGAGGGGTTGGGGGCATATTGTCTATGTGCTTCGGCTTGTACCCAGGGGCTACAACACAACCTCCTCTGCTGCACACAGCATTTGATTCCTCTTATGCTCAGTCTCTCTCTCAATTTGTTAATGCTTTGCCGTTCACGTATATTACTATTACACATCCATCGGAGCATGCAAGCTTCGTTTCTTTCTAATCTACGCAAGTCTTCTACAAACAGCGCCCAGGTCTCACTACCATGTAACATTGCTGTTCATATGCACGCATGATACAGTCTGCCTTTCATTTTGAGGGAAAAGCCTTTTGCAGCTAGCAGTGGCAGTAGCTCCCTGAACTTCTTCAATCCCGTTGTTACCCTGGTTACTGTACTTTCAGAACACCCATCTCCGTTGCTTATTCGGTCACCTAGGTAGCAAAAGCTGTCTATTGTTTCTACAGAGCTCTCCCAGAGTTTGGTGGTGCTTGTTTCTTTAGTTCTGCCATAGATTCAGCTATAAGTGTAAGATCATCCACATATAGGAATTCCTATGGGCATCAGGTCTTAAACTCCTCTGTTATAGCCTGCAATACTATTATAAACAGGAGAAGGCTAAGAACAGAGCCCTGGTAGACACCGACTTGTATGTTAAATTCCTCGCTATAGTAATTGTTAAGCCTAACTTTACTAACATGTCCCTATACATGGCTTGTACAGCTTTCACAAGCCACTAATCTACTCCTAGTTTTCTAAGAGCCCACCAGATTATAGCACAGAGCACTCTGTTGAAGACTTTTTCCATATCGACAAGAGCCAGGGAGAGCAGCTTGCTTTTAGCTAGGTACTTTACTTGTAACTGCCTCACAAGGAAGAGGGCATCAGTGGTGCTTTTTCCTGGCCCAAGCCCAAACTGCATCTCACCTAGTTTTACCCAGTCCCTGATCAACTGTGCTATGACTTTTTCCATTACTTTCATGACCTGGTCCATCAGCTTTATACATCTATAGTTTATTCTATCTAGTGCATCTCCTTTACCCTTGTAGCAGTTGACGATGATGCTGCTGCACCAATCCTTTGGTATGACACCCTATAGTATTACCTGGTTAACAATATGTGTGGTTATTACTTTATCTACCCATTTGTCAGCTAATAGTATATCTACACCACCCATCCCATTGTCATTTCCCACCCAGAAAAATTTATAGCACTAACTTTTGCCTACAAGGACTCTAGTGGACTCTTCTCTCCATCTAGTCTCTTGCCCAGAGCATACGTCAATATCCTTTCACTCTAGCATGTCTATAATTTCTCCTGCCCTTCCTTTCATTGTGCTTATGTTGATGGTTCAAACTGTAGAGTTTTGGACATTTGCCATCATTTGTGGGAAAGGGGGAATTTTTGAAGGGGAGTGTGTATGCTTCCTGTCTCTGAATTAAAGCTTCGCATGGGTGCTCGGTAACTCGCGGATTCATATTCATTTATTTATTCGGGGTTGTTCCAGTTATCCTTTGCTCCTCCATTACATAACAGTAATCAAGAATTCTTTGGTGCAGGGCTAGAAGGACAGTAGTAGTAGTGGCAGAGTTTGTTGGGGCTGGTAAGGTCTAGAAGACCAGAGTTTGTTGGGGCTGGTAAGGGCTAGAAGGCCAGTAGTAGTAATGGCAGAGTTTGTTGGGGCTGGTAAGGGCTAGAAGGACAGTAGTAGTAATGGCAGAGTTTGTTGGGGCTAGTAAGGGCTAGAAGGCCAGTAGTAGTAATGGCAGAGTTTGTTGGGGCTGGTAAGGGCTAGAAGGACAGTAGTAATAATAGCAGAGTTTGTTGGGGCTGGTAAGGTCTAGAAGGACTAGTAGTAATGGCAGAGTTTGTTGGGGCTGGTAAGGGCTAGAAGGACAGTAGTAGTAATGGCAGAGTTTGTTGGGGCTAGTAACGGTTAGAAGGACAGTAGTAGTAATGGCAGAGTTTGTTGGGGTAGTAATGGGTAAGGACATGTTTCTGAGGTTTGATTGGTCAAATAGCCTATGGTGAGGGGTGGGAAATTGTGAGATAGGTAGCCATCATGACATATATCATCACAGGAGATTTGGGGGATATAAGCAGATATAAGTAGACATATTATACAAGGCAAGTATGCAAGAATTTCGAAGATGGTCACCTAGCTTCGTAAACACCGAAATGAATGAGTGAGAGAAGGGGGGGGGGGGGTAATGGCGGGGGTTAGGGATGAGTTTGTAGAGAAAGAGACAATGTCCAACATGGTTTATATCAAAAACAAGGTCGAAGTATATACGTTGTGGAAACAAGTGAATGATAATAATAATAATGTAAACAGAACATTTTGAAACTGGGGAAGAGAGATAGCTGTAGAATAGAAATAATCTATGGAAGTCTGGGATATAAGTTACATATATATGTTGTGATGTCACTGGTGCCAAGCTGTGTCAGCCATTGCCTTTCCCTTGCACAACATATATAGTGTATAATATATATTGTACACAGTGTATATATATGTATATATATATAGCGTATATATATGTTGTGATGTCACTGGTGCCAAGCTATATCAGCCATTACATTTCCCTTGGACAACATATATAGTGTATGATAGAAATTGTACACAGTGTATATATGTATATATATATATATATATATATATAGTGTATATATATGTTGTGATGTCACTGGTGCCAAGCTGTGTCAGCCATTACCTTTCCCTTGGACATATATATAGTGTATATATACTGTATAATATATATAGTGTATATATATGTTGTGATGTCACAAGTGCCAAGCTGTATCGGCCATAGCCTTTCTCTTGGACAACATATATAGGGTATTATATATACTGTACACAGTGTATATATACATCATCATCATCATCGTTTAACGTCCATCTTCCACGCTAGTATGGGTTTGGACGGGAGTTTTCTCACTTGAGGCAAGAATGGTTATCTTCCTCGCATAGGACTGTCTGGTGGGTTTTCTACGGCTGGATGCCCTTCCTAACACCAACCACGTTTGCAGTGTGGGCTGGGAGGTTTTTACCGTGTTACCTACACGACCACATTACAGCGTGGACTGTGTGTTTTTTTTTTGTCGTGACACCTACACGACCTCATTTGTTTCGGACTGGATGTTGTGGTACCAACATAACTTCACATTTAAGGGGGTGGTGTGGATGGAGTGGGGGTGTATTTTGTTAGAGGTGCCTACCGACTGTTGCTTTCAGCAGGTTCACTTTCAAGGATTGCCACTGTTCCTCTATATTGCATGTCTCTAATTGATCTTCCTTATTGTCAAAGGCATCAAGTAATAGGCTTTTAAATTCGTCACTGGCTATGGGGTCCTTTAACTTCCATAATCTTCTACTCAAGGTAGTCTACAATTTACCAATATAGAAATATAAAATTTCCACTGTTAAATCTTTCTCTGCTTCTAAAGTATTCTGTATTATCTCATACTGTTTCTTTCTTATTTCAGAATATCAGATGACATTGGGATAAATTATTATTTTCAATCTTGGATACATCACCTCTATTTATCATCATTTTAAGACTAAAACATTCTAAGCAGAACTTACATAACACTGTTTATATAAATCTCTCGTAATATTACTGTGAAATATTTCCTCAAAACTGAGTTTATTTTCTTCACTATCAGATGATTTTGTATTTTAACTAAACTTGGATGGAAAAGAAGTTTGTATTATCTTCAGGTGTTTACTGAAATATAGTTGAGGGAAATATAGAAGAAATATTTTATAAGAAATATAATATAAAAAAAATTACAAGGAAAACATCTGTATATTCTGTTGAAGAAGGAATAATTATGGAAAATAATTGACAAAGAAGATTAAATACGAAACACAATCTAAAGTGTTTAGTATTCCTGGTGAGATGACGAAGGTTAGAGAAGAGAAGCCATATCACTGTGATATCTGTGGTAAATCATTCTCTCTAAGTAGTAACTTAACTACACATAAACGTACACATACAGGAGACAAGCCATATCACTGTGATATCTGTGGTAAATCATTCTCTCTAAGTAGTAACATAACTACACATAAACGTACACATACAGGAGACAAGCCATATCACTGTGATATCTGTGGTATATCATTCTCTCAAAGTAGTACCTTCACTAGCCACAAACGTACACATACAGGAGACAAGCCATACCACTGTGATATCTGTGGTAAATCATTCTCTCTAAGTGGTGCCTTAACTAGACACAAACGTACACATACAGGAGACAAGCCATATCACTGTGATATCTGTGGTAAATCTTTCTCTGTAAGTGGTCCCTTAACTAGACACAAACGTACACATACAGGAGACAAGCCATATCACTGTGATATCTGTGGTAAATCATACTCTGATAGTAGTCACTTAACTAGACACAAACGTACACATACAGGAGACAAGCCATATCACTGTGATATCTGTGGTAAATCATTCTCTCTGAGTAGTAACTTAACTACACATAAACGTACACATACGGGAGACAAGCCATATCACTGTGATATCTGTGGTAAATCATTCTCTCAAAGTAGTACCTTCACTAGCCACAAACGTACACATACAGGAGACAAGCCATACCACTGTGATATCTGTGGTAAATCATTCTCTGCACGTAGTAGACACAAACAATATACATACAGGAGACAAACATATACATACAGGACACAAACATATACATACAGGAGACAAGCCATATCACTGTCATATCTGTGGTAAATCATTCTCTCTAAGTAGTAACTTAACTGCACATAAACGTACACATACAGGAGACAAGCCATATCACTGTGATATCTGTGGTAAATCATTCTCTCTAAGTGGTACCTTAACTAGCCATAAACGTATACATACAGGAGACAAGCCATATCACTGTGATATCTGTGGTAAATCATTCTCTCAAAGTAGTAACTTAACTACACATAAACGTACACATACAGAAGACAAGCCATATTACTGTGATATCTGTGGTAAATCATTCTCTGTAAGTGGTACCTTAACTAGACACAAATGTACCCATACAGGAGACAAGCCGTATCACTGTGATATCTGTGGTATATCATTCTCTGGGAAAAGTAGCCTTGCTACTCACAAACTTATACATGCAGAAGAGAAATCATAATGCATTGACATCAGAAATAAATCATTCCCTCAAATTTGTGAATTAATGAAAATATAAATACATATCATTGTGACATCTGAGAGAAACCATTTTCTTTGAATGTTACACACAAACATATACATACAGCTGGCAAGCCATATCACTTTGATATATTTGGTAAATCTTTCTCTAAATGTTGTGACTTCACTAGACACTAACATCTCCAGGAGAGGAACCATATCACTGTGATGTGTGTGGTAAATGCTTCTCTAAATTCTGTGACTTCATTAGACACTAACATCTACAGGAGAGGAACCATATCACTGTCATGTCTGTGGTAAATGCTTCTCTAAATGCTGTGACTTCACTACACACTAACATCTAGAGGAGAGGAACCATATCACTGTGATGTCGGTGGTAAATGCTTCTCTAAATTCTGTGACTTCACTAGACACTAACATCTACAGGAGAGGAACCATATCACTGTGATGTCTGTGGTAAATGCTTCTCTAAATGTTGTGACTTCACTACAGACTAACATATACAGGAGAGGAACCATATCACTGTGATGTCTGTGGTAAATTGTTCTCTTCTAAAGATGATTTAATGCAACACAATTAGACAAGATGAAAACCATGTCACTCACCCAAAATAGTGCCACCAATGTTGTTAATATCTTGAATAAAACTGTTTTACTAAGAAATTCTTCTCCTTTCATTTTATTTGTAGAAGTTGTAACCAAGAGTTTTGCCGACAAAACTGTATTCTGAATTTACACACGTTATATATATGTGATTGTATGTGTGTAGAAATTTGTGTCCATGTATATGTTGTATCTATGTTTGTATATACGTATGTTCATATCTGTGTTTGATTTATTTGTGTATGGATGTGTGTATATGTACGTCATCTTCATCAACATCATCACTGTTTTTATGTCGGTTTTTCTATGCTTCCTTGGGTTGGACAGGTCCTTCTCAACATGGCATCTTTCCACTTGACGTGTTCCTTTGTCATCTCCTCTGTGAGAGTCAGTTCTTTGCAGTCAGTTCACACAGCCTCTGTCCAGGTCTTTCTTGGTCTTCCTCTACTATGGTTTCCTTCTACTGGGATTTCCTGGCACTTCATCACCCAGCGGTCATTATCCATGTTCATCACATGTCGTACAAACACAGTCTTCTCTCTTACACACCACTTCAGATCACTCTTGAACTCGTCCAAACTCTGCCTTTCTCTCACACTTCACAACATATCCTACAAAACATGGTTGTTTCATTTTTCTCCAGTCTACATATCCTCTGCAGTCACAGCCTTGTTTAGTTACCATGCATCATTGCACATCACCCACATGTGTCATACAGTTGTCCTTTTGTACAGAGAGAGAAACCTTTTGTGGTCAACTGTTGCAGTAGCTCTCTAAACTTTTTCCATCCTATCCTTATTCTAGCTATTCATCTTTCAGAGCAGCCCCCTCCACTGCTAATTAAGTCACCTAGATTGCAAAAGCTATCAAACACTTCTATGTATGTCTAATTACATATATAATTAAGCCTGACAATTCCACCACTAAAGATTTACCTCCCTTTTTGACAATATGAAACTCTCCTCTGTTTGGGGTGAAAATTGTTGGAGGAAAGAACTTCCTTTTAATATTTGTCAGCATGCTTAATGAAGGGTCTGTTTGGAAATGCCCCCCTCCCCCCATTAAACAGTGGTGGCCATAAATGGAATAGGAAACCAATGGTCACACATACATGTTATGTGTATGAAACATTATTTACTCTAAATAGACTATGAGATTTAGTAGGAGATAAAGTAAGGTAGCTAAGAAAGCATGTTTTACATGGGGTCATTGCACTGGAACAGTAAAAAGCAATCGCTTTTAGGAGACAAGCTCTATCAAATATTTAAAGGGTTCCATAGAAGTAGCTGGTTGACAGTTTCTGTTACCTGGGTGACCAAATTAGCAGTGGAGGTAGGTGTTCTGAAAGTACAGTAACAAGAGTAAGAACAAGATGGCAGATGTTTAGGGTGTTACTACTGCTACTAGCTACACAAGGTTGTTTCATCAATTTGATGTGTGTATATGAACAGCAATGCTGCATTGCAGTGATGACCTCAAGATTGGATAGAAATGAAGCTTGAATCTCCGATGGATGTGTAATATTATACATGAAGAACAAATAAACTGAGAGAGAACCTGGTGATGAGAGGGATAAGATACAGTATGCAGGAGAGGAGATTGCTGTGGTATGGACATGTGATGTGTATGAAGGTAGAGATGCTGTATAAAAGGTTGACTGCTTCAAAATTGATGGAAGAGGAAGACCTAGGAAAGCTTGGGATGAGGAGGTAAAAACTTACCTGACACCATTGTACCTCTCAAAGGTGATGACACAGGATTGAAATCTCTGGCGTTATACAGTACTGCAGGAGACCTGCATTCCCATGTCCACGGGTTGACACAACATTTAGTGGTTTGAAGTATGCTCTAATTTTCCTCCTCCCACATCTTAACACTCCACCCCCTTACCAGCTAAGTACTCCACCCTGACCTACCTCTCCAATCTCCACCCTACATACACACAGCCCCACCCCCACTTTCACATCTGAAACACCTTTTTTGACCAACCCATGTATACAAGTATGGAAAGCTTAACATGCTCTCCCCCAATGCTGCTTAAATGGCTAAAAGCCCTCGGACACTCCTGTAAGGTGGTCATGCAAGTGTCATGACAAAAGAACACAGAGTCCTCTCTGTTAGGTAATATGACAAAAGAGCACCTAACCCTCCCTGCAAGGTAGTCATGCTGGTGACATGACAAATAAGCACCTAGTTCACCCAGTGATGTAGACATGACAGGAGGCCTCTAGCCCACCCTGTAAAGTGGTCATGCTAGTGGCAAGGCTGAAGGGACCCGAACCACCCTTCAAATTGGTGACATGACAAAGAGCAGCTAAAAGCACCCAGTCCACCCTGTAGGTTGGTCATGTTAGCAACACAACAATAAATACCAAGTCCACCCTGTAAATGTGGTTGGAGTTAGGAAGGGCATCCTGCCGTACAATCCAACCAGAAATGCTTCTTGCATGAGCAAGACAGGGTTATTTGATCTAAGTTTTCACACAATAGGACAACTCGTCTGACCCATGCTAGCATGTAAATTGGAGTTTAAATTGTGATGAGGATAAATACAATAGAGGAATATACACGTATGTATTATATTCTTTTACTCTTTTACGTGTTCCAGCTATCTGGCTGAGGCCATGCTGGGGCACCGCCCTTCAGATATATGTATATATATCATCACACATCATCACTCGTCGACTACTGTCGAGATGATGCATCTCACTCTCATGCCCCAGAATCCCCTGCCCCCAGGTCCTGTCTGCTGATTCCCGTATCCCTAGAAATAACGTCAGGGAATGACAGCTTCCTCCTCCTAGTCAGGCTGGTGTCAGGGTTCCAGAGCAAGAGAGCGGATATGATTTCATTGCCGGCACGGTGACAGTGGCCAGCAAATTGAGCTCTCCGGGATTTTAGAAGGGCAGAGGCTCAAGGGAGTTTGCCATAGATTTTAGACAAGGTGGGATGTCGTTTCCAGGATAGGTTTTGCACTCTCATTAAGAGGCGGGTATATGTGCCATCCAATCTCCTCTCAAGTTGTGATGTTAGTGTCCAAGTTTCGGATCCATAAAGTAATATGGGCTTAAGGGTTGCTTGGAATATTTCCAGTTTTAGCTTGTTGGTAAGTTGAGATGTCCATATGGCGTGCATGTCATTGCACGCTGACCATGCCATACCTTTCCTGGTTAGAAAATCTTTTTTGGAGGAGGAGATATATGAGCCAAGATAATTGTAATCTTCCACCTGCTTAAGGGTGGTACCATTAAGGGTTCTGATGGGGTAGTTTGGGCTGTTTGCGCATCTGTTCACACACTCAGTCTTGGATTCGTTGAGGTACAGTCCAACACAGTTGGACGCTTGCTCTAATGACTTCAAAAGACTCTCAGCATTTTCCAGTGACCGACTGATCAATGCGATGTCGTCAGCAAAGTCGGTGTCGGTCAAGTATTTTGCTGGGTAGCGTGAGCTTCTCCTAGGCTGTAGTTGGTATCCCCTATCCTGAATCCTATCCACAGACATGCGCAAAACATAATCCACAACAATGATAAATAGATACGGAGCAAGGTTATCGCCCTGTAAAATTCCAGCGAGGATTGAGAAAGGTGGTGTTTCCCCATCTGGGGTCAGGACAGTTGATTTGGTATCTGTATACCTTACACGTATGGCCGCGATGATTTTATCAGGAATCCCATAAAGTTGTAGAATTTCAAACATCCCCGACCTGTCAACTGAGTTGAAGGCTTTTGAAAAATCAACAAAGATGAGTGCAAGGTCTAGATTGCGGTTTTGGGACTCCTCTATAAGTCGGCGAAGGCAGAGAATCTGGTTAAGTGTTGATCTACCTCTCCTAAATCCATTCTGGTTGTTACGAAGGATTGGCTCAAGAAATGGGATTAAGCGGTTAAGAAGAAGCTTGTTGTATATTTTTGCAGCAATTGCCATGAGAGAAATTCCTCTATAGTTGGTGGCTAAAGAAAGATCTCCTTTTTTGGGCATGGGGATAATTTGAGCTGCATGCCAGACGCTAGGTGGTTTATTGGTCTCGAAAGTATGGTTACATAAGTTGAGCAAAAGGATGTGAAATGCTCCTCCTTCCAAATCAGGGTAGGTATATTATCCGGCCCAAAGGCTTTTGAGGCTTTGAGCTGTTTGATGGCTTCTTTGAGCTCAGGCATGGTGAAAGGAGAGGTGTTGATTCCTAAAGGCTCTGAAACCTGAACGGATGGCAGTTGATAGTTATCAGGGAGTCTGGCTTTTTCCCTAGAAGGTTTTTAAAATGAGCAGACCAATTTTCAAGGCGTTTTTTGGCAGAGCCTCCCTTGATTCTAACTGCAGAGTTTGAGTTTTTGCCTGAAAGATCTTTGACAACCTTCCAAGCAAGATGATGGTGTTTGCTGATGTGATGTTGCGATAGCTGATCAATCCTACCTGAGATATAGTTGGCTTCAGCATTAAGATAAGCGTCGTCTAGTGATTTTTTGGCCATGATAAGCTGTATCTTTTCCCCTTGAGATGGTGATTGATGGTGAGATTGGGATATTGACCTAAGATGGGCCCTTGCCTCAACTACCTTCTCTGAGGCACTCGGTTTCATTTGGCTTCGGTTTTTCCTTTTAGGTAGGGTGGCAAGTGCAACTTCCTCTGTTGATTGCTTAAGACAGTCATACACATCCTCAATATTATCGTCATTGATGTCAGAAGTTGAGAGAGATTGAAATCTGTTATAGACTTGAAGCGTGAAGCTATTGGATAGTTGTTTTTTGGAAGAAACGGCTTTCCAGTCTATTCTTTTCATGGGGTGAGGTTCGGCCCTCTTGGATATCCTAGGCTAAGTTTGATTGTTGCGAAGATGACTCGATGATCTGAGCCAACAGAGCTAAAGGAGGAATAAGATCTAGAATCTTTGATTGAGTTTCTCCATTTCTTGCGAAATATCAAATAGTCAATCTGAGCTCGTTTTTGGTTTGGGTATTCGAAGGTCTAAAGCCGGCCTCTGGTTTTCATGAAGCTGTTGTTTGAGCTGAATAGACTGAATTCTTCCATGAAGTCCTTGAGATATTCCCCGTTTCGGTTAGTAACCCTATTGTATATGAACTTTACTTCATCCGGGCCAAGTTGAGCGTTGAGGTCTCCAGCGATGATAAGAAAGTTGTGTAAGGCTACTTGCTCAACAACTGTGCGAAGGGTCGTGTAGAATTCTCTTACCTCATCCTCAGGAGAGGCGTTATGAGGACTGTATACACATATCTCAGTGGTTCTAGGATTGCCCTCTAGTGTAAGCACCAAGATTCTGGGAGAGATTGTTTTAATCCCCAGAAGATTATTGCTGGCTTTAGATGAGAGAAGGCAGCCGACTCCTCCGACGGAGGCATTGACAGGGTTCTTGGTGGCTGAAGAGGTGACAAGTTGGTAGGATCCTAGGGTGTGATACTTGAGATCATCCTTTGGGTGGAAAAAGCGGTGTTCTTGGACTGCAAGGATGTCAATGTTCTGAAGTTTGGCATTCTCTGCCAGCTCCTGGAGTCTACCTGTTGGAAGGAGGGTTCTGGTGTTCAAGGAGCTAACTATTATTTGCTTTTTACAGCTAACTAAGCGAGATTTGCTTGTTGTTTGGTTAGGACCTGTTTCTTCTCCATCAGATGAAACCCGTCCCTTGAGATTTGAGGATTCATCATCATTCGATGCCTTTGTAGGTGCATTATGATCAGAAACAGGACCTGGGAATGCAGGGGCTGGACCTATATCAACAGGTATACCATACAGTGTGGTTCCCTGAGGAACAGGAACCCTGGTGCAGTTAATTGTGAAATCCATCATCTTTTCAAATAGCTAATAATGTGTGTGGGCGCCACTACTACACACATGTGAAAGAATTTGACAGCCAAGTCTTGAAGAAGGTGCTTTCTCCTCCGTGTGGTGGGTTACCCGGCGCCAGATACCAACCTGGTATTTATACCCTCGCCCTAATTGTTCGTGTTGCAAGCACTAGAGTAGTCGCCAACCAAAGCTACGGACCCACTCTATCCGCCTGGAGATACGTTGTACTAGCTTACCAGCATACTAGTAGCAGGAAGTTGACTTTTCGGCGGGCCGTGCTGGTTTTGGATGGCCATTGACTCCAAGAGCTCTTAAGAGCTCCCAGGAGTTCATTTGCCCTTCGACAGGTTTTATTTTTAGTCCTGCAGGATGTCCAAAGTCACACTCCTCACTAAGAAACCTTGGTGGGGTTGCCAGTTTAGTCGCCAACGACCCGACCATGAGACAGGTTGTACTGGGATACATGTTACCAGTAGCACCAACTGGTGACCTGACCATGTGTGAAATCCATCATCTTTTCAAATAGAATCAAGACGTATCTGAGGACCTTGAGATTTTCAGGTTCGATCATCACATCGATTGTACCCAGAGCTGGTCGCCAGAGAAACGATTGTAATATGTCCACTAAATTCCACTCATCGCAACACTGATTCTCACTTTTTCTGTGATATACTCTGCTCTATGAGAGCATCGAGTGCTCAAACCGCCTACTGCATATGGACGCTTTAAGCATCCAAAACCAATTATATATATATATATATATATATATATATATATATTAAAATAACAGATTATAGTTTAAGCAAAGAATCGCTGCTTTCCCCCTTAACGGGATCTTCTGAAACTAAAAAAAAAATCAATCCATGACCGAAAAAGTAAATATTTCCTGGCAATGAACGGAAAAAAGAGAAGATAATACGTCGTTATGTGGAGAGGTGACAACAATTACACGTAAAGACAAAACCACGTTTATGGTATAAATGGAGTCGTAGACTAATATATTATTTAGAAAACTGTATGATTCTCGGCGTCGGAGTTCAGAATAATGTAAATAAATTAGTAGAACGAAAATGACAGAGGTTATTAAAATCATAAAAGTAATAATTGTTTCTACTTTAGGCACAAAGCCAGCAATCACCCAGTGCATTACTGGTACTTTATTTTATCGACCCCGTAAGGATGAAAGGCAAAGTCAACAAGTAATAATAATTAAATATATACATACACACATTTATACACGTGCATATGCGAAAACTCACGGCATGCATCCATATACATGCACGTACTCATAAAGACGCACACACAGACGTAAACCGGTGCGACACATATACCTGCACACGTACGGACATATACACCAAATACACATATAAATATGTGTGTATATACATATAATTATATATACATATATAAATATACACGCATAAATGCGTATAGAACGCACACTCACACATACCTACAGGTAAATACACATGTTCACCAAACATATATATACCAAAACCCTATGTATATATACACACCATACATACGTGTAAACACACATACACACTCATACATACCCATATATGATGGCTGCCCCCTCGTTATCGAGTATGGCCATTGCACGAGAAAAAAACAACAATAATAATTGTTTCTACTTTTGGCACAAGGCCAGCAATTATACCAGTGCATTACTGGTACTTTATTTTATCAACCCCGTAAGGATGAAAGGCAAAGTTGTAGCGGTTGTCTCCCTTGTTTGGATTAACGTCTGGACGGGAAGTGGGGCCCTTTCTGTAACTTCCGGTCAGAGCCCTATAAAACTAACAACTTTAAGCTCTCTTTCTCTCATTGCCCTTCCGGCGCCCTGGCTTTAGCCAGGCGTCCTCTGCCAGCCACGTTTGCCTGGCAATCAAAACGGTAACTACTAACTTTGTTTCATTCTAACATCTATTCCTATTGACATGTCAACTATACTATCTACCATTGTTAATTAAATATATATCTACACAAACAATGTATTCCTTGTTACATTCATACAACCCAGTATTCTCGCTATAAAGTTAACCTCGGCGGGATTTGAACTCAGAATAGCAAGGGCCGTAACTCTATGCGTCAAAGCATGGCGTCCGACCCTCTACCGATACTACCAATCCACCGCCCTAATAATAATGACAACAACAACAATAATAATATATATGTATGTGTGTGTATATACGTTTGTGTGTGTACACATATAGACATATGTGTCTATAAGTATGTGTGTATGTATACACATATGTATATGTTTATATATGTGTGTGTGTGTACACACACATATATACATGATGTATCTATATGTCAGTGTGTGTGTGCGTACGTACACCCGCATAGGATAGGGTTTGTTTATATGCGGGTACATGTACCTGTGTGTAGATATGTGTACAGGTCTGTATATCTGTGTGTGTATCTGTACTTATATCTTTAGAAGTGTGTCTGTCTTTGTTGCCTAGCCATAAGAATATGCATGTATGTGCGTATGTGTGTCCATGTATGTGTCTGTGAGTGCTTGTGTATATATGTGCAGATGTGCCCTTGCATGTGTGTACGTGTGTGTCTGCGCTTGTGCGTGCGTGTGAGTCAGGATGTGAGAGCCATGGAGGCAGGGGCCAGTAGACCTGTGGTGGTGTAGTTTTGGGTGTGCTTGGGTATGTGTAAGAGAGGGAGAGTGTGTGTGTGGGTATATATTTGTACGGGGATGTGTGTGCCTACACATCTGTGCGTACATGTGTGTATGCATGCAGGTGTATGTGTGTATACATGCTCGCGAGTGTGAACAGACGTGTGAGATACCAAACACAGCATGGCTCCATTGAAGTGTGTCGGATGGAGAATGGCTGCTGACCTGTGTAGCAGTAAATACTGACCAGAATTTATGAAGACGTAGAAAAACAACAGACAATGGCAAGACAAGAGTGGAAGATGTATTTTGATGAGGACACCCCAGTGAGAAAATTTTCTCCGAAAGATGAAACACACGTATATATATATATATCTACACACACATACACGTGTGATAAGCAACTAACAGCGCTGCGATCGAATGTGGCTTTTTAACCCGGCCAATGATCTAAAATGTCTTGCACAGAGTTGGCAACCAAAACATTCACTGGGAATAGCCGGCTGTGGCTGGAGTTGATGTACTTTTGCATGTCGTTTGAGCCCTCCTGCTGATTTACATTCTCTACCACATGCTTGGCAGGCATGATGAGTAGCATCTCCAACAGCAGCCTGGTAGTCAACCACTGGTCTTACTTTGTGACTGCGAAGATGACTTTCGAGTCCAGCTTTGCTGAGGCAAAATCTCGCACAGACGCTGCAAATGCAACGGTAATGCCCTTCCTCACATCCCACATTACGATCAGCAGCAACATTTTCCCATGTATCAGCAGAGATGTTAGCGTCTTTCAAAGAGGCTTTCAAGGAATCCTTATACCTCTTTTTTGGTTTATGTGGAGGTCGTTTTCCTTTAACTAACTCTCCATAAAATAGTTGTTTATACATATACATACACATAAGAGTTGTATACACATTTACATACATACGTACATATATATGTGTGTATATATATAGATATATATATAGAGAGAGAACAGTTGTATTGGATAATATCGCTGCTATTTCTAGCAGTTAGAGAGACTACGTAGAGGTTTTCTTATTGATATATAATTGATATATAATTGATATTTTATTGAGTGATACTTTCTGATTTACAATCAAGTAAATACGATTGGACCTGTGTCTGAAGGTATTAAATTATATCAGGGACTTTTGACGTGTGACACCGGTACGACAGTTGAAACATTCTCAATGACACCGAGTTCCTGCTGTCTTCATTATAACTTTAATTAATCTAATTATATCTTGTGTAACAATTATATATATATATACACACAATTTTAATTCGAGGACATCAGTCTTACACTGTCATATCTATTCTTACTTTACAATTGTGTCTACTAAGAGTTCCATTACAATCTGTAGTAGTAAAACTACTATTTCACCAGAACATCTGCTATCAGTCATTTATAGACAATATATATATTTTAGACCACATATCAACCTAATATATATATATTTCCTATCTAATCTGTAGCTAAAGACATAAAGTCAGCCTCACTACTTCATTCTGACAAGATATCAATTTATGACTAAAGATGAAGAAGATACACCAACGTTAATGTCGTGAAATAAAGCTGATAACATTGAAACTTCTAATTTGATAACAAAGAGATTATTTCTTTGGTTGTTTAGTAAAAACTAACAACACAACACATTGATTATATCTGAAGGAGGTAAGTTGACAAAGATTTACTTAATGTCTATATTAATGTGTGTAAATAATATAATTATGTGAACCCTACAACGATCCAGTAATTAACCAGATTCCACTGTTACATGTGATATAAAATATATTGTTATCATGACTGTCTTTATTATTTAAATTACCCCCGTCTATTTAATTATGTGGTTCACTACCTTACATTATAAAATATAGTTTATATTTAACTGTACCTTGTCATTGCTTTAAGTAAATTAAAGATATATTTATTATTTAAATTACCTCCGTCTATTTAATTATGTGGTTCACTACCTTACATTATAAAATATAGTTTATATTTAGCTGTACCTTGTTATTGCTTTAAGTAAATTAAAGCTATATTTATTATTTAAATTACCTCCGTCTATTTAATTATGTGGTTCACTACCTTACATTATAAAATATAGTTTATATTTAGCTGTACCTTGTTGTTGATTCAGGGAAGTTTTGTTCCTTTTAGTCTAAATCTATTTTGATATAATTTACTTCATCTACATCATCATAATAGTTTTACGTCCGTTTTTAAGTCCTGGCATGGGTTGGATGGGTCCTTTTAAGCACAGCATCTCCCCACTCGCTTGTTCCTTCGTCATATTCTCAGTGAGTCTCAGCAATTTGAGATCAACTCTCACCACATCTACCCTGGTCTCCCTCTAGTATGGCTTCCCTCCTCTGGTATTCCGTGGCACTTCTTTAACCAGTGATCACCATCCACGCATATGACATATCCCTACCAAAGCAGTCTTCTTTCTTGCACACCACTTCGGTTTCCTCTGAAGTCCAAATTCTTCGTCAATTTATCCAAGCTCTGCCTTCCTCGCACACCCAACGAAGCATGGTTGCTCCATTTCTCTCCAGCTTATGCATGTCTTCTGCAGTTACTGCCCATGTTTCACTTCCATGCAGTATTGCACTTTACACACAGGCATTGTACAGCCAACATCTTTGTACGTAGGGAGAAACTTTATTTGCCAACAGTGTAAGTAGCTCTCTAAACTTCAATCCTATCCTCTCTTATGAGGCACCCTCCTCCGCTACTTATTTGGTTACCTACATACCGGAAGCTATAATTGTGTACAGTTTATGCCTACTTCTTTCCTACATGCGCAGTAGGCTCACTTATTCTCTATTTCTTTTATGGATTCAGCTATAAGGCCTTTTCTAGGTCTATAAAAGCTAAATATTGCAGCTTAATCTTGGCTAGGAACCTCTCTTGTAGTTGTGTCACTAACAAGTTTCATCTGTAATTCCAAAGAAAATGTCAATTATATGTGTATGTGTGTTGAACAATGAACATAAAACAAAAGTCTAAGATTGCTTCTTAATTTATTCTCTACATTCATCAATCTCTCATAGTAACATTTCCAGGCCTCTTTCTTTTGAGTATCAGTGGTGCTAAGTGTACCAGTGTCATTTTTAACACACCTTTCCCTGTCTTGCAATGTGGAACACTTCACACTTCTGATTCTCACGTCTCAAAACGTTGGCAAACTTTCTTTTTTCAGCCTCTCTCTGTGTTATGTATACCTGTCTTCTAGCTTCTCTCTTAGCTACCACGTCCTGGTCTGATACCCTTATTTTTCCAGTCTTTCCATGCCTGTCACTTATCTTTAACCCTTTATCATTTAAACTGGCCGTATCCAGCCAGAGTTCTCTCACCTCCTCCTCTTCAAACCGGCTGTAACTCGCTGCTCATATTGATGTTAATGTATTGTCCTCAAAATAAGTAATATCAAAGTCTCATAGATTCAATATTATGTGACATAAAGACTTTACCATGAAAATATAATAGTAAATATAGAGTAATGTAAATGCTACAGGGTTAATAGCTCTATCTACTGTGCTGTTTCACCACTAGGTTACCTTCTGTCTGGCTGGTACTTTGTTCCAGCCCCAAGTCTTATCAATTATTCCAAAGAAATTGTCAATTATATATGTGTGTTTGTGGGTATTGAACATTTAAAATAAAACAAAAGTCTGAGATATGGTTCATTGTTTTACAATCGTTTCAGAGGGTTAATTGATCATGGTAAATCAATATATTGATACGGTGTGATTGATCAGGGATTTTGAGACTAGAAATAGTTAGTGACATAACAACTACCTGTTTGTCAATATATCAATCTATCATGATCAATCAAACCTCTGAAATGATCGTAAAACAATGAACTAATCAAGAACATATCTTTGTCTCTAGTTTTATTTTCATTGTTCAAAACACACACATATATATAAATGACTGTAACTCTAGAAGAATCTTTGAAGAAACCTTATGTGATAAGATCCTACTACAAAAACTATAACTTTCATCACCCAATCTTGTTGAAACCATCTCTTCAAGGCTGCAATGAGTTCTAACAATCTTATCTTGAATACTAGTATATATATCATCATTTTACGTCCGTTTTTCCCTGCTTGCAAGGGTGGGACGGGTCCTATTCAGCACAGCAACTCCCCACTTGTCATCTCCTCGGTGAGTTTCAGCGATCTGAGGTCTTCTCTCACCACCTCCGCCCATGTTCTACGTGGTCTACCTCTTCTGCGTCTTCCTACTACTGGGATTATTTGGCACTTCTTTACCCAGTAGTCACATGTCTATACCATCTCAGTCTTCTCTCTTGCACACCACAACCTATCCCTCTTATACCCAGTTTCTTTCTCAACTCGTCTATGCTTGGTCATTCACACACATTGACATTGCACATCCAACGGAGCATGCTTGCTTCTCTCCAGCCGTCACATATCCTTTGCAGTTGCTGCCCATGTCTTACTACCATGAAGCATCGCACATCTCACACAGGCATCATATAACCATCCTTTCATATGCAGAGAGAAACACTTCTTTGTCAACAGAGAAAGCAGCTCCCTCAACTTCTTCCAACTCGTCCTTATTCTAGATACTATGGCCTCGGAACACCCCTCCCATGCTAATCTGATCACCTAGGTACCGGAAGCTATCAACCACATCTATAGAACCCACCTGTATTTGAAAAATGTGTTTATCACTGCGATTACTACTGCCAACTTTCCCTGCACATCTACTGCATACATAGTTATCCCTACCTGTTGGTTTGCCTGCTATCCCACTACATCTCTTGTGTACCCAACATCTACATTGCGTACATTTTATGGAATTTATGCCAGTTCCTTTCCCACATATCGAACATGGCCATTTCCACAATGGAATCAGAGTTTTGTCCTCTTTTCTACTCATCAACACTTTTGTTTAAGCTATGTTCACTCTCAGGCCTCTTGATTCCAACAGCTATTTCCATAGCCAGAATTTATTCTCTAACCCCTCTACTGATTCACTGATTCTGCTATAAGAACCAGATCATCAGCATAGAGAAGTTCCCATGGGCATCCAGTCTTAAACTCCTCTGTTATGGCTTTTAGGCCTATAACGAACAAGAGTGGGCTGAGGGCCGAACCTTGACGTACACCTACTTGTATCTGGAATTCCTCACTAAACTCCATTCCTACCCTCACTTTACTGACAGCACCCCTGTACATAGCTAGCACTGTCCTCACAAGCCATTCCTCTACACCTAGTTTCCTTAGGGACCACCAGATGACAGATCAGGGTACCCTATCAAAGGCCCTCTAGGTCAACAAAAGCTATGTATAGTGACTTATTCTTCTCTAAGAACCTCTCTTGTAGTTGCCTCACTAAGAAGAGGGGTTCTGTTGTACTTTTCCGAGGCACAAAACCAAACTGCATCTCATCTAAATTAACCCTTTCCCTAATCAGCTGCGCTAATATTCTCTCTGCCACTTTCATAACCTGATCCATCAGCTTTATGCTCCTCTCTAGAGCATCCCCTTTACCTTTGTAGCAATTTATGAGAATACTGCTGTACCTACATTATATGCTTTCATTATACCATTCTACTTAGATTATATATATTGCTTGTCATCATCATCATTGTTTAACGTCTACCTTCCACGCTGGCATGGGTTTAGACGGGAATTGTCCCACTTGAGGCAAGATTGGTCGGGTGACCGTATTTCACTTGTATAGGACTAGATGGCGGGTTTTCTATGGCTGGATATCCTTCCTAACACCAACCATGTTTACAGTGTGGACTGGGAGGTTTTTACCATGTTACCTACACGGCCATATTACAGCGTGGACTATGTGTTTTTTTGTCGTGACACCTACACGATCTCATTTATTTAGGACTGGATGTTGTGGTACCAACATAACTTTACAGAGAAAGGTTGGTGTTGATGGGTGGGGGTAGGGGGATGGGGGTGTATATTTAGTTAAGAAGTGCCTACTGACTGTAGGTTTCGCTTTGTACATAGGGAAGGCGGATCTTCTGTATTACTGAGTAGCGCCAAAGATCTCAGTCCAGTGACATTGTCTTAATGTATATATATTTACATATACACACAATTATATATATATATATGTGTGTGTGTGTGTTAAACTGTTCGTATACACACATTATTCAACCTGCCCTTTGTTTTGAAGAAAAAGCCTTTAGTAAGTTGCCATGGTAGTAGCATCCTGAACCTTTTCCATTCCATGTTCACTCAAGCTGCTCTACTTTCAGAACATCCACCTCCACTGATGATATCATCACCCAGGTAACAGAAGCTGTCTACCTCTTCTATGTGACCCTCCAACAGTTTGTTAGAGCTTGTTTCCTGTGAAGGCGTGTGGCTGAGTGGGTAGAGAATTGGATTCGCAATCGTGAGGTTGTGAGTTCGATTCACTGACCGGTTGATGTGTTATATCCTTGAGCAAGACATTTTATTTCACATTGCTCCTTCTACCTGGAGTTGCGACCGACAGATAGTATTAGCAATTGGAAAGACCAATGGAAACATTGTTTCCTCGGTCCAATTTGACGAGAGTCAATCGTTGCTTCCTGTGAATGTTTGCTGCTTACTGCTCCTGTGCAATGGCCTCATGTAAAACCTATATTCTTAGCTAACTTACCTGAGATCCCACTACATCTCTTGTGTACCCATTGTTTGTATTTTTGACAGAGAATGGAATTTCTACCTACACCTTTCTAGCACACAGAGCAAGGCGATTTTTCTGAGGGGATCAGGGCTCTGTTTTCCCTTCTACTGATAATTAGCTGGCTAACCCAGATCTAGTCCTCAACAAATGAAACACTAGTGGAGTCGTAGGGGTACTCTAAGTGACATACAGTATTTCTCAGGCATATTTAAAAACCTGATCGAGCCCATCACCTCTCTCGTCTGAACACAATTGAGATCTGAATCAAACTTCAAGTGAAATCAGATATTGTATGGATTCATATAGACTCGTAACTCCTGGTCTAAACGCAGCTGATTTCTCCCAGAGGAAGATAGAAAAGAAGTAAGAAAAAGATATAGAGGAACAATTGACTCCTACTAATAAAAAGATGGAAGTTAAACTGTTGTTGTCATGTCACCAGGAGAGGAGATGATTGCTATATTAGAGAGTCCTATCAGAATGAATTTTTCACTAAACTGCCATAGAGCAGACTTCTCTAGAGATAGAAGGATAACATTTATAGAACATGCTGGAATACAACTGTTTGCATTGGAGAGAATTACTCTGGACAGGAAAGTTGATATCTACAGTTTACCAAAATAGAAATATAAAATTTCCACTGTTAAATCTATCTCTGCTTCTTAAGTATTCTGTATTATCTCATACTGTTTCTATCTTATTTCAGAATACCAGATGACATTGGGATAAATTATTATTTTCAATCTCGGATACATCACCTCTATTTATCATCATTTGAAGACTATTAACTGAAATCACAGTTGCGGGAAATATAGAAGATGTATTTTTTAGGAATATAATCTAAAAAGTATTACAAGTATATTCTGTTGGAGATAAAATTATTATAGAAAATAAATCGAGTGAAACGGTTAAATGTGAAACACAATCGAAAATGTTTAGTATTCCTGGTGAGATGACAAAGGTTGGAGAAGAGAAACCATATCACTGCAATATCTGTGGTAAATCATTCAATATACGTAGTACCTTAACTACTCACAAAGTTATACATACAGGAGACAAACCATATCACTGTAATATCTGTGCTAAATCATTCTCTGGGAAAAGTAGCCTAACTAGTCACAACCATTTACCTACAGATGAGAAGCCATATCGCTGTGAGATCTGTGGTAAATCATTCACTAAAAGTAGTACCTTAACTACTCACAACCATTTACATACAGGTGAGAAGCTATATCACTGTGATATCTGTGGTAAAACATTCCCTCGAAGTGATGCATTAACTAAACACTTACGTACCCATACAGGAGACAAACCATACCACTGTGACATCTGTGGTAAATCATTCTCTCAAAGTAGTCACTTAATCAGACACAAACATATACATACAGTAGACAAGCCATATCACTGTGATATCTGTGGTAAATCATTCACTGAGAGTAGTTACTTAACTATACACAAACGTATACATACAGGAGACAAGCCATACCACTGTGATATCTGTGGTAAATCATTCTCAGATTGTAGTACCTTAACTAGACACAAACATACCCATACAGGTGACAAGCCATACCACTGTGATATCTGTGGTAAATCATTCTCTCGAAGTAGTCACTTAACTTCCCACAAACGTATACATACAGCAGACAAGCCATATCACTGTGATATCTGTGGTAAATCTTTCTCTGGTAGTGGTATCTTAACTAACCACAAACGTATACATACAGGAGACAAGCCATACCACTGTGATATCTGTGGTAAATCATTCTCTCAAAGTAGTAACTTAACGGGGCATATACGTACCCATACAGGAGACAAGCCATATAACTGTAATATCTGTGGTAAATCATTCTCTGTAAGTGGTCATTTAAATAGACACAAGCGTATACATACAGGAGACAAGCCATATCAATGTGATATTTGTGGTAAATCATTCTCTGTAAGTGGTAACTTAACTAGCCACAAACGTATACATACAGGGGTCAAGCCATATCACTGTGATATCTGTGGTAAATCATTCTCTCAAAGTAGTACCTTAACTAGCCACAAACGTACCCATACAGGAGACAAGCCATATCACTGTGATATCTGTGGTATATCATTCTCTGGAAAAAGTAGCCTAACTACTCACAAACTCATACATGCAGAGAAATCTTAATGCATTGACCTCAGTGATAAATCCTCTCAAAATTGTGAATTAATGAGAATACAAATATATATCAGTGTAATATCTGTGGTAAATCATTCTCTTTCTATGCTACATTAACTACACACAAACATATACAGGTGGGAAGCCATATCACTTTGATATGTTTGGAAAATATATCTTTTAATGGTGCCATTTAACTAAATATATGCATAGATGAGGGAAACCATATCATCATCATCATTTTACGTCCGCTTTTCCCTGCTTGCAAGGGTGGGATGGGTCCTATTCAACACAGTATCACTCCACTTGTCACGGTCCTTTGTCATCTCCACCGTGAGCTTCAGAGGTCTGCCCTTACCACCTCAGCCCATGTAAATCATTTTCTAATTTTGGTTTCACCAAACACTAACATAAGGAGAGGAACTATATCACTGTGATGTCTGTGGTAAATCCTTCTCTATAAGTTGTGGCTTCACTACACACTAACATACAAGAGAGGAACCATATCACTGTGATGTCTGTGGTAAATAATTCTCTAAATGTTGTGGCTTCCCTACACACTAACATATACAGGAGAGGAACCATATGCCTGTGATGTCTGTGATAAATCCTTCTCTAAATGTTGTGGCTTCCCTACACACTAACATATACAGGAGAGGAACTATATCACTGTGGTGTCTGTGATAAATAATTCTCTAAATGTTGTGGCTTCCCTACACACTAACATATACAGGAGAGGAACCATATCACTGTGGTGTCTGTGATAAATAATTCTCTAAATGTTGTGGCTTCACTACACACTAACACATACAAGAGAGGAACCATATCACTGTGGTGTCTGTGATAAATAATTCTCTTGTAAAGGTTACTTGATGCAACACAAACACAATCAGACAAGATAAAAACCATGTCACTCACCTAAAATAGTGCCACCAATGTTGTTAATATCTTAAATAAAACTGTTTTACTAAGAAATTATTCTCCTTTCATTTTATTTGTAGAAGTTGTAACCAAGACTTGTGCTGACTAAACTGTATTGTTCAGAATTGACATACGTTATATATATGTGAATGTATGTGTTAGAAATTTGTGTCCATGTATATGGTTGTATATAAGTATGTGCATATCATCATCATCATCATCATCATCATTTTACGTCCGCTATTCCCTTCTTGCAAGGGTGGGACTGAACTGATTCTGGCTTGATTTCTACAGCTGGATGCCCTTCCTAACACCAACCTCATTTACAGAGAGTGCTGAGTGCTTTTTTGCCGTGGCACCTCCACGACCACTTTGCAGTGGAATGATATGAACCCCAGTCCCTATCATCTCATTTCTACAACTGAGTACACTGGAGCAATGTGAAATAAAGTGTCTTGCTCAAGGAAACAACACATCACACAGTCTGAGAATTGAACTCACAACATTTCGAATACAAGGCCAATGCTCTAACCACTAAGACATGTGCCTCCACTGTGCATATCTGTATTTGATTTATTTATTATGTATGTGTGTATATGTACATCAACTTCATCAACATCATCACTGTTTTTATGTCTGTTTTTCTATGCTTCCTTGGGTTGGACATGTCCTTCTCAACATGGCATCTTTCAACTTGTCGTGTTCCTTTGTCATCTCCTCTGTGAGAGTCAGTTATTTGAAGTCAGTTCACACAGCCTCTGTCCAGGTCTTTCTTGGTCTACCTCTACTATGGCTTCCTTCTACTGGGATGTCCTGGCACTTCCTCACCCAGCTGACATTATCCATGTGTATCACATGTCCGTACCAATCCAGTCTTCTCTCTTACACATCTCTTAAGATCCCTCTTAAACCCAGCTTCTTATTGACATTGTCCAAGCTCTGCCTTTCTCTCACACTTAAATGGCACATCCAATGTATCATGGTTGCTTCATTCCTCTCCAGTCTACACTTTTTTTCTGCTGTCACAGCCCTTGTTTCACTACCATGCAGCATCATATTTTATTGGCAGGTGTTATACAGTCATCCTCCACTGCTAATTAAGTCACAGAAGCTATCAACCACTTCAATGTGTGTATAATTACTTGTGTATCTTTATGTGTTTGTGTATATATGTGTATACATCTGCATAGATTTGCAGTACATGATACATCCGGGAGAACATCTCATATTATCTGGGTCCTTCTAGCAGATCCAGCAAGTGACACATATATATATATATATATATATATATGTATAATATATATATATATACATATATCGTCAGTCGATCGACTTTCGTCAAATTGGACCGAAGAAACAATGTTTCCATTGGTCTTTCCAATTGCTAATACTATCTATTGGTCACAACTCCAGGTAGAAGGAACAACGTGAAATAAAGTGTCTTGCTCAAGGACATAACACATCACCCGTTCCGAGAATTGAACTCACAACCTTTCAATTACAAGCCCAATTCTCTAACCACTAAGCCATATATATTATATATATTACTAGCAGAATGGCCTGGAGATCGCTAAATCGCCTAATGCGGTCCCTAGGGCATTGAAAATTTGAAATGTTTCTACTCAAAACACTCACAGGACTATAAGTATTACATATGTAAAGTTTGAAAACAATCGGTTGGGTGGTTCTTGAGTTTTAGGCATTCTCTATTTTAGATATATAGATATATATATTATATTATATATATATATATATGTTATATATATTATATTATATATATATATATATATATATGTTATATATATTATATTATATATATATATCATATATATATATATATTAAATATATTAAATATATATCAACCCACACTATAAAGTGGACATGTAGGCAACACGGAAGAAAAGTACCCAGCACTCAGTGTAAATGACGTTGGTGTTAGGAAGGGCATCCAGCTGTAGAAATCAAGGCAAAATCACTTCCCGTATGAGCATGACAAGGTCAGCCAACCGGACACTGCCCACAACAGGACAACCCGTCTAACCCATGCTAGCATAGAAGAACGGACGTAAAACAGTGTTGATGATGATATATATATATATATCATCATCATCATCATCATCATCATCCTTTTACGTCCGCTTTTCCCTGCTTGCAAGTGTGGGAGGGGTCTTATTCAGCACAGCATCTCTCCACTCGTCACGGTCCTTCGTCATCTCCACCGTGAGCTTCAATGATCTGAGGTCTGTTCTCACCACCTCCACCCATGTTTTTAGTGGTCTACCTCTACCACGTCTTCAACTGGCATTTCCTGGCACTTCTTCACCCATCGGTCATCTTCCATGCGCATCACATGTCCATACCACCTCAGTCTCCTCTCCCGTACACTACATTCTATGCCTCTCAGACACAGTTTCTCTCAACAGATTTATGCTGGGTTGTTCAAGCACATTTACACTGCACATCCAACGGAGCATGCTTGCCTCATTTCTCTCCATCCGTCACACATCCTCTGCAGTTGCTGCCCATGTCTCACTACCATGCAGCATCACGCTCCTCACACAGGCATCATACAACCGGCCTTCCGTACGCAGGGAGAAACCCTTCTTTGTCAGCAGAGGAAGCAGCTCCCTAAACTTCTTCCAACCCATCCTTATTCTAGATACTATGGCCTCGGAACACCCTCATCCCATGCTAATCTGATCTCCTAGGTACCGGAAGCTATCCACCACTTCTATAGCGCCCTCCTGCATTCGAAAAATGTGTCTATCAATGCGACTTCTATTGTCTAATTTCCCTATACATCTACTGCATACATATTTCTCCATACCTGTTAGTTTACCTGCTATCCCACTACATCTCTTGTGTACCCAGGATCTGCATTGTGTGCATTTTATAGAATTTATGCCAGTTCCTTTTCTGCATATCGAACATGGCCATTTCCCTGACGGGATCAGGGTTTTGTCCTCTTTTCTACTCATCAACACTTTTGTCTTAGCTAGGTTCACTCTCAGTCCTCTTGCTTCCAACTGCTGTTTCCATCGTTTTAATATCTGCTTCCCTTGCTAGTAAGGGATAGATGGGTATAGATAGACTAAGTCAGTACTGATGCACGGCTGCTGACCTTCCAGGATGGTTAGCAGTCTGTTATCTCTCTTATGTATGATCTCACATACTATCAAGTGCACAGGAGAGGTTGTCATGTCTTTAACACAAGTGAAGGGTCCTCCCAGCACTTTGTATGGCAAGCTTTCTATGGCTGGATACCCTTCCTAGCACCAACTTTATAGCATGGAGTGGGTGTGTTTATCTTGTAGATCACCAACACTAGGAACATTGTCCTGTCTTTGACACCACTGAAGGGTCCTCTTCACCTGTCTCCTGTCTTTTTCCATGAAGATGAGAACACTAAAGTGGTGGGGGTGGCATTCACCAATGTCAGAAACGGGGAGGTGTAGTGATGGAGAGAATAGCAGAGTGATAGGGAATGGGTCAAGGTAGCTACTAAGGTGTGATAGTGAAGGGTTCTAAGGGTTTATAGTGGGGGAGACAGAAGCTAAGGGATAAATACAAGAGGGAGGTGGCATCGATGGAGTGGGGATATTTAGTGGAGATGAGGAGAGCTGCTAGGGAGTACTAGTGGAGGGGGGGGGGGGCATGGATGGAGTACATAACAGTGAGGGGAGTATCTACTAGATTGTGAACTGTGAGGGATTCTAGAGGTTTTGAAGGGGGCAGCAGATAAGGAGTGGGGGTGGTGTAGTGAAAAATACCTGTTAGGGAGTGCTAGGGAGAGGGAAGATAAGGGGATAGGTCAGGCCACAGTGTATGCTGTTGACCAGGACTTCACTATCATAACATAGTGCCAGCCCTTGTGGTCCTTTGTCATTTCTGTTGTGATGTCTTTTAAGGTCTTCACACACTCATCCCATGTCTTCCTGGGTCTGCCTCTTCCAATGGTCCTAACCACATCAGTTTTTCTCCATTTCTTTATGCAGCTGCTATCTTTCATACACATCACATGTCCATACCAACGTAGTCTTCTCTCTAGCACACTACATCTACTTTCTCTTATACCAACTTATTCCCTCAGTTTCCTAATGCTGCTCATCCATCAGAGCATACATATATATAACACCAACACCTCCTCTATCTTCTGAGTCTCTATATCTTCTTCTTTACTGTGAAAAGTGTCAAACAAAATATCTCTAAATTTGTTACTGGCTGAGGGCTCCTTTATCTTCCATATTCTTCTTCTCCAGGTTGCCCTCTGTCTCTGAGTTCCTCTAGACATAACTATAAAGTCACTAACTACTAGGTTACACACTCATGTCACAGGTATGTTTTTACCTTCCTCTATACCCACTCTACTTCTTCACATCAATAGACTACTCCCTTGATTTGTGGTCTCAGCACCGTAGACTTTCATCATCATCATCATCATCATCACTGTTTAACGTCCATTTTTCCATGCTAGCATGGGTTATATGAGTTGTCCTATTATGAGACAATTCAGATCAGATGACCGTGTCTTGGTTTCCATGACTGGATGCCCTTCATAACGCCAACTACTTTGCCGTGTGTATTGGGTGCTTTCTGCAGTATCACCAAAATGACTACTTTACAGTGTGGACTGGGCACTATTTGTTGTGGCACCAAAATGACTACTTTACAATGTGGACTGGGCACTATTTATTGTGGCACCAAAATGACAACTTTACAGTGTGGACTAGGCCCTATTTGTTGTGGCACCAACATGACTACTTTACAGTGTGGACTAGGCCCTATTTGTTGTGGCACCAACATGACAACTTTACAGTGTGGACTAGGCCCTATTTGTTGTGGCACCAAAATGACAACTTTACAGTGTGGACTAGGCCCTATTTGTTGTGGCACCAAAATGACAACTTTACAGTGTGGACTAGGCCCTATTTGTTGTGGCACCAACATGACTACTTTACAGTGTGGACTGAGCACTTTTTGTTCTCCTTCTTGCACTTGCAGTAAAAGCAGGCACGAAATATCGCAGCAGATACAGTACAAGCGTCCAAATATAAGAACGTATGACACCGGTAAGAGGGGTGAAACATTGTCAATGACACCGAGTACCTGCTGTCTTCATTATAACTTTAATTAATCTAATTATATCTTGTGTAACAATTATATATATATACAGAATTTTAATTCCCCGACATCAGTCTTACATTATCATATCTATTCTTACTTTACAATTGTGTCTACTAAGAGTTCCATTACAATCTGTAGTAGTAAAACTACTATTTCACCAGAACATCTGCTATCAGTCATTTATAGACAATATATATATTTTAGACCACATATCAACCTAATATATATATATTTCCTATCAAATCTGTAGCTAAAGACATAAAGTCAGCCTCACTACTTCATTCTGACAAGATATCAATTTATGACTAAAGATGAAGAAGATACACCAACGTTAATGTCGTGAAATAAAGCTGATAACATCTTTGAAACTTCTAATTTGATAACAAAGAGATTATTTCTTTGGTTGTTTAGTAAAAACTAACAACACAACACATTGATTATATCTGAAGGAGGTAAGTTGACAAAGATTTACTTGAAGTCTATAATAATAATAGCCATAAATACTAACTGCTATACTGTACATGATATAATGTAGTCCTAGGTACACTATATCTGATAGCCACTATACTGTACATTAGATAATGTAGTCCTAGATAAACTATGTCTTATAGCCACTAATACTAACTACTGTACTGTACATAAGATAATGTAGTCCTAGATAAACTATGTCTTATAGCCACTAATACTAAATACTGTACTGTAGATTAGATAAAGTAGTCCTAGATACACTATGTCTGATAGCCACTAATACTAACTACTGTACTGTACATTAGATAATGTAGTCCTAGATACAATATGTCTGATAGTCACTAGTATATACGTAGTTCTCAGGGAGATTCAGCGAGATGTTTGACATGGCTTCCCTTTGAAATACATGTAGAACCCATCTTATATTATAATGTGACTTAGTATTTCATTGATACGTATACCGTTGACATTGTTCTCAGGGAGATTCAGTGTGACAATTCTATCTAACAACGTTTCCACTATAATTACTGGTACAACTTATTACTTTTGTGAAATAAAACAATGAGAAATAAAGTGTCTTGTTCAAGGCCTCAACGTACAGGTCGCCCGGTCTGGGATTCGAACTCAGGAACCATATGTTCATGTACTGCGTGCTATCACCGCCTAAAACCGGTTTCCTCCACATAAAATACACCGGAATGCCTTAATCCAGATTAATTCACGAACAAGAATTACAATAAGTCGCTGAGAGTGATCTCCCTTGGCTGACTTTAACATCTTTTCTTCTTCCATTAGAAATTAATTTCTTTCATGCCCGACTGAAAGACTCTGGAGTTTTTACCTGTCTTTGGTTTAATTAATGAGAAATTTTGAGGTATTTATAACAATTATTGGCAGTGTCATGGTATTAGCTGTCAGAAGTGAAAGTAGAAGAAGGTGACGTCATTCGTCAACCTTCTCAATCCTTTATTTCCGTATCACTATTCCCTTTATTTATGTTTAGGATTTTCTAAGAGATACGTTTACGATGAGATACACTTATTAAAAAATAATACGGGGACCAAATAACCCCGTAATTTTCGAGAGAAACGATAATATACAATCTTATTTAACATGTGCATTAAAAACTACACAAGCTGTTACAATTGTAATTGACGTGTAAGAACTTAAATGAAAATATAGGTGGCCCTTAAAAGGGCCGGTGTTGAAACAAGTCATGGTTATCAAATTAGAAAACAAATTTAAGTTCAACACCGGCCCTTTTAAGGGCCACCAATATTTTCATTTAAGTTCTTACACGTTAATTACAATTGTAACAGCTAGTGTAGTTTTTAATGCACATGTTAAATAAGATTGTATATTATCTTTTCTCGCGAAAATTACGGGGTTATTTGGTACCCATAAATAAAATAATAAACGTAAATAAACGGAAGAGTGATACGGAAATAAAGGATTGAGAAGATTGACGAATGATGTCACCTTCTTTCTGACAGCTAATACCACGACAGTGCCCAATTATTAATTATTTCATTACTGAGATATCATTGGAAGGATTTACTAAAGTTTTTAATTATTAATTATTTTATTAGTAACATAACAGTTGGAAGATTTTAGGAAGAAGCTATGTAGCCGGTACCGGTAAAATAGACTCCCAGGCTATGTAGCCTGTGCCGGTAAAATAGACTCCCAGGCTATGTAGCCAGTAAGAGTGTCAGGCACCACGTGTTGCGGTCCTTTATGGTCTGAGTTACGACAATTTAAAATCTTTTCCATCAATTGTTAAAATCATTTAGTCGTCCATTCGTAAAGTACGTTACACTTTAGTTATATATACATCTACTGTGTTACATACACACACATCTACTGTGTTACATACACACACATCTACTGTGTTACATATACACACATCTACTGTGTTACATACACACATCTTCTGTGTTATATATACACACACATCTAGTGTGTTATATATACACACATCTACTGTGTTATATATACACACATCTACTGTGTTACATATACACACATCTACTGTGTTACATACACACATCTACTGTGTTACATACACACACACATCTACTGTTATATATACACACATCTACTGTGTTACATACACGCACATCTACTGTGTTACATATACACACATCTACTGTGTTATATATACACACACATCTAGTGTGTTACATACACATACATCTACTGTGTTACACACACACACATCTACTGAGTTACACACACACATCTATTGAGTTACATACACACACATCTACTGAGGTACATACAGACACATCTACTTGGTGACATACACACACACATCTACTTGGTTACATACACACACACACATCTACTGTGTTACATACACACACATCTACTGGGTTACACACACACACATCTATTGGGTTACACACACACACACATCTCTACTCATACATATTCATAAACAGACACACAATATAAAATAATTATTACATACACACACATCTATGTAATGATTGAGAAAGGAAGGGGCTGGTGAAACGCTATAGCGATGTGTGTGTGTTGAGTACCTTTCAGGTTTCCCGGCTTCGTAGCCTATTCGAAGATTTTATTATAATTATGAACCTCGTATTTCAATTAATTATAACTAATTATGAGCTATTTCTCACAATTGTTAGTTAATTACTAACATAGTAACTTAACATATGGTTGTTATATAGAATTTCGTTGGAAGACTTTAATTTAGATAGGAACCATTTCCATAGAACGAGAACCAGTTTTGACTGGGTTTCTACCAAAAGGGTTAATGAAGAATTTTGAACAATTTACTAAAATTATTGATTATTTCATTACTAAGATAATGTATGAATACACAATTATATGTGTGTGTGTATATATATAAACAGCATATATATACAGTATATATATAGTACACAAAAGATGTAGTGGGATAATGAGTAGTCTTAAGACAAGTCTGTCCAGATAGCTGCGCTGTAACTTACACTTATTGGGACTGTGTGTTGGCTAGCAGGCCTGTATTTTGGGATCTAGCTGGTCCATTATGAGGGAGGTCTGGTTAGTTGGCAGCACCATGCCTTACTTGTGGTATATGTATGTATAGAAATAAGTTATTGTATATGTATAACTGTCCATCTATATGTATGTACATGTACGTTTAAGTATGTGTTTACATACATATATACATTTTCAGATGTATGCATGTAAGAGTATATGTATCTTTATATATATATGTAAACAAACATGAATGTATATATATATATATAAATATATAAACATACATATGAGTGTATATATATATATAAATATATAAACATACATATGAGTGTATATATATATATATATATAAACATACGTATGAGTGTATATATATATATCATCATCATCATCATCATCATCATCATTTTACGTCCGCTTTTTCCCTGCTTGCAAGGGTGAGAGGGGAACTGATTCTGGCTGGATGCCCTTCCTAACACCAACCTCATTTACAGTGAGTGCTGGGTACTTTTTTGCCGTGGCACCTCCACGACCACTTTACAGTGGAATGATAGGGACCCCTGTTCCTATCATCTCATTTTTACAGCTGAGTAAACTGGAGTAATGTGAAATAAAGTGTCTTGCTCAAGGAAACAACACATCACCTGGTTTGAGAATTGAACTCACAACCTTTCGATTACAAGGCCAATGTTCTAACCACTAAGCCATGTGCCTCTATTATATATATATATATATATATATATATATATATATATATATATATATATATATATATATATATATATATATATATATATATATATATATATATATATATATATATATATATATATATATATATAATGAAACAGTCAGTAAGGTTAGAATTAACAATTAATATTGTGAAGAATTTAGTGTAAAAGTTGGTGTTCGCCAAGGCTCTGTCCTTAGCCCCCTCCTATTTATTATTGCCCTTCAGGCTATAACAGAGGAGTTCAAGACGGGCTGCCCATGGGAACTCTTATACGCAGATGATCTAACGCTCATAGCTGAATCAATGGCTGAACTAGAGAAGAAATTCCTAACATGGAAGCATGGTCTAGAATCAAAAGGCCTTAAAGTTAACTTGTCTAAGACTAAAGTCCTAGTTTGTAGAAAGGAAAATAAGGCACAGGTACCCTCAGGGAAATGGCCTTGCTCATTGTGTAGGAAAGGAGAGGGTAGAAATTCAATTTTATGTCCCAAATGCAAAGTATGGGTACATAAAAGATGTAGTGGGATCACAGGTAAACTATCTAAGAATGTAGACTTTATATGTGGCCGATGCTCAGGTGACAGGTAGCAAGTGTCCACAGGATACTAGCCCCTTCTATTGCCCAGATGGTTCCATAGAAATAGTAGACACTTTCCGTTACCTGGGTGACAAAATCAGCAGTGGTGGAGGGTGTTCTGAAAGTACAGTAGCCAGAGTCAGAACGGGATGGAAAAAGCTCAGAGAGCTTATACCACTATTGGCCGCTAAAGGGTTCTCTCTAAAAATGAAAGGCAGGCTGTATGATGCCTGCATACGAACAGCAATGTTAAATGGCAGTGAGACCTGGGCATTGTGTGCAGAGGATATAAGCAGACTGGACAGAAACGAAGCTTGCATGCTGCGCTGGATGAGTAATAGTAATATATGTGAACGGCAAAGCATAAACGAACTAAGGGCGAAATTAGGAATAAGAGGGATCAGATGTTGTTTACTCGAGAGAAGACTACGTTGGTATGTTCACGTGATGAGCATGAAAGACGACAGCTGTATAAAAAAGTGCAGGGCGATAAAAATAGACGGTAGCCACGGAGTAGGCAGACACAGAAAAACCTGGGACGACTTGATAAATTCCGACCTCACACACTTACACCTCTCTAAGACAATGTCACTGGACCGATATCTTTGGCGCTACACAGTAATACAAAAGACCCGCCTTGCCTAAGTACAAAGCGAAACCTACAGTCAGTAGGCACCTCTGACAAAATACACCCCCGTCTCACTACCCCCACCCCATCCACACCACCCCCTTAAATGTGAAGTTATGTTGGTACCACAGCATCCAGTCCAAAACAAATGAGGTCGTGTAGGTGTCACGACAAAAAAACACACAGTCCACGCTGTAATGTGGCCATGTAGGTAACATGGTAAAAACCTCCCAGTCCACACTGTAAACGTGGTTGGTGTTAGGAAGGGCATCCAGCGGTAGAAAACCCGCTAGACAGTCCTATACTAGCAGGACAACACATCTTGCCTCAAGTGGAAAACCTCCCGTCCAAACCCATGCAAGCGTGGAAGATGGACGTTAAACGATGATGATGATGATGATGATGATGATATAAAACATATCTGTAATGTTATTTATATATATATATATAAAACATATATGTAATGTTATTTATATATATATATATATATATAATCATCATCATCATCATCATCATCATTTTACGTCCGCTTTTCCCTGCTTGCAAGGGTGGGACGGGTCTTATTCAGCACAGCATCTCTCCACTCATCACGGTCCCTCGTCATCTCCACCGTGAGCTTCAATGATCTGAGGTCTGTTCTCACCACCTCCGCCCATGTTTTTCGTGGTCTACCTCTACCACGTCTTCCTTCAACTGGCATTTCCTGGCACTTCTTCACCCATCGGTCATCCTCCATGCGCATCGCATGTCCATACCACCTCAGTCTCCTCTCCCGTACACTACATTCTATCCCTCTCAGACACAGTTTCTCTCTCAACACATTTATGCTGGGTCGTTCACGCATATTTACACTGCACATCCAACGGAGCATGCTTGCCTCATTTCTCTCCAGCCGTCGCATATCCTCTGCGGTTGCTGCCCATGTCTCACTACCATGCAGCATCGCGCTCCTCACACAGGCATCATACAACCGGCCTTTCGTACGCAGGGAGAAACCCTTCTTCGTCAACAGAGGAAGCAGCTCCCGAAACTTCTTCCAACCCGTCCTTATTCTAGATACTATGGCCTCGGAACACCCTCCTCCCATGCTAATCTGATCTCCTAGGTACCGGAAGCTATCCACCACTTCTATAGCGCCCTCTCGTATTTGAAAAATGTGTCTATCAGTGCGACTTCTACTGTCTAATTTCCCTGTACATCTACTGCATACATATTTCTCCCTACCTGTTAGTTTGCCTGCTATCCCGCTACATCTCTTGTGTACCCAGGACCTGCATTGTGTGCATTTTATAGAATTTATGCCAGTTCCTTTTCTGCACATCGAACATGGCCATTTCCCTGACGGAATCAGGGTTTTGTCCTCTTTTCTACTCATCAACACTTTTGTCTTAGCTCAATCTACTCTCAGTCCTCTTGCTTCCAACTGCTGTTTCCATAGCCGGAATTTATTCTCTAGCTCCTCTACTGATTCTGCTATAAGAGCCAGATCGTCAGCATAGAGAAGTTCCCATGGACAGCCAGTCTTAAACTCCTCTGTTATGGCTTGGAGGACTATAATGAACAAAGCGGGCTGAGGACCGAACCCTGATGTACTCCTACTTGTATCTGGAATTCCTCACTAAACTCCATTCCTACCCTGACTTTACTGAGAGTACCTCTGTACAAAGTTTGCACTGTCCTCACAAGCCATTCCTCAACACCTAGCTTCCTTAGGGACCACCAGATGACAGATCGGGGTACCCTATCAAACGCCTTCTCTAGGTCAACAAAGGCTAAGTATAGTGGCTTATTCTTCTCTAAGAACCTCTCTTGCATTTGTCTCACCAAGAAGAGGGCATCTGTTGTACTCTTCCCAGGCACAAAACCAAACTGCATCTCATCTAGTTTGACCCTTTCTCTAATTAGTTGTGCTAAAATCCTTTCTGCCACTTTCATAATCTGATCTATCAGTTTTATACCCCTATAATTGCTCCTCTCCAAAGCATCACCTTTACCTTTGTAGCAATTTATGAGAATACTGCTGCACCAGTCTTTGGGTATGACACCACCATATATATCCTGATTGATGATGCGTGCAACCAGTTTAGTGCCTACGTCCCCTGATGCTTTCAGCATCTCAGCAACTATTCCCGATGGTCCGGCCGCCTTACCATTTTTCATTTCCCTAATCGCCTCTTGGACCCTATATTCGTCAATCTCAATAGCTGGTCCCTCTGTCGGATCTACCAAGGGTAATTTCTCTCTCTCCCATTCGTTCTCCACATTCATCAGTCTCTCATAATGACATTTCCAGGCCTCCTTTTTCTGGTCATTCGTGACACTAAGTACACCGGCATCATCCCGGACACATTTATCTCCAACAACATCCTGATTTTATATATATGTTTTATATATATATATAAAACATATTTGTAATGTTATTCAATTGAAAATTAAACTTAAAGGTGTAGTAATGCCACAAACGTGTTTCTATCTTTAAATAATTAGATACTTATTTATATAATTGTAAATACAAGTGCACATATATATATATATATATATATATATATATATATATATACACATGCTAGAGTCCCAGAGAACGAGAGAAGAATAAAGGACAGGTATATGAATGGTAGAAATAGCAGCCAAAACCCAGCAAAGTACAGAATGAAGAACACACACACTCCCTCTCTCTTACACAAACACACACACACACATATATATTTATGTATGCATGTATGTATATGGTTAATGGAATTATGTAATAAAATGAAGATGTACAAATAAAACTGTCTCTTATTTATTACACTGACACTTCGATTGATACCTTACTGAGAAAATCCTAATCGTAAAGTGCTTTACTATATATATATATATATATATAAAAAATTGTGTAGGACATGAGTATATATATATATATATATATATATATATATATATTAATTCAAAATATTAACAAAAATAGACATTCGTGTGATCAAGTATATTTTATTATACATATTTCAAAGGTACTGAGCTATCTTCAACAGTACGTCCTCATCAGATAAAATAAGATGTAGCATGACATACCCTGACATAGTAGATGGTTAAGATTCAGTCATGGTATGTCAGGGTATGTCATGCATCATCTTATTTTATCTGATGAGGAAGTACTGTTGAAGATAGCTCAGTACCTCTGAAATATGTATAATAAAATATACTTGATCACACAAATGTCTATTTTTGTTAATATTTAGAATTAATATTAATAACTCTGGAAAACCATAGCTGTTGAGTGCTTCCCATCTATTGTAAAACTTATTCTTTGATTTATTCATTGAACCTTGTTTAACCTTTAAATATATATATATATATATATATATATGTGTAAAAAGTAAACAGAAATAACAACACAATCGGTACAGTATATGGAAGGTATATATTAGGTTAATGCTTGATATAGCAGGAAGAGGGTCTTAACGTTTTGGATGCTAGTCCTTTATCAGAAGAAAGAGTGATAAATAAAATAGATATATATATAGTAAAGCACTTTACAATTAGGATTATATATATATATATAAGTTATTCCGGGTTGAATCAGAGGTAACCACAGTAAGTAAGGTACTCAATACATAGCAGAGTATAAACGTTTTAATATAGAAGAGCTTCTACAGGACTAGAACTGTTTCATTCATGAGAAATCATCAGGGAGCTGCCTGTCCAGGTAGTTGTATTTATATATTTTCTTTTCTGGTGGTAGGAGAAGGTGGGGGTTGGGATGGGTGGAGGTCATTGGTTGAAGGATTTAAAGAAAAGGGAGTTCATTAAAAGCTAATTCTTTAAAGCTATAGTAATAACAAAGGCAGGAAGAATAATGTAAACAAAATCATGTTTGGAATACCATGGCTGTAAGACAGGTGTCTACAGGATGGGTGGGGTTCAATGGTTTAAAGAAAAGGGAAATTCTTTAAGGCTGAAATAAGGGTGACAAAGGCAGAAAGGGTTCCATCAACAGATTCAAGTGTTGGGTGCTTCCCCCTATTGTGAATTTTCTTTTAATATATATTCCAGGTGTCGACAAACACATTCACACACTCGCCCACTTACACACACCTACACACACACAACACACATACATAATGGTACATACACACATACACATATACAAATATATACACATATATATACATATACATATCATCATCATCATCATCGTTTAACATCCATCTTCCACGCTTGCATGGGTTTGGACGGGAGTTTTCCCACTTAAGGCAAGATTTGTTGTCCTGCTCGTATAGGACTGTCTGGCAGGTTTTCTACAGCTGGATGCCCTTCCTAACACCAACCACGTTTACAGTGTGGACTGGGAGGTTTTTACCGTGTTACCTACACGGCCACATTACAGCGTGGACTGTGTGTTTTTTTTTGTCGTGACACCTACACAATCTCATTTGTTTCGGCCTGGATGTTGTGGTACCAACATAACTTTACATTGAAAGGGGTGGTGTGGATGGGGTGGGGGTAGTGGGACGGGAGTGTATTTTGTTAGAGGTGCCTACTGACTGTCGTAGGTTTCACTTTGCACTTAGGCAAAGCGGGTCTTTTGTATTACTGTGTAGCGCCAAAGATCTCTGTCCAGTGACATTGTCTTGGAGAGGTGTAAGTGTGTGAGGTCGGAATTTATCAAGTTGTCCCAGGTTTTTCTGGGTCTGCCTACTCCGTGGCTACCATCTATTTTTATCGCCCTGCACGTTTTTATACAGCTCTTGTCTTTCATGCAAATCACGTGACCATACCAACGTAGTCTTCTCTCGAGTAAACAGCATCTGATCCCTCTTATCCCTAATTTCTCCCTTAGTTCGTTTATGCTTTGCCGTTCACGTATATTACTATTACACATCCAGCGGAGCATGCAAGCTTCGTTTCTCTCCAGTCTGCGTATATCCTCTGCACACAATGCCCAGGTCTCACTGCCATGCAACATTGCTGTTCGTATGCAGGCATCATACAGCCTGCCTTTCATTTTTAGAGAGAACCCTTTAGAGGCCAATAGTGGTATAAGCTCTCTGAACTTTTTCCATCCCGTTCTGACTCTAGCTACTGTACTTTCAGAGCACCCTCCCCTACTGCTGATCTTGTCACCGAGGTAACGGAAGCTGTCCACTATTTCTATAGAACCATCTGTGCAATGGAATGAGCTAGTATTCTGTGGGCACTTGCTGCTACTTATTGCACCAGAGCACCGGCCACATGTAAAATCTATATTCTTAGTTAGCTTACCTGTGATCCCACTACATCTTTTATGCACCCATACTTTGCATTTGGGACATAAAATGGAGTATCTGCCTACTCCTTTCCTACACACTGAGCATGGCCACTTCCCGGATGGGACCGGTGCCCTATTTTCCTTCCTACAAAGGAGAACTTTAGTCTTAGACAGGTTAATTTTATATATATATATATATATATATATATATATATATGTGTGTGTGTGCATATGTATGTACACATATTTGTATGTATGTGTATATATATGTGTATATATTTGTATATGTGTATGTGTGTATGTACCATTATGTATGTTTCTTGTGTGCGTGTATGTGTGTGTACGTGTGGGCGAGTGTGTGAATGTGTTTGTCAACACCTGGAATATATATTAAGAGAAACTTCACAATAGGGGGCTCACCCCAACATTTGAATCTGTTGATGGAACCCTTTCTGCCTTTGTCACCCTTATTTCAGCCTTAAAGAATTAGCTTCTAAAGAATTTCCCTTTTCTTTAAACCATTGAACCCCAGCCATCCTGTAGACACCTGTCTTACAGCCATTGTTATACATATATACATATATATATATATATATATATATATATATATATATACAATATATTAATAAATGCAAACTATATTTATAAAACCATATTTATTTTATTATACATATTTCAAGGGCAACCAAGGCGGTGCACTTTCATCAGATAAAATACAGATTTGTTTTATAAATAAATATTGACATACCCGGTAAAAAGACAACCTTAATGGTTGGAGAATCCTGGAAGCTCTCCAGGAAGCTCCACCCTTTAAGGTTGTCTTTCCATTTATTAATATATTGTGTATTTACTCCACTAAACTGTTGAGTGCTTTATATCAGTTATAAAAAATTTTAAACTTGTTGAATTCCAACAAATTAAATATAACCTCTACATATATATATATATATATATATATATATATATACATATAACATATATATATATATATATATATATATATACATATATAGGGTTTCTCTTAGTAGCTTTTTTCATGACGTTATTATTGTTAATTTTACTGATGTAGTATTAACTTGGATATTTACCATGCGACCCTCAGTTCCTACCTCACAATTTCCCTCCCCCCCACCCCCACACACCACCATAGTCTATTCGACCAATCAAACCTAGCATGCCATTTCCACTGCTGCTGCTGCTACTACCTGCCTAACTAACTCTCTCCTCCTCTGGCGCATCCCAACACACCCTGCCATTACCCCACCACCACTGTCCTTCTAGCCCTCAATTTTCCCACCGTTAGGGATGGATGAGCTGGGAATACACGAGCAACTCTGAATCAATAGATGAAATATGAATCTGCGAGCTACCAAGCACCCACGTGAAGCGCCAACCCAGAGACCCTCCCCTACGAGTGTCGACAAATGCCCAAAACTCTGAGTTGGTACCATCAATGTAGGCTCAATGAAAGGAAGAGCAGGAGAAATCGTAGAAATGCTAGAGCGAAAGGAAGTTGATGTATGCTGTGTGCAAGAGACTAGATGGAGAGGAGGGTCTGCTAGAGTCCTTGTAGGAAAAAGCCAGTGCTACAAATTTTTCTGGGTGGGAAATGACGATGGGATGGGTGGTGTAGGTATACTATTAGCTGACAAGTGGGTAGATAAAGTAATCTCAGTGTACAGGGTAAATGCAAGACTCAACGCCTACGACAGTAAAGAAGAACAGATAGAGACATTTAACGTAGAAGAGAACTGGGAGTTCCTAAAAAATAACTTACTAGAGGCGACGGATGAGGTTTGTGGCTGGAGTAAGACCTCAAGCAGGAGGAGAGTGACTTGGTGGTGGAACAATAAGGTAGATGAAGCAGTCAAGGCCAAGAGACAGGCATGGAAAGAATGGAAGAACGGGGGGAGCAGGGTACATTACATAGAGACCAAGAGGGAAGCTAGGCGACAAGTATACTTAGCTAGGAGGGAAGCAGAGGATAGAAAATTCAAGCATGTTTTACAACGTGAGGACCAGAAACAGGAGGTATTCAAGATTGCGAGGCAGTGTGTCAGAGATAGTTGTGATGTCATTGGAGAGAAGTGTATCCGGAATGATAAAGGTGAGCTTGCCCTCACAAGTGCTGAGAAGAAAGATGCATGGAAGAGTCATTATGATAGATTACTAAATGAGGAGAATGCATGGGAAGAAGAGACCCTACCCCACGTAGACCCTATAGAGGGACCAGCAGTACAAGTCAGCGGCAGCGTAGTAAGTAAGGCAATCAGAGATATGAAGATAGGGAAGGCAACCGGTCCATCGGGTATAGCTGCCGAGATGCTGAAGGCATCTGGGTCTGTAGGTCACACTATAACCACACGTATCGTTAACCAGGTAATACTAGAGGGGGCCATACCAAAAGATTGGTGCAGTAGCATCATTGTCAACTGCTACAAAGGTAAAGGCGATGCACTAGATAGAGGAAACTATAGAGGTATAAAGTTGATGGACCAGGTCATGAAAGTAACAGAAAGAGTTATAGCACAGCTGATTAGGGACCGGGTGAATATAGACGAGATGCAATTTGGGTTTGTTCCAGGGAAAGGCACCACTGATGCGCTCTTCCTTGTGAGGCAATTACAGGAAAAGTACCTAGCTAAAAGTAAGCCACTCTACTTGGCATTTGTCGACCTTGAGAAAGCCTTTGACAGAGTTCCACGTGCAGTAATCTGGTGGGCTCTTAGAAAACTAGGAGTAGATGAATGGCTTGTGAAAGCGGTACAAGCCATGTATAGGGGAGCAGTCAGCAAAGTTAGGATTGGCAATGAGTATAGCGAGGAATTTAGCGTACAGGTTGGGGTCCACCAGGGCTCTGTTCTTAGCCCTCTCCTGTTCATCATAGTCCTGCAGGCAATAACGGAGGAGTTTAAGACCGGATGCCCATGGGAACTCCTGTATGCTGATGACCTCGCACTCATAGCTGAATCTATGGTAGAACTAGAGAATAAATTCCAAACCTGGAAGCAGGGACTAGAGAGAAAGGGCCTCAAAGTCAACATGACAAAGACTAAGGTCCTTATAAGTAGACGAGAAAACAGAACCCAGATCCCCTCAGGGAAATGGCCTTGCTCAGTATGTAGGAAAGGTGTAGGTAGGAACTCCATTCTTTGCCCCAAATGCAAACAATGGGTACACAAGAGATGTAGCGGGATCTCAGGAAGCTTAATTAAGAATGTAGGATTCACATGCAGCAGCTGTGCTGAAACAGCAAGCAAACAGCCACAGGAAACAAGTACCACCAATCTCTGGGAGGGCCCTGTAGAAACAGTAGACAGCTTCTGCTACCTAGGTGACCGAATTAGCAACGGAGGTGGGTGCTCAGAAAGTACAATAACTAGGGTAAGAACGGGATGGAAGAAGTTTAGGGAACTACTACCACTGCTAGCTGCAAAAGGCTTCTCCCTCAGAATGAAAGGCAGACTGTATGATGCGTGTATCCGAACAGCGATGTTGCATGGTAGTGAGACCTGGGCGCTGAAGGTGGAAGACTTACGTAGATTAGAGAGAAACGAAGCCTGCATGCTCCGATGGATGTGTAACAGTAATATACGTGAACGACAAAGCATAAATGAATTGAGAGAGAGACTGAGCATAAGAGGAATCAAATGCTGCGTGCAGGAGAGGCGGTTACGCTGGTATGGACATGTGATGCGTATGAAGGATGACAGCTGCATAAAAAGGTGCAGAGCACTAGAAGTTGATGGAAACCGCGGAGTGGGGAGACCCAAGATGACTTGGGATGAGGTGATAAAAGCCGACCTTACCCAACTACACCTCTCAAAGTCAATGACACACGACCGTGACTTCTGGCGTCACGCAGTAATACAGGGTACCCGACCTCCCATGGGTACATGCTGAAGCATATAAACAATATGCCCCCCTCCCCCCACCGCAAGGTGGTCGTGGAGGTGCCACGGCAAAAAAGCACCCAGCCCACACTGTAAAGTGGACGTGTAGGCGCCACGAAAAAGCACCCAGCACTCACTGTAAATGAGGTTGGTGTTAGGAAGGGCATCCAGCTGTAGAAATCAAGCCAGATCAGTTCCTGTATGAGCAAGGCATGGTCAGCCGACCAGACACTGCCCACAACAGGACAACCCGTCTAACCCATGCTAGCGTGGAAGAACGGACGTAAAACGGTGATGATGATGATGATGATAATATATATATATATACATATAACATATATATAAAAATACATATATAAATATAATTTCAGCGAGAATCGTATTTCGGCTGGTAGAAAAAGCGAAACGAAACGCAAAATCATAGAAATGCTGGCAAGCGCTCAATAGTTTAAAAAAACATAGCTAAACAAATATGTTAAAACGCCATACAAACTGAAAAAGTGGTCGAGAAGGCATTAACCACCTAAGCCATAAAACAGATCAAGCTAAACAGGTCAAACAAAATAAATGATAAAAAGCTGGACCCAAATGGAACTGGTGGTAAAATCCAAATGCAGGGTTTCTATGACACCTAATTCAATAATACTGTCTGCTTAAAACTATAAGCTTTCAGCATAAATATGGAACAAGGAATATCCCGTTATCAACAGGTAATTCTGCTCTGTAACCAACTTTGCGAGTGACACCGAACATAGTAAAGGCACATGCGTAAGTCACAAGGGGAAATTCCCCATATTTTGGCAAAGGAATTCAGTATGTGTTTATCATACAAAAAATTAGATAGCACAAATCAAATAAGCACTCAACCGGGTAGTTTTTAAACATAAACTTATGCAATTAATCTGTCAATAGAATTATTAACAGGTTATATATATATATCTATATATATATGTATGTAGGAGGTTGGTGTTAGGAAGGGCATCCAGCTGTAGAAATCAAGCCAGAATCAGTTCCCGTCCCACTCTTGCAAGCAGGGAAAAGCAGACCTAAAATGATGATGATGATGATGATGATGATACATATATATATATATATATATATATATATATACACACATTCATATATATATTTATATAGTAAAGCACTTTACTATTAGGATTATATATATATCTATATATATTGCCTTGGCTGCTATTTCTAGAGCGAAAATTAAAACCGGAAGTGGACAAGCTGAAAAGGTTACCTAAAATTCAGTCTCAACTTTTTAAATAATAGATTTTTTTATGTCAACAAACGGAGAATATTTGGCAAGAAAGATAACTCTTGTCTTACTTAAAGCCGGAAATTGAGTTACAAATTTTGCGGGTCTGCAGTTTATATAAACCTTCTTATTTGGTCTGTTAACTGGCATTTGACTGCTGTTTCTAGCATATATTAATAGACACTTTAGAAATAGCAGCCAAAAGTCAGCTAACAACACTATAGGAAACACCAGAAAGAAGGACCCATGTACACACACACACACATATATATAAATGTACATGAGTGTGTGTGTGTATATATATATATAAACGCACACAGACATCTGTGTGTGCGTTTATATATATATATATACACACACACGCACAAATATATTAATATATGTGCGTATATATATATATAATATATGTATGTATGCATGTGTGTGTATATATGTGTATGTGTACGTATTCATACATACATATATATGTGTATATATATATATATATATATATATATGCATATATATGTATATATATATATGTATATACATATACATATATATGTATGTATATGTATATGTATATATATATATATACAGTATATGTGTGTATATGATATATATGTATATGTATATCTATGTATATGTGTGTGTGAATATTTATATACAACCCACCCACTCACACACATATATATATATATATATATATATGAAGTATTTCCGTCGTAAAGGTACAGGAACAAAGAGTGCTCTATGTAGGCTACAGAGCTTATTACTGTAGCCTACATAGAGCACTCTTTGTTCCTGTACCTTTACGACGGAAATACTTCATATATATATATATATGTGTGCGTGTGGGGGGGGGGGGGTTGTATATAAATATTCACACACACATATACATATATATACACACATATACTGTATATATATATATATATATACATACACATATATATACATGTCTGTGTGTGTATATATACACACACTCAGGTACATTTATATATATGTGTGTGTGTGCATGGGTCCTTCTTTCTGGTGTTTCCTATAGTGTTGTTAGTTGACTTTTGGCTGCTATTTCTCAAGTGTCTATTAATATATGCTAGAAATAGCAGTCAAATGCCAGTTAACAAGACCAAATAAGAAGGTTTATATAAACTGCAGACCCGCAAAATTTGTAACTCAATTTCCGGCTTTAAGTAAGACAAGAGTTATCTTTCTTGCCAACTATTCTCCGTTTGTTGACATAAAAAAATCTATTGTTTAAAAAGTTGAGACTGAATTTTAGGTAACTTTTTCATCTTGTCCACTTCCGGTTTTAATTTTAGCGCTAGTAATAGCAGCCAAGGCAACATATATAGATATATATAATCCTAATAGTAAAGTGCTTCACTATATAAATATATATATATGAATGTGTGTATACGTGTGTATGCATGAGAGTGTGTGTGTATGTGTGTATATATATATATATATATATATATATATATATAGACATAGAATATTCGAAAATATTCTGTATGTTTATAATAAACATTTTGAAGACCTAATCGCTATAGAATAGAATACGTCACGTATTACAATTAGATTCTCGATAAAAGCAAGGGAAGTAATCTACGCGTTTCATTCTTGTTAGAAATCATCAGGACTACATATCCAGTGCTTTTATCGAGAATGACACAGCTAGAGACTTATAGAATACTTAGCTGTGTACAGGAACTGGTTTGAAAGAGCGGTTGCCGGTCCGGCAGAAATTAGAAATTGGAATAAATGCTCTGAAATAGCGATATATATGTGAATATAGACATAGAATATTCGAAAATATTCTGTATGTTTATAATAAACATTTTGAAGACCTAATCGCTATAGAATAGAATACGTCACGTATTACAATTAGATTCTCGATAAAAGCAAGGGAAGTAATCTACGCGTTTCATTCTTGTTAGAAATCATCAGGACTACATATCCAGTGCTTTTATCGAGAATGACACAGCTAGAGACTTATAGAATACTTAGCTGTGTACAGGAACTGGTTTGAAAGAGCGGTTGCCGGTCCGGCAGAAATTAGAAATTGGAATAAATGCTCTGAAATAGCGATATATATGTGAATATAGACATAGAATATTCGAAAATATTCTGTATGTTTATAATAAACATTTTGAAGACCTAATCGCTATAGAATAGAATACGTCACGTATTACAATTAGTGGTTAGAGCGTTGGCCTTGCAATCGAAAGGTTGTGAGTTCAATTCTCAGACCTGGTGATGTGTTGTTTCCTTGAGCAAGACACTTTATTTCACATTGCTCCAGTTTACTCAGCTGTAGAAATGAGACGATAGGGACTGGGGTCCATATCATTCCACTGTAAAGTGGTCGTGGAGGTGCCACCGCAAAAAAGCACCCAGCACTCACTGTAAATGAGGTTGGTGTTAGGAAGGGCATCCAGCTGTAGAAATCAAACCAGAATCAGTTCCCGTCCCACCCTTGCAAGCAGGGTAAAAGCGGACGTGAAATGATGATGATGATGATGATGATATTATATGTATACATATATATATATATATATATATATATATATGCTATATGCTTTGGACTATATTTGTAATATTGTACAAAATGTTATACACCTCCTTAGTGATTTTTATTATATATTTTTACCCATAATCTTGCAATACTTTAGTGTATGTACACTCCATATTCTTCGGAGTTTTCGGCTTGTATTGGCCGATAGTGCTTCTTGTAGTTTTAATTGCCCTGATGAGTCCTTAATAGGACGAAACATTGTTGGCTAATAAAGACTTTTGATGTATTGAAGGCTTCTTTGTTTTATTTTCATAATTCTTCGGCTCTGTTTAATTACATTGAGCTATACCTTTTACTGTCATTTCTATAATACGAAGAGGGTGTTTAAATCCAACACGCTCCAGTATTTTAATCCTTATATATATATATATATATATATATATATATATATATATATATATATATATATATATATATATATATATATATATATGTATAAAGATATTGATGTGAATTCGTCTTTCACCTTGAATTTATTTAAATTCAAGGTGAAAGACGAATTCACATCAATATCTTTCACTATTGCATTCTTTTTTCTATGTCCATACCTGCATTGTCTTGGCCTTATTACACATATTCAAACGTTTATACCTCATTACACAATGCTTCAAGTGAACTATAACCTCCTCCCATATATATATATATATATATATATATATATATATATATATATATATATATATATAATATATATAACAATGGCTGTAAGACTGGTGTCTACAGGGTGGGTGGGGTTCAATGGTTTAAAGAAAAGGGAAATTCTTTAGAAGCTAATTCTTTAAGGCTGAAATAAGGGTGACAAAGGCAGAAAGGGTTCCATCAACAGATTCAAATGTTGGGGTGAGCCCCCCCCCCCTATTGATATATATTCTTAATATATATTCCAGGTGTCGAGAAACACATTCACACTCGCCCACTTACACACGTACACACACACAACAAACATACTTAATGGTACATACACACATACATATATACAAATATATACACATATATATACACATACATACAAATATGTGTACACACACATATATATATATACATATAACATATATAAATATGTATATATATACATATATACATATAACGTATATATATATATACATATATATATATGTAGGAGGTTGGTGTTAGGAAGGGCATTCAACTGTAGAAATCAAGTTCCCGTCCCACCCTTTCAAGCAGGGAAAAGCGGACGTAAAATGATGATGATGATGATACATATATATATATATATATATATATACACACACACACACACACACTCTCATGCATACACACGTATACACACATTCATATATATATATTTATATAGTAAAGCACTTTATGATTAGGATTATATATATCTATATATGTTGCCTTGGCTGCTATTTCTAGAGCGAAAATTAACACCGGAAGTGGACAAGATGAAAAAGTTAGCTAAAATTCAGTCTCAACTTTTTAAATAATAGATTTTTTTATGTCAACAAACGGAGAATATTTGGCAAGAAAGATAACTCTTGTCTTACTTAAAGCCGGAAATTGAGTTACAAATTTTGCAGGTCTGCAGTTTATGTAAACCTTCTTATTTGGTCTTGTTAACTGGCATTTGACTGCTATTTCTAGCATATATTAATAGACACTTGAGAAATAGCAGCCAAAAGTCAGCTAACAACACTATAGGAAACACCAGAAAGAAGGACTCATGCACACACACACATATATATATATATATATGTACATGAGTGTGTGTGTGTATATGTATATATACACACACACAAATACGTGTGTGTGCGTTTATATATAAATATATATATACACACACACAAATATATATTAATATATGTGCGTATATATATATAATTGTTTCTATTTTAGGCACAAGGCCAGCAATTGCCAGTACATTACTGGTACTTTATTTTATCGACCCCGTAAGGATGAAAGGCAAAGTTAACCTCGGCAGGATTTGAACTCAGATCATAAAGGGACGTAACTCTATGCTTCAAAGCATGGTGTCCGACTCTCTACCGATACTGCCAATCCACCGCCCTATATATATATATAATATACTAGCTGAATGACCCGGCGTTGCCCGGGTTACTGCTGTTTTTATTCAGATTAGGAAACAATAAATATGAAGAATTTTTTTTTCTCATATTCACTTTACATAAAATATGTCAAAGTTGTAATGATAATAGAATTGTGACCAACCGAGCACGGCGGGCTGTTTGATGTTCTGCGGCACGGGAGGCGGCGGTGGATACAGCGTTCTGGGACCTTCGGATGGCTGTCTGTATCTCGGTCTGGGATGCTCTGGCAGCTGCAGGGGAGGCGGAGTCCTTGGACCTGAGGATGGCTGTCTGTATCTCGGTCTGGGATGCTCTGGCAGCTGCGGTGGAGGCGGAGTCCTTGGACCTTCGGATGGCTGTCTGTATCTCGGTCTGGGATGCTCTGGCAGCTGCCTTGGAGGCGGAGCCTTGGACCTTCGGATGGCTGTCTCCTGGTCGGTTTCTGCCGCACGGGAGGCGGCGGTTGAAGCAGCGTTCTTTGACCGTCTGGTGGCTGTTTGCTGTTTAGTTTCCGAGGCCCTTGCAGCAGCAGTAGTTGCAGCATTCCTCGCCCTACGAAGAGCTCTTTGGCTGTCACTCTCTGCTGCCCTAGAGGCGGCTGTTGCAACTGTATTCCGACAATTACGAATGGCACGATTCGAAGCGGTAACCATAGATAGAGAGGCGCTGGGTTGGGCTGTGCTAGGGGTACTTAAGTTTGAAAGCGATGTAACAGGGGTTTGTGGCCAAAAATGCAGTCTGGCATCCGTAGACTGCTCATTCAATCGCCTTTTTTGAAACAACAGACGATGTTTTCCTACGGCTAAGGGTACTCTTTCTTTTCAGTGGCATGGTTGCAATAGTACAGTAAACAGTAAAGGGGAAGCAGGTTTAGAGCAAAGGCAAAACAGCGAAGGTGATAAGCAGTATTTTGGGGAAGGTAAAAAAAAGTGACAAATTGTTACAATTTTAAGCAAGAAAAAAGTAAACAAAAAACGTACTGGGAATGGCAAAGTCCGAAAGCGAGGTCACAAAATGTAATGCAGTGAGAGTGAAGCACACGTCTACACAGTAGCCTAACCAAGTAGCAAGTGTAGCGTTTGAAAACCAAAGCTTTGCAGGCCACTCAAATCAACGATAAGAGTCTGCAGAATTTTTTGATAGCAGTCTTGCCAAAACAGAATAAAAGCTGCCACCTCCAGCCGTACAGGACATTTTTTTTTTTATTCAAGGCGAAAATTTGTCCACTTCTCGACCGAAAGAAAGCAAAAACTGACTCAACTGGTGCCAGGTGGTCAGAACTGGCAGCAACTGGTTTGTGTCACGTGAAGCTGTAACTATAGCAACAGTGGTTCCCTCGGTCTCAAAGACCAAAGTAAGTGGAGAGGGGAAGGTAATGTTACTGTAACACCAACAACGTCTCTCTCTATATTCCTCGCTCAATAAAGAAGGGGGAGGGGGAAGGTAATGTTACTATAGCAACAGTGGTTCGCTCACTGACTAAAGTGGAGAGAGGAATGTAATATTTCTGTGACACCCAAAACTTCTCTCTCTAAAGAAGGGGTAAGGGGAAGGTAATGTTACTATAAGACCTGTTATTCCTGTCTCTCTATATACGAAGAGGAGATTCGACCTCGAGCTTCACTCTCGACCAAATTTCGAAATGATTCGAGCACGTCAAAATAATTTAGACTCTTTTCTACCCATATTAGCAAAAAACTGGGTCAAAAAACTCAAAAGGAAGAATTTTTCACGCGTGCATAAAATGCAACCTCATCTCCCGATTTCACCCAAAATAGACAAAAAGGTGGATTGCTGGCCCCTGGGGGGACCTATCAAAAAACAAAGTAGCCTAAGCAATGTAAAGGGTCATGAGGAGTGATGTATGCAAATTTTAGCGAGATCGGGCGAGCGGTGTAGACGCCAACCTCGAATAATGTAGCATCTACACACACACAGACAAACACACATCCTCTGTTTTATATATATAGATGCGATAGATAATCTCTCTAGCAATATATATATTTTATAATGTTTAAATTCCAATTTTTAATATATTAATCTCAATTTTAAACTAAATATCTAATCATAATTAAACAATGTGTAATTTCTCATGTTATATATCTATATTCCATTCATGAATATTAATATTTCTAATTTTATTTATGCTTTTCATCTCAATTGTTAACTCAACTTAATATGACATAACTTAAGGTTTTCGTTCTCTCCCCCCTCTCTCTATCTCTATATATCTCTCTCTTGAGTTCTTTCTCTGTCTGATGGTTTGATATCTCCCCGTTATTTTTCCTCTTTTCTCTTTTCTTTTTTGCTTTCTTCTTTTTCTTTATCTATCTCTCCCTTTCTTTTCTCCACGTTTCTCTCTCTCTCCATCTTTTTACTTACTCTTAACACTATGACTTACTAAAGTAAACTATCCTGATGGCCTCCAAAAGCAACGGTCAATTTTTTAAAAGGGGTACGTCAATGTCTATTTATAAAGCTGTTATATATTGTATTTTGTCTGATGAAGGCATACCAAGATTTAACTTGGTATCCTTGAAATATATATAATGAAATAAATATGGTTTTATAAATATAGTTTCCATTTATTAATATCGTATATCTACTCCAAATATTTGTCGAGTGCTTTATATCAGTTATAAAAATATTTGCTTGTTGTATCCCAACAATTTAAATAAAACTTTTGCATATATATATATATATATATATATGTAGGAGGTGAGTTTTATTGTAGTACAATAAAGCAATGCAGATATCGGATAAGAAGCACTCTACAGTTTGTAGGACTGGAGTATACATAATATATAAGAACAAAAGATGGTTAAAAGAGTTCCATGTATATTATTATGCGCATTTCAAAAACAAATATCACCATGCAATAATATTTGTGTTTTCATCAGATAAAACAGGAGGACATGATATGAAGGTTAAAAAACACTTGTGGATAGTTCAGTTTTAATTCAGCATATGTTTTAAATCAACATATCATGTTGATTTAAAACTGCACTATCCACAAGTGTTTTTTAACCTTCATATCATGTCCTCCTGTTTTATCTGATGAAAACACAAATATTATTGCATGATGATATTTGTTTTTGAAATGCACATAATAAAATACATGGAACTCTTTTAACCATCTTTTGTTGTTATATATATATATATATATATATATATATATATATATATATATGTGTGTGTGTGTGTGAGTTTATATGGGGGGGGGGTAAACATCGAGAAAGAGAGACAGACAGTGTTCTTTCTTTCTTTGTGTAAGATTGTTTTTCTGTGTGCTTATGTGTAAGATATATCGTGGACACTATTATGTGTAAGTGTGTGTGTGTCAATGCATTTGTTTGTGTGAGAAGTAGCATGGATACAATGATTGTCTCTCACACACACATACACACATATTTATATATAAGTGGGTCTGTGTATGTGTGTGTGTAAGAAAGTGTTTGGGACAATGTGTATGTGTGTGTAAAAGTGTATTTGTTGTGTGTGAAATTTAGCGTAGTTACAGTTGTGTGTATATATATATATGTATGTATATACACGAGAAAGTATATATGAGAGACAGTGTGTGTTATACATTCATTTATACATATGTATATATACAAGAAAGTATGTGAGACAGTGTATGTGTGTGTATGTATATATATATATATTTGTATTTATTTGTGTGTATTTGTATATATATATGTGTGTGTATAGAAGAAAGTATGTATGAGAGTGAGAGACAGTGTATGTATGTGTATGTATATATATATATATATTTGTATTTATTTGTGTGTATGTGTGTGTGTGTGTGTATAGAAGAAAGTATGTATGAGAGTGAGAGACAGTGTATGTGTGTGTATGTATATATATATATATTTGTATTTATTTGTGTGTATTTGTATATATATGTGTGTGTGTATAGAAGAAAGTATGTATGAGAGTGAGAGACAGTGTATGTATGTGTATGTAATATAGAGTTGGTACAATGAAATATGTGTGTGTGCGTGAGTGTGTGAGTGTGTATGGGTACGTGTGTGAGAGTGTGTACGTGAGTGTGTGTGTATGGGTACGTGTGTGAGTGTGTATGGGTACGTGTGTGAGTGTGTATGGGTACGTGTGTGAGAGTGTGTACGTGAGTGTGTGTGTATGGGTACGTGTTTGAGTGTGTATGGGTACGTGTGTGAGTGTGTATGGGTACGTGTGTGAGTGTGTATGGGTACGTGTGAGAGTGTGTATGGGTACGTGTGAATGTGTATGGGTACGTGTGTGAGAGTGTGTACGTGTGTGAGTGTGTATGGGTATGTGTGTAAGAGTGTGTACGTGAGTGTGTGTGTATGGGTACGTGTGTGAGAGTGTGTACGTGTGTGAGTGTGTATGGGTACGTGTGAACGTGTGTGAGTGTGTATGGGTACGTGTGTGAGAGTGTGTACGTGTGTGAGTGTGTATGGGTACGTGTGTGAGAGTGGGTGTATGTGTGTGTATGGGTACGTGTGTGAGAGTGTGTACGTGTGTGAGTGTGTATGGGTACGTGTGTGAGAGTGGGTGTATGTGTGTGTATGGGTACGTGTGTGAGAGTGTGTACGTGTGTGAGTGTGTATGGGTACGTGTGTGAGAGTGTGTACGTGTGTGAGTGTGTATGGGTACGTGTGTGAGAGTGTGTACGTGTGTGAGTGTGTATGGGTACGTGTGTGAGAGTGTGTACGTGTGTGAGTGTGTATGGGTACGTGTGTGAGAGTGTGTACGTGTGTGAGTGTGTATGTGTACGTGTGTGAGTGTGTATGGGTACGTGTGTGAGAGTGTGTACGTGTGTGAGTGTGTATGGGTACGTGTGTGAGAGTGTGAACGTGTGTGAGAGTGTGTACGTGTGTGAGTGTGTATGGGTACGTGTGTGAGAGTGGGTGTATGTGTGTGTATGGGTACGTGTGTGAGAGTGTGTACGTGTGTGAGTGTGTATGGGTACGTGTGTGAGAGTGTGTACGTGTGTGAGTGTGTATGGGTACGTGTGTGAGAGTGTGTACGTGTGTGAGTGTGTATGGGTACGTGTGTGAGAGTGTGTACGTGTGTGAGTGTGTATGGGTACGTGTGTGAGAGTGTGTACGTGTGTATGGGTACGTGTGTGAGAGTGTGTACGTGTGTGAGTCTGTATGTGTACGTGTGTGAGTGTGTATGGGTACGTGTGTGAGAGTGTGTACGTGTGTGAGTGTGTATGGGTACGTGTGTGAGAGTGTGTACGTGTGTAAGTGTGTATGGGTACGTGTGTGGGAGATGTCCACTGTCAGTACATGTGGTCGGTATGACGTAACCACACACTAACCGTTGTTTCCTACAGCAACAATAACAACCACAACATCGACGACATAACAACAACAACAACGTCAACAGCAACAATAACAACAATAACAACAACTACTACAACAGTAACCAAACAAAACTCTCGCTTGTCCCGACTGTCAGCTGACATTCACGTCTCTCCCCCTCTCTCTCTCCCTCTCTCTCTCTCTCTTACTCCCACAGTCTCACTGTCTTTCTATTACACCCTCTCCTTTACTTTTATTTCTGTCTGTCTGTCTATATATAACATTATCTCTCTCTCCGTCTTTAACTCTTACACTTTACCTCTCCCCCTCTCCATCTCTCACTCACTGTCTTTCTCTCATTCCCACTCCCCCTCTCTATACAACCCTCGCCTTCTTCATCCCTTTCTCACCGTCTACTCTGTTTTTCTCTCTATCTCTCATTCTCGCTTCCCCTCTCTCTCTATATATCTATCTCTCCCTCGCCTTCTCCATCTCTTACTTACTCACAATCAACCTCCCTGTCTCTCCGTCTCTCCCTCGCCTTTTTCATCTCTTTACTCACTCACCGTCTACCTCTCTATCTCTCACCCCCCCCCTTCCACTATCTATCCCTCCTCCCATCCCCCTCTCTATATCTCTATCGTAATTCCCTCTGTCTCACCTTTTCTCTTTAGTTCCGTCCTTAACTTGCCCCAAAACAGATCGGAGTTTTTTTTACACTTTTCACCGAATCTTCCCATTCCATCTAACATGACGTGACAAACTATTATCATTATTATTTTTACTATCAGGCCGAGGTTGACTTTTCCTTTCATCCTTACGGGGTCGATAAAATAAAGTACCAGTAATACACTGGCTAATTGCTGGCCCTGTGCCTAACGTAGAAACAATTAGTTTTACTATCAGGCGGTGGATTGGCAGTATCGGTAGAGGGTCGGACGCCATGCTTTCCAGCATAGTTACGTCCCTTTTCGATCTGAGTTCAAATCCCGCTGAGGTTGACTTTGCCTTTCATCCTTGCGGGGTCGATAAAATAAAGTACCAGTAATGTACTGGATAATTGCTGGCCTTGTGCCAAAGGTAGAAACAATTATTTTTACTATCATCAATAATACTATTCTTTACGTTTATTGTTACTGTCGTTTGATATCTCTACTCAGGGGCGACTTTATTACGATAAAATAACTACCAGTCAAGTTGTATTGAGGTTTTCCGTCTAAAATATATACATACATAAACACACGTATATATACATATATACACACACATATGTATATATATATATATTATATGTACAGATTAAAGTTTAAGCAAAGAATCGTACATACAAACTCAATTTGTCTAGTTCGATATACTTATATATATATATATGGTGGCTGCCAACTCGTTTTCGAGTACGGCCACTACTTTATATACATGTAGGAGAACCCCTACTGATGCGCTGAATAAGTGTGACTTTTTAGTCCAGCCAGCGACTTGAAAACTCTGGTACAAACACTACACTTGTGACAATTATTGACACATAGTGCTGGGCCCATGGTACCATGTGACGACAAGTGCAGAGATATCTCCAGATATAAAGCAATGCCTGTGCTATGAAGCTTTTATAGTGAGCAAAGCACTGCACAAAGCCAGTCCCACTCTCTTAACCAAGATGATATTTACCAAAAAGAAGAACAAGTCAACATCATTGGAAACCATCAGGGTTGCAGGTGTTATATCAGAGTTTTCCTTCTCCTAGAATTCTGCCTTGACAAAGGCTAAGGGGTCATCTCTCCTGGTGATTTTGGATGGCCATTGACTCTTAAGAGCTCCTTTGCCCTTTGACAGGTTTTGTTTTTAGTCCTGCAGGATGTCCAAAGTCACCCTCCTCACCAAGAAACCTTGGTGGGGTTGCCAGTTTAGTCGCCAACGACCCGACCATGGGACAGGTTGTACTGGGATACATGTTACCAGTAGCACCAACTGGTGACCTGACATATATATATATATATACATATATATATACATATATATATATATATATATATATACATATATATATATATATATACATATATATATATATATATACATATATATACATATATATATATATATATATATATACATATATATACATATATATATATATATATATATACATATATATACATATATATATATATATATATATATATATATATATATATATATATATATATATATATATATATATATATAATTGTATATATATATATACCCATATGTATATATATATACACACATATGTACATATAAACTCAATTATATTTACATATATATATATATATATATATATATATAGGAACCAGTAAGACCCCGACAGCTGAGCTCAAGCCGTTTCGACGGCTAATTCTAGACTAGTTCAGTCCAGAATTAGCCGTCGAAACGGCTTGAGCTCAGCTGTCGGGGTCTTACTGGTTCCTATTACCCACTCTACTACCTCAAGTATTGAGTACTTTGGTGCGTTATGGTCCACCTGGTTCCTTACCACATTTCCTTCGTTATATATATATATATATATATATATATATATATATATATATATATATATATATATATACACATATGTACATACAAACTTAATTATATATATATATTAAATCGACCCTTACAAAGTGTTGTGTCTGTGTCATTATATATCATTAGAATCGTTAGAGCGTCGGACAAAATAACTTGTAGTGTTTGTTCTGTTTGTCTCGTTACGTTTTTCAGTTCAAATATCGGTGAAATCAACTTTTGTCTTTTATACTTCCGGGATTGATCTAATCAATTGATCCTTCGAATCGATTATTTTTAGTGCCCCCCTCCCCTACAATATTTCTATATAACCCCCCCCCCTCTCGCTCCCTCACATTTTGTTATTTATTTTTAATTTTTTATATTTTTCTTTTGTATGATGTCCATATTCAACGTCCTTGTGATAAAGATATATATCAGAAATATTGGGGCATAACTGGTAGAGCGCCCGTCAGACAATATACTTGTCTTTATTTAGTCATGGACACAACGTTCTTAGTTCAGATCCCGCCGGGTCGATCTATAAAGGAAAGAAAAGTACCAATCAGGTACTAATAAATAGACGTTTCATATGCCAACCCCACCCTTCATGTCACCACAGTGTGGCCTTGGTCAGGGGGTACTTAAAACGAACTAAAACAGACCATCCTAACTTTAAGAACTTGTGGTCTTGTGCCTCTAAGTTAAAAACAAACAAACTTTTACAACTATTAACTAGTATTAGTAGTAGTAGTACTTTTATAAAGCACTGGTGTCGATTTAAGCGACTTTCACCTCTCCCCAAATTACTGGTCTTGTGTCTTAAGTAGAAAATCATCAACGGTTCTTTACGTTTTGGGTTCAAAACTTTGCCTTTCATCTTTACTGGGTCGATAAACTAAAGTACCAGTAACGCACTGGGTTGATTTAATCAACATTGTTGGCCTTGTCTCTAAATCAGAAACCATTAGTAGTAGTAGTAGTAGTAGTAGTAGTAGTAGTAGTAGTAGTAGTAGTAGTAGTAGTAGTATAATTATTATCCTTATCGAAATAGCTCTTCTGGTCAAATACAAACTTTAAAAAGCAGATACCAGTTAAATACTGAGGGAATCTTGTTTAAAAACCACAGTATACCCCGACCCGTCCCTCTAAAATGTGCGGCCTGCCTTATGCTTATGTTAGAAAATAGAATGGGTTGGCAGAATCGGTAGAGTTTCGAACAGAAAGTGTCTTGTGGTATTCGTGCAAAATCTCTTTACGTGCCCAGATCAACTTTTAAACTTCTAGCGGTGGGATTAAATGAACTACCAGTCTACTATTGGGGTCGATTTAATTTGGTCTTTCATCGTAGCGTCAATATTGGTGGTGGTAGTAGTAGTTGTCGTAATTATAGTTGTAATAGTAGTTAGTAATAGCAGTAGTAGTAGTAGTTGTTGTAGTAATTATAGTTGTAATAGCAGTTGTAGTAATTATAGTTGTAATAGCAGTAGTAGTAGTAGTTGTTGTAGTAATTATAGTTGTAATAGCAGTTGTAGTAATAGTAGTAGTAATTATAGTTGTAATAGCAGTAGTAGTAGTAGTAGTTGTAGTAATTATAGTTGTAATAGTAGTTGTAGTAATAGTAGTAGTAATTATAGTTGTAATAGTAGTTAGTAATAGCAGTAGTAGTAGTAGTTGTTGTAGTTATTATAGTTGTAATAGTAGTAGTAGTAATTAGTTATAATAGTAGTTAGTAGTAGTAGTAGTTGTTGTAGTAATTATAGTTGTAATAGTAGTAGTAGTAATTATAGTTGTAATAGTAGTTAGTAGTAGTAGTAGTAGTAGTAGTAGTAGTAGTAGTAGTAGTAGTAGTAGTAATTATAGTAGTAGTAGTAGTAGTAATAGCAGTAGTAGTAATTATAGTTGTAATAGCAGTTGTAGTAATAGTAGTAGTAAATTATAGTTGTAATAGTATTAGTAGTAATTAAAGTTGTAATAGCAGTAGTAATTATTGTTGTAGTAGTAGTAGTAGTAGTTGTTGTCATAGTAACAGTAGT
>OZ024757.1:4812617-4917617 GCA_964016885.1 Eledone cirrhosa | reverse complement strand
GTGTGTAAATAATATAATTATGTGAACCCTACAACGATCCAGTAATTAACCAGATTCCACTGTTACATGTGATATAAAATATATTGTTATCATGACTGTCTTTATTATTTAAATTACCTCCGTCTATATTTCAACCACTGGAACAACCTCAAACAAGAAACAGTTGCCACACCCTCAGTCAACATTTTAATGTAAGATATCGAAATATATGTTATGGGTGTATATAGATAGATGTATGTTGTGTGTGTATATATACAGTAATCCCCCGCTATATCGCGGTTCACTTTTCGCGGTCCCGTTACATCGCGGATATTTCTTTGGAACGTATCTAATTTCCTATCGCGGTAATCCTCGCCACATCGCGGATTATTCGTTAGAACATATCTAGTTTCTTATCGCGGTACGTCTGAATAAAAAGTGTTTAAAATTTAAACTTATTAAATAAGTTTCAATGTTATTAAAGTGTATATCGTAAGGAAGGGACATCTTAAGGCTTTAATTATGAACAAATGTTTATATTTTTCATTCCATTATTGTTTTACTGATTGTGTTTTGCTCTAATCTACTACAAACCCTTCATAGATTGACGGGAGATGTGCAGTGTATTACCAAGTGGCTACTGTGGCTGGCAATAGTCCTCATTTGTAACTAGTGGTGTGATGGTTGGTGGTAGTTTCTATACGATCGTTACTGGCTGTTTTTGGTGTTTAAATACAAAAGTGTGTTTTAATGAGTTTATATGTACTTAAAGCATGTATGAGAGGTATTTTAAGGCTTAAACTATGAAAACAACGGTTGTCTTTATGGTCTCTCTATATCTCGGTAGTTTTTCTGGAACGTATCCTGGCTTAGTGGTTAGAGGATTGGGCTTACAATTAAAAGGGGGTGAGTTCCTTTCTCGGGCCGGGTGCTGTGTTGTTTCCTTGAGCAAGATACTCTATTTTACGTTGCTCCAGTTTACTCAACTGTAGAAATGAGTTGTAATGTTACTGGTGCCAAACTGTATCGGCCATAACCTTTCTCTTGGACATATATATAGTGTATATATTCTGTATAATATATATAGTGTATATATACTGTATAATATATATTGTGTATATATTCTGTATAATATATATAGTGTATATATACTGTATAATATATTTATATATAGTGTATATATACTGTATAATATATATAGTGTATATATACTGTATAATATATATAGTGTATATATACTGTATAATATATATAATGTATATATACTGTATAATATATATTGTATATATATATATATGTTGTGATGTCACAAGTCCCAAGCTGTATCGGCCATAGCCTTTTTCTTGGACATATATATAGTGTATATATACTGTATAATATATATAGTGTATATATACTGTACACAGTATGTATATATGTATATCATCATCATCACCATTTTACGTCCCTTCTTCCACGGTAGTATGGGTTAGACAGGTTGTCCTGTTGTGGGCAGTGCCAGGTAGGGTGACCTTGTCTTGCTCAGATGGGAACTGATTTTGGCTTGATATCTCCAGCTGGATGCCCTTCCTAACACCAACCTCACACTGAGTGATGGGTGCTATTTTGTTGTGACACCTCCACGGCCACTTTACAGTGGGAGGGGGTGGGGGCATATTGTCTATGTGCTTCAGCTTCGGCTTGTACCGGTGGGAAGTCGGGTCTTCTATATTACTGTGTGAAGCCAGAGGTCATGGTCCGGTGTCATCGCCTTCGGGTGGTGCAATTGGGTAAGGTCAGCTTTCATCACCTCATCCCAGGTCTTCTTGGGTCTCCCCACTCCATGGCTTCCATCGACTTCTAGTGCTCTGCATCTGTTTATGTAGCTTTCATCCTTCATACACATCACATGTCTATACCAACACAACCTCCTCTCCTGCACACAGCATGTGATCCCTCTTATGCTCAGTCTCTCTCTCAATTTGTTAATGCTTTGCCGTTCATGTATATTACTATTACACATCCATCGGAGCATGCAAGCTTCGTTTCTTTCTAATCTACGCAAGTCTTCTACACACAGCGCCGAGGTCTCACTACCATGTAACATTGCTGTTCGTATGCACACATCATACTGTCTGTCTTTCATTTTGAGGGAAAAGCCTTTTGTAGCTAGCAGTGGCAATAGCTCCCTGAACTTCTTCAATCCCGTCGTTACCCTGGTTACTGTACTTTCAGAACACCCACCTCCGCTGCTTATTCGGTCATCTAGGTAGCAAAAGCTGTCTATTGTTTCTACAGAGCTCTCCCAGAGTTTGGTGGTGCTTGTTTCTTTAGTTCTGCCATAGATGCAGATATAAGTGTAAGATCATCCACATATAGGAGTTCCTATGGGCATCTGGTCTTAAACTCCTCTGTTATAGCCTGCAATACTATTATAAATAGGAGAGGGCTAAGAACAGAGCCCTGGTGGACACCGACCTGTATGCTAAATTCCCCGCTATAGTCATTGTTAACTCTTTGCTGACTGCTCCCCTATACATGGCTTGTACAGCTTTCACAAGCCACTAATCTACTCCTAGTTTTCTAAGAGCCCACCAGATTATAGCACGGGGCACTCTGTTGAAGACTTTTTCCATATCGACAAAAGCCAGGGAGAGCGGCTTGCTTTTAGCTAGGTACTTTACCTGTAACTGCCTCAGAAGGAAGAGGGCATCAGTGGTGCTTTTTCCTGGCACAAGCCCAAACTGCATCTCATCTAGTTTTACCCAGTCCCTGATCAACTCTGCTATGACTCTTTCCATTACGTTCATGACCTGGTCCATCAGCTTTATACCTCTATAGTTTCTTCTATCTAGTGCATCTACTTTACCCTTGTAGCAGTTGACGATGATGCTGCTGCACCAATCCTTTGGTATGACACCCTCTAGTATTACCTGGTTAACAATATGTGGTTATTACTTTATCTACCCATTTGTCAGTTAATAGTATACCTACACCACCCATCCCATGTCATTTCCCACCCAGAAAAGTTTATAGCACTAACTTTTGCCTACAAGGACTCTAGCGGACTCTCCTCTCCATCTAGTCTCTTGCCTAGAGCATACATCAATATCCTTTCACTCTAGCATGTCTATAATTTCTCCTTCCCTTCCTTTCATTGTGCTTATGTTGATGCTGCCAACTCAGAGTTTTGGACATTTGCCATCATTTGTGGGAGAGGGTGAATTTTTGCAGGGGAGTGTGTATGCTTCCTGTCTCTGAATTAAAGCTTTGCATGGGTGCTTGGTAACTTGCGGATTTATATTTATTTATTTATAGGGGGTTGTTCCATTTATCTTTCACTCCTCCATACATAACAGTAAACAAGAATTCTTTGGTGCAGGGCTAGAAGGACAGTAGTAGTAATGGCAGAGTTTGTTGGGGCTGGTAAGGGCTAGAAGGACAGTAGAAGCAATGGCAGAGTTTGTTGGGGCTGGTAAGGGCTAGAAGCACAGTAGTAGTAATGGCAGAGTTTGTTGGGGCTAGTAAGGGCTAGAAGGACAGTAGTAGTAATGCAGAGTTTGTTGGGGCTAGAAGGACAATAGTAGCAATGGCAGAGTTTGTTGGGGCTGGTAAGGGCTAGAAGGACAGTAGTAGTAATGACAGAGTTTGTTGGGGCTGGTAATGTGTAAGGACATGTTGCTGAGGTTTGATTGGTGAAATAGCCAATGGTGGTGAGTGGGAAATTGTGAGATAGGTAGCCATCATGACATATATAATCACAGGAGATTCGGGGGAAATAAGCAGATATAAGTAGACATATTAGACAAGGCAAGCATGCAAGAACTTTGAAGATGGTCACCTAGCTTCGTAATCACCGAAATGAATGAGTGGGAGAAAGGGGAGGTAATGGTGGGGGTTAGGGATGAGTTTGTAGAGAAAGAGACAATGTCCAACATGGTTTATATAAAAAACAAGGTCGAAGTATATACGTTGTGGAAACAAGTGAATGATAATAATAATAATGTAAACAGAACATTTTGAAACTGGGGAAGAGAGATAGCTGTAGAATAGAAATAATCTATGGAAGTCTGGGATATAAGTTACATATATATGTTGTGATGTCACTGGTGCCAAGCTGTGTCAGCCATTGCCTTTCCCTTGGACAACATCATATATAGTGTATATATATATTGTACACAGTGTATATATACTATAGTGTATATAGTATATATATATGTTGTGATGTCACAGGTGCCAAGTTGTGACAGACATTGCCTTTCCTTTGGACAACATATATAGTGTATAATATATACTGTACACAGTGTGTATATATATATATAGTGTATATATGTTGTGATGTCACAGGTGCCAAGCTGTATCAGCCATTACCTTTCCCTTGGACAACATATATAGTGTATAATATATACTGTACACAGTGTATATATATGTTGTGATGTCACTAGTGTCAAGCTTATCAGCCATTGAGTTTCCCATGGACAACATATATAGTGTATAATGTATAATGTAGACAGTGTATATATAATATATATATATGAGGTGGGTCAGAAAAGTTCCAGGACTGATGTCACAAAAGTTTTATTTCAAACCCAAACTTCACACTAAGAGTTTTCTCCTTCAAAGTAATCCCCCTGGAGTCTAAAACACTTTTCCATCATTTGCTACCACGCTTGCATAGAAGGATTCTTCCGGGACCCTCCGCAGTTCCGTCGTCACAGCCTTTTTGTTGTCGTCCACATATTCAAAACGGGTCCCTTCCTGGTCGTAGTTGAAGATCCATGACTCATCACCGGTGATGACTGTCCCTAGCAAGTCTGGTTCAGTTTCAAGACGCTGGAGCATGTCCTGGCACACTTGCATGTGTCGACCCTTCTGGTCATTGTTCAGCAGTTTTGGCACCATCTTTGCGCAGACTTTCCGCATGTCCAAATCTTCAGTGAGAATCTTCCAGACGCTGTCCCGATTCATGCCCAGCTCATTAGCCATCAGTCGAACAGTCAGCCGACGATTGCTACACACCATCTGCCTGACGCGCTCAACATTGACCTCAGTCCTGGTTGTTGAGAACCTTCTGCTCCTGGGGTCATCTTCCACGCCGTCGCATCCTTCTTTAAACCTCTTGCACCACTCAAAAACACGTGAGCGAGACATCGTCTCATCTCCATACACTTGCTGCAGCAATCCCAGTGTTTCTGACGGAGTTTTCAAGTTTGTTCGTTGCTCTGTGCTCATTGCTTGACGACCAGAAACAGAGGACATGTATATAAAATTATGAAGAAAAAAGTTTGATCACTGCAGAGAGCTAAGATTACAGTTACATACTCCAGGGGGATTACTTTGAAGGAGATAACTCTTAGTGTGAAGTTTGGGTTTGAAATAAATCTTTTGTGACATCAGTCCTGGAACTTTTCTGACACACCTCTTATATATATGTAGTGATGTTCCAAGCTGTATCAGCCATTACCTTTCCCTTGGACAACATCTGTGGCATGGAGAGGGTAGACTGGTATACTTGGGTGACTGCTGGTCTTCCTCAAACAACCAGACTTGTGCCTCAGAGGGGAACTTTCTAGTTGCAAATAATATGGTCATTCGTGATCGATGGGGTTCTTTGATATATTAGGTGTGTATATAGTAATGTGTGTATATATAGATGTGTATTGATGTCCATGTGGGAGTCATTGATACCAATGCTAGGGATGGCTGGTCTTCTATATAACTGTATAACACCAAATATCTCAATCCTGTGTCATTGTCTTTGAGAAGTGCAATCGTGTCAGGTCAGCTTTTATCACCTCATCCCAGGTCTTCCTTCTCTATAGCTTCCATCAATTGTGTGAGGTCAGTTTTTATCACTTCAAACTAGGTCTTCCTACTTCACAGCTCCCATCAATTATGTGAGGTCAGCTTTTATCACCTCATCCCAGGTCTTCCTACTTCACAGCTTCCATCAATTGTGTGAGGTCAGTTTTTATCACTTCAAACTAGGTCTTCCTACTTCACAGCTCCCATCAATTATGTGAGGTCAGCTTTTATCACCTCATCCCAGGTCTTCCTACTTCACAGCTCCCATCAATTATGTGAGGTCAGCTTTTATCACTTCAAACTAGGTCTTCCTACTCCATAGCTCCCATCAATTGTGTGAGGTCAGCTTTTATCACCTCATCCCAGGTCTTCCTACTCCATAGCTTCCATCAATTGTGTGAGGTCAGCTATTATCACCTCATCCCAGGTCTCCCTACTTCACAGCTTCCATCAATCGTGTGAGGTCAGCTTTTATCACCTCATCCCAGGTCTCCCTACTTCACATCTTCCATCAATTGTGTGAGGTCAGCTTTTATCACCTCATTCCAGGTCTTCCTACTTCACAGCTTCCATCAATTTTATAAAATGCTTGAAAACGACTTAGAAAAGATTTTGATCAAAATGAAAATTTAATCCCAAAGAGAGGAAATTGGAACATTATCCACTGAAAGTTGCTTAACTCTTTCACATTTAAACCGGACAGAATTCTGTCCCCTTTTTCTGTTCAAACCACTAGCCACTCTTACTGATATTAAGGTATTGTTCTCAATATAAATAATATCAAAATCTCATAGATTCGATATTATGTGAGGTAAAGGCTTTACCATGGAAATACAATAGTATATATAGAGTAGTATAAATGTTATGTGAGGTAAAGACTTTACCATGGAAATACAATAGTATATATAGAGTAATGTAAATGTTATGTGAGGTAAAGACTTTACCATGGAAATATAATAGTATATATAGAGTAATGTAAATGTTATGTGAGGTAAAGACTTTACCATGGAAATATAATAGTATATATAAAGTAATGTAAATGTTATGTGAGGTAAAGACTTTACCATGGAAATACAATAGTATATATAGAGTAATGTAAATGTTATGTGAGGTAAAGACTTTACCACGGAAATACAATAGTATATATAGAGTAATGTAAATGTTATGTGAGGTAAAGACTTTACCATGGAAATATAATAGTATATATAGAGTAATGTAAATGTTATGTGAGATAAAGACTTTACCATGCAAATATAATAGTATATATAGAGTAATGTAAATGTTATGTGAGATAAAGACTTTACCATGGAAATATAATAGTATATATAGAGTAATGTAAATGTTATGTGAGGTAAAGACTTTACCAGGGAAATATAATAGTATATATAGAGTAATGTAAATGTTATGTGAGGTAAAGACTTTACCAGGGAAATATAATAGTATATATAGAGTAGTGTAAATGTTATGTGAGGTAAAGACTTTACCATGGAAATACAATAGTATATATAGAGTAATGTAAATGTTATGTGAGATAAAGACTTTACCATGGAAATACAATAGTATATATAGAGTAATGTAAATGTTATGTGAGGTATAGACTTTACCATGGAAATACAATAGTATATATAGAGTAATGTAAATGTTATGTGAAGTAAAGACTTTACCATGGAAATACAATAGTATATATAGAGTAGTGTAAATGTTATGTGAGGTAAAGACTTTACCATGGAAATATAATAGTATATATAGAGTAATGTAAATGTTATGTGAGGTAAAGACATTACCATGGAAATATAATAGTATATATAGAGTAATGTAAATGTTATGTGAGGTAAAGACTTTACCATGGAAATACAATAGTATATATAGAGTAATGTAAATGTTATGTGAGGTAAAGACTTTACCATGGAAATACAATAGTATATATAGAGTAATGTAAATGTTATGTGAGATAAAGACTTTACCATGGAAATATAATAGTATATATAGAGCAATGTAAATGTTATGTGAGATAAAGACTTTACCTTGGAAATACAATAGTATATATAGAGTAATGTAAATGTTATGTGAGATAAAGACATTACCATGGAAATACAATAGTATATATAGAGTAATGTTATGTGAGGTAAAGACTTTACCATGGAAATACAATAGTATATATAGAGTAATGTAAATGTTATGTGAGATAAAGACATTACCATGGAAATACAATAGTATATATAGAGTAATGTTATGTGAGGTAAAGACTTTACCATGGAAATATAATAGTATATATAGAGTAATGTAAATGTTATGTGAGGTAAAGACTTTACTGTGGAAATACAATAGTATATATAGAGTAATGTAAATGTTATGTGAGGTAAAGGTCTTTACCATGGAAATACAATAGTATATATAGAGTAATGTTATGTGAGGTAAAGACTTTACCATGGAAATATAATAGTATATATAGAGTAATGTAAATGTTATGTGAGGTAAAGACTTTACTGTGAAAATATAATAGTATATATAGAGTAATATAAATGCTAAAGGGTTAAACCCTGAAGAAAGGACTTTTATGTCCCGAAATATTGGACAGATAAAAGAAGAACAAAAACAAAAAGCAAAACAAAGATTACCAGGTAACTTTTACTTTTTCTTACCTCATCTTACAGTCCATTTTGCCTTGTTTAGCGTTCTATCTCTTTCAACGTTATATTTTATATAGAATGCTTCAAACAAACTACAACATTTTATTATATATCATCATCAATTAACCTCCATCTTCCACGCTAGCATGGGTTAGACGGGTCCCATATAGAGGCAAGTTGGATCAGGTGACCGTGTCTCACTCATATAGGGGTGTTTCTGCCTAGCTTTCTATGGCAGGATGCCCTTCCTAACGCCAACAACATTGTCGGCTGGGTGCTTTTTGCTGTCTTTTACACGTCCACTTTACAGTGTGGGGTGGGTACTTTTTGCTGTGTCTTTTACACGTCCATTTTGGGTGGTATATATATATGTCTGTGTCATCACCATTTAGTGTCCATTTTTCCATTCTGGCATGGGTTAGACGGGTCCTCCACGCCAGGAGGCAAGTCTGGCCACGGTTGGCCATGTGTCACACCTTGCTCAGGCGAGGTCTGTAAATTTGGTCGGGTATTTTACAGCTGGATCCCCTTCCTAACACCAACCATGTTTACAGTGTGGAACTGGATGGCTCTGTTATGAGGAGGGACAGGCCGGTTGGCTGCACTGAACCCATCTCAGAGTGGAACTTTAATTTTGGAGCCTGGTACTGGGTGGCACCACTATGAGGAGGGGTGGCCAGTCAGCTGCACCAAACCCATCTCACAAGGTTACCATAGTTTTGGGGCCTGGTACTGGATGGTACAGATAGGAGAATGGCTGGGCAGTTGGCTGCGCCACTATGGGGAGGGTAGCCAGTCGGCGGAGCAAAACACATCTCACAAGGTTACCATAGTTTTGGCGACTGGTACGGGGTGGCACCACTATGTCGAGGGGTAGCCGGTCGGCTGAGCAAAACCCATCTCACAAGGTTACCACAGTTTTGGGGCCCTGTACTAGATGACACCACTATAGTCATGGTGCAGCTGTAGTTTGACATATATATAGCCTTGGTTTATATAAATAAACATCACACAGGTGTATTTCTACAGTTTACCAATGTACCGTATTTACTGGCGCCGAAGACGACTAATTTTTGAAGAAAAATAATAAACAACCTTCGGCCTCCAGGACATATGGTAGATTTTTGAGACTTATATTAGAGAAAAAGTAATGTCTTCGACACTGGGAAACGTGCTAGACATGTAATATTTCCACTGTTAAATCTATCACTGTATTTTAAGTATTCTCTATTATCTCATACTGTTTCTTATAAGTCCTATAAGAATTAATTGTTTGCTAAACTGCCATAGAGCAGACCCCTGAAGAGATAGAAGGATATAATTTATATAGCATGCTGGAATACTACTGCTTACATTGGAGAGAATAACTCTGGACAGAAAGTTGATATCTACAGTTTACCAATATAGAAATATAACATTTCCACTGTTAAATCTATCTCTACTTCTAAAGTATTCTGTATTATCTCATACTGTTTCTTTCTTATTTCAGAATATCAGATGACATTGGGATAAGTTATTATTTTCAATCTTGGATACATCACCTATATTTATCATCATTTGAAGACTAAAACAGAACTTATATAACACTGTTTATATAAATCTGTCGTTGAATTACTGTGAAATATTTCCTCAAAACTCAGTTTATTTTCTTCACTATGAGATGATTTTGTATTTTAACTAAACTTGGATGAAAAAGAAATTTGTATTATCTTCAGATATTAACTGAAATATAGTTGAGGGAAATATAGAAGATATATTTTTAAGGAATATAATATAAAAATATTACAAGTAAAACATTTGTATATTCTGTTGAAAAAATAATTATGGAAAATAAATTGAGTGAAAAGATTAAATGTGAAACACAATCGAAATTGTTTAGTATTCCTGGTGAGATGATGAAGGTTAGAGAAGAGAAGCCATATCACTGTGATATCTGTGGTAAATCATTCTCTGATAGTAGTGCCTTGACTAGACACAAACGTATACATACAGGAGAGAAACCATATCCCTGTGATATCTGTGGTAAATCATTCTCTCATAGTAGTGTCTTGACTAGACACAAACGTACCCATACAGGAGAGAAACCAAATCCCTGTGATATCTGTGGTAAATTATTCTCTCATAGTAGTCACTTAACTTATCACAAACGTACACATACAGGTGACAGGCCATATCACTGTAATATCTGTGGTATATCATTCTCTAGGAAAAGTAGCCTAACTACTCACAAACTTATACATGCAGAAGAGCAATCATAACACATTAACATCAGTAATAAATCATTCCCTCTAATTTGTGAATTAATGAGAATACAAATACATATCATTGTGATATCTGAGGGAAATCATTCTCTTTGAATGTTACATTAACTACACGTAAACATATACATACAGCTGGGAAGCCATATCACTTTGATATATTTGGTACATCATTCTCTAAATGTTGTGGCTTCACTAGACACCAACACATACAGGAGAGGAACCATATCACTGTGATGTCTGTGGTAAATCATTTTCTTGTAAAGTTTATTTAATTCAACACAAACGCAATCAGACAAGATAAAAACCATATCACTCACCTAAAATAGTGCCACCAATGTTGTTAATATTTTGAATAAAACTGTTTTACTAAGAAATTATTCTCCTTTCAATTTATTTGTAGAAGTTGTAACCAAGACTTGTGCTGACAAAACTGTATTGTTCAGAATTTACGTACACTATATATATGTGAATGTATGTGTGTAGAAATTTGTGTTCAAGTATGTTTGTATCTGTGTTTGTATATAAGTATGTGTATATCTGTATTTGATTTATTTGTGTATATATATGTGTATGAGTATGTCATCTTTGTCAACATCATCACTGTTTTTATGTCCATTAGTCAATGCTTGCTTGGGTTGGACAGGTCCTTCTCAACATGGCATCTTTCCACTTGTCGTGTTCCTGTGTCATCTCCTCTGTGAGAGTCAGTTCTTTGCAGTCTCTGTCCATCTCTTTTTTGGTCTACCTCTACTATGGCTTCCTTCCACTGGGATTTCCTGCCACTTCATCACCCAGCGGTCATTATCCATGTGCATCACATGTCCGTACAAACACAGTGTTCTCTCTTACACACCACTTCAGGTCACTCTTTAACCCAGCTTCTTCTTGTACTCGTCCAAGCTCTGCCTTTCTCTTACACTTACATAACATATCCTACAAACCATGGTTGTTGCATTTCTCTCCAGTCTACATACCCTCTGCAGTCACAGCCCTTGTTTCGTTACCATGCATCATTGCACATCACCCTCATGTGTCATACTGTTGTCCTTTTGTACAGAGAGAAACCTTTTGTGGTCAACTGTTGCAAAGTTTACTCAGCTGTAGAAATGAGATGATAGGGACTGGTGTCCCTATCATTCCACTGCAAAGTGGACGTGGAGGTGCCACGGCAAAAAAGCACCCATCACTCACTGTAAATGAGGTTGGTGTTAGGAAGGGCATCCAGCTGTAGAAATCTAGCCAGAATCAGTTCCCGTCCCACCCTTGCAAGCAGGGAAAAGTGGACGTAAAATGATGATGATGATGATGATGATGATGATGATGTTGCAGTAGCTCTCTAAACTTTTTCCATCCTATCCTTATTCTAGCTATTCATCTTTCAGAGCAGCCCCCTCCACTGCTAATTAAGTCAACTAGATTGTAAAAGCAATCAACCAATTCTATGTATGTCTAATTACATATATAATTAATCCTGACAATTCCACTGCTAATGATTTACCTCCCTTTTTAACATAATGAAACTCTCCTCTGTTTGAGGTGAAAATTGTTGGAGGAAAGCACTTCATTTTAATATTTGTCAGCGTGCCCAATGAAGGATCTGTTTGGAAGTGCCTCCCCCCATTAAACAGTGGTGGCCATAAGTGGACTCAGAAACCAGTGGTCACACATACATGTGTATGAAACATTATTTACACTAAAGAGCCTATGGGTACACAAGAGGTTTAGTGGGATACAAGGTAAGTTAGCTAAGAAGGTAGGCTTTACATGGGGTCATTGCACTGGAACAGTAACAATCGCTTTTATTCTATCAAATATTTAAAGGATTCTGTAGAAACAGTTGACAGTTTCAGTTACCTGGGGATCAAATTAGCAGTGGAGATAGGTGTTCTGAATGTACAGTAACCAGAGTAAGAACAAGATGGCAAAGGTTTATGGTGCTACTACTACTGCTAGCTACAATAGGTTCTTTCACCCAAATTGATGTGTGCATATGAACAGCAATGCTGCATTGCAGTGAGATGTGGGTGCTGTGTGCAGAGGACCTCAGAAGATTGGATAGAAATGAAGCTTGAATTCTCCAATGGATGTGTAATATTAATATAGATGAAGAGCAAAGTGTAAATAATCTGAGAGAAAACCTGGGCATGAGAGGGATAAGATACAGTATACAGGAGAGGAGATTGCTGTGGTATAGGCATGTGATGTGTATGAAGGTAGAGATGCTGTATAAAAGGTTGACTGCTTGAAATTGATGGAAGAAGAAGACCTAGGAAAGCTTGGGATGAGGAGGTAAAAACTGACCTGACACCATTGTACCTCTCAAAGGTGATGACACAGGATTGAAATCTCTGGCATTGTACAGTACTGCAGGAGACCTGCATTCCCATGTCCACGGGATGAAGCAACATTTAGTGGTTTGAAGTATGCTCTAATTTTCCTCCTCCCCACATCTTAACACTCCACCCCCTTACCAGCTAAGTACACCTCCCTGACCTACCTCTCCAATCTCCACCCTACATACACACAGCCCCACCCCCACTTTCACATCCGATACATCTTTCTTGACCAACCCATGTATACAAGTATGGAAAGCTTAACATGCTCTCCCCCAATGCTGCTTAAATGGCTAAAAGCCCTCAGACACTCCTGTAATGTGGTCATGCAAGTGTCATGACAAAAGAACACAGAGTCCTCTCTGTTAGGTAATATGACAAAAGAGCACCTAACCCTCCTTGCAAGGTAGTCATGCTGGTGACATGACAAATAAGCACCTAGTTCACCCAGTGATGTAGACATGACAGGAGGCCTCTAGCCCACCCTGTAAAGTAGTCATGCTAGTGGCAAGATTGAAGGGACCCGAACCACCCTTCAAATTGGTGACATGACAAAGAGCAGCAAAAAGCACCCAGTTCACCCTGTAGGTTGGTCATGTTAGCAACACAACAATAAATACCAAGTCCACCCTGTAAATGTGGTTGGAGTTAGGAAGGGCATCCTGCCGTACAATCCAACCAGAAATGCTTCTTGCATGAGCAAGACAGGGTTATTTGATCTAAGTTTTCACACAATAGGACAACTCGTCTGACCCATGCTAGCATGTAAATTGGAGTTTAAATTGTGATGAGGATAAATACAATAGAGGAATATACACGTATGTATTATATTCTTTTACTCTTTTACGTGTTCCAGCTATCTGGCTGAGGCCATGCTGGGGCACCGCCCTTCAGATATATGTATATATATCATCACACATCATCACTCGTCGACTACTGTCGAGATGATGCATCTCACTCTCATGCCCCAGAATCCCCTGCCCCCAGGTCCTGTCTGCTGATTCCCGTATCCCTAGAGATAACGTCAGGGAATGACAGCTTCCTACTCCTAGTCAGGCTGGAGTCAGGGTTCCAGAGCAAGAGAGCGGATATGATTTCATTGCTGGCACGGTGACAGTGGCCAGCAAATTGAGCTCTCCGGGATTATCCAATCTCCTCTCAAGTTGTGATGTTAGTGTCCAAGTTTCGGATCCATAAAGTAATATGGGCTAAAGGGTTGCTTGGAATATTTCCAGTTTTAGCTTCTTGGTAAGTTGAGATGTCCATATGGCATGCATGTCATTGCACGCTGACCATGCCATACCCTTCCTGGTTAGAAAATCTTTTTTGGAGGAGGAGATATATGAGCCAAGATACTTGTAATCTTCCACCTGCTTAAGGGTGGTACCATTAAGGGTTCTGATGGGGTAGTTTGGGTTGTTTGCGCATCTGTTCACATACTCAGTCTTGGATTCGTTGAGGTACAGTCCAACACAGTTGGACGCTTGCTCTAATGACTTCAAAAGACTCTCAGCATTTTCCAGTGACCGACTGATCAATGCGATGTCGTCAGCAAAGTCGGTGTCGGTCAAGTATTTTGCTGGGTAGCGTGAGCTTCTCCTAGGCTGTAGTTGGTATCCCCTATCCTGAATCCTATCCACAGACATGCGCAAAACATAATCCACAACAATGATAAATAGATACGGAGCAAGGGTATTGCCCTGTAAAATTCCAGCGAGGATTGAGAAAGGTGGTGTTTCCCCATCTGGGGTCAGGACAGTTGATTTGGTATCTGTATACATTACACATATGGCCGCGATGATTTTATCAGGAATCCCATAGAGTTGTAGAATTTCAAACATCCCCAACCTGTCAACTGAGTCGAAGGCTTTTGAAAAATCAACAAAGATGAGTGCAAGGTCTAGATTGCGGTTTTGGGACTCCTCTATAAGTCGGCGAAGGCAGAGAATCTGGCTAAGTGTTGATCTACCTCTCCTAAATCCATTCTGGTTGTTACGAAGGATTGGCTCAAGAAATGGGATTAAGCGGTTAAGAAGAAGCTTGTTGTATATTTTTGCAGCAATTGCCATGAGAGAAATTCCTCTATAGTTGGTGGCTAAAGAAAGATCTCCTTTTTGGGGCATGGGGATAATTTGAGCTGCATACCAGACGCTAGGTGATTTATTGGTCTCGAAAGTATCTCGAAAGTTGAGCAAAAGGATGTGGAAATGCTCATCCTTCCAAATCAGGGTAGGTATATTATCCGGCCCAAAGGCTTTTGAGGCTTTGAGCTGTTTGATGGCTTCTTTGAGCTCAGGCATGGTGAAAGGAGAGGTGTTGATTCCTAAAGGCTCTGAAACCTGAACGGATGGCAGTTGATAGTTATCAGGGAGTCTGGCCTTTTTCCCTAGAAGGTTTTTAAAATGAGCAGACCAATTTTCAAGACGTTTTTTGGCAGAGCCTCCCTTGATTCTAACTGCAGAGTTTGAGTTTTTGCCTGAAAGATCTTTGACAACCTTCCAAGCAAGATGATGGTGTTTGCTGATGTGATGTTACGATAGCTGATCAATCCTACCTGAGATATAGTTGGCTTCAGCATTAAGATAAGCGTCGTCTAGTGATTTTTTGGCCATGATAAGCTGTATCTTTTCCCCTTGAGATGGTGATTGATGGTGAGATTGGGATATTGACCTAAGATGGGCCCTTGCCTCAACTACCTTCTCTGGGGCACTCGGTTTCATTTGGCTTCGGTTTTTCTTTTTAGGTAGGGTGGCAAGTGCAACTTCCTCTGTTGATTGCTTAAGACAGTCATACACATCCTCAATATTATCGTCATTGATGTCAGAAGTTGAGAGAGATTGAAATCTGTTATAGACTTGAAGCGTGAAGCTATTGGATAGTTGTTTGTTGGAAGAAACGGCTTTCCAGTCTATTCTTTTCATGGGGTGAGGTTCGGCCCTCTTGGATATCCTAGGCTAAGTTTGATTGTTGCGAAGATGACTCGATGATCTGAGCCAACAGAGCTAAAGGAGGAATAAGATCTAGAATCTTTGATTGAGTTTCTCCATTTCTTGCGAAATATCAAATAGTCAATCTGAGCTCGTTTTTGGTTTGGGTATTCGAAGGTCTAAAGCCGGCCTCTGGTCTTCATGAAGCTGTTGTTTGAGCTGAATAGACTGAATTCTTCCATGAAGTCCTTGAGATATTCCCCGTTTCGGTTAGTAACCCTATTGTATGTGAACTTTACTTCATCCAGGCCAAGTTGAGCGTTGAGGTCTCCAGCGATGATAAGAAAGTTGTGTAAGGCTACTTGCTCAACAACTGTGCGAAGGGTCGTGTAGAATTCTCTTACCTCATCCTCAGGAGAGGCGTCGTGAGGACTGTATACACATATCTCAGTGGTTCTAGGATTGCCCTCTAGTGTAAGCACCAAGATTCTGGGAGAGATTGTTTCAATCCCCAGAAGATTATTGCTGGCTTTAGATGAGAGAAGGCAGCCGACTCCTCCGACGGAGGCATTGACAGGGTTCTTGGTGGCTGAAGAGGTGACAAGTTGGTAGGATCCTAGGGTGTGATACTTGAGATCATCCTTTGGGTGGAAAAAGCGGTGTTCTTGGAGCGCAAGGATGTCAATGTTCTGAAGTTTGGCATTCTCTGCCAGCTCCTGGAGTCTACCTGTTGGAAGGAGGGTTCTGGTGTTCAAGGAGCAACTATTATTTGCTTTTTACAGCTAACTAAGCGAGATTTGCTTGTTGTTTGGTTAGGACCTGTTTCTTCTCCATCAGATGAACCCCGCCCCTTGAGATTTGAGGATTCATCATCATTCGATGCCTTTGTAGGTGCATTATGATCAGAAACAGGACCTGGGAATGCAGGCGCTGGACCTATATCAACAGGTATACCATATAGTGTGGTTCCCTGAGGAACAGGAACCCTGGTGCAGTTAATTGTGAAATCCATCATCTTTTCAAATAGCTAATAATGTGTGTGGGCGCCACTACTACACACATGGAAAGAATTTGACAGCCAAGTCTTGAAGAAGGTGCTTTCTCCTCCGTGTGGTGGGTTACCCGGCACCAGATACCAACCTGGTATTTATACCCTCGCCCTAATTGTTCGTGTTGCAAGCACTAGAGTAGTCGCTAACCAAAGCTACGGACCCACTCTATCCGTCTGGAGATACGTTGTACTAGCTTACCAGCATACTAGTAGCAGGAAGTTGACTTTTCGGCGGGCCGTGGTGGTTTTGGATGGCCATTGACTCCAAGAGCTCCCAGGAGTTCCTTTGCCCTTCGACAGGTTTTATTTATAGTCCTGCAGGATGTCCAAAGTCACCCTCCTCACCAAGAAACCTTGGTGGGGTTGCCAGTTTAGTCGCCAACGACCCGACCATGAGACAGGTTGTACTGGGATACATGTTACCAGTAGCACCAACTGGTGACCTGACCATGTGTGAAATCCATCATCCTTTCAAATAGAATCAAGACGTATCAGAGAACCTTGAGATTTTCAGGTTCGATCATCACATCGATTGTACCCAGAGCTGGTCGCCAGAGAAACGATTGTAATATGTCCACTAAATTCCACTCATCGCAACACTGATTCTCACTTTTTCTGTGATATACTCTGCTCTATGAGAGCATCGAGTGCTCAAACGGCCTACTGCATATGGACGCTTTAAGCATCCCAAACCAATTATATATATATATATATATATATATATATATATATATATATATATATTAAAATAACAGATTAAAGTTTAAGCAAAGAATCGCTGCTTTCCCCCTTAACGGGATCTTCTGAAACTAAAAAAAAAATCAATCCATGACCGAAAAAGTAAATATTTCGAAAAACTTTGCAACCGAAGGAAAACAGGAAGACGATACTTTGGTTCGTGAAGACGTTTCCTGGCAATGAACGGAAAAAAGCGAAGATAATACGTCGTTATGTGGAGAGGTGACAACAATTACACGTAAAGACAAAACCACGTTTATGGTATAAATGGAGGCGTAGACTAATATACTATTTAGGAAACTGAATGATTCTCGGCTTCGGAGTTCAGAATAATGTAAATAAATTAGTTGAACGAAAATGACAGAGGTTATTAAAATCATAAAACTAATAATAATTAAATATATACATACACACATTTATACACGTGTATATACAAAAACACACGGCATGTATGCATATACATGCACGTACACATAAACACGCACACACATACGTAAACCGGCGCGACACATATACCCGCACACGTACGGACATATATACCAAATACACATATAAATATATGTTTGTGTGTATACATATAATTATATATACACATATAAATATACACGCATAAATGCGTATAGAACGTACACTCACACATACCTACAGGTAAATACACATATGTTCACCAAACGTACATATACCAAAACCCTATGTACACATACACACTCATTCATACCCATATATACACATACGTACATATATGTGTGTGTGTGTATATATATATAGAGAGAGAGAGAGCAGTTGTAATGGATAATGTCGCTGCTATTTCTAGCAGTTAGAGAGACTACGTAGAGGTTTTCTTATTGATATATAATTGATACTTTACTGAGTGATACTTTCTGATTTACAATCAATTAAATACGATTGGAACTGTGTTTGAAGGTATTAAATTATATCAGGGACTTTTAACGTATGACACCGGTACGAGAGTTGATACATTCCCAACGACACCCGAGTACCTGCTGTCTTCATTATAACTTTAATTAATCTAATTATATCTTGTGTAACAATTATATATATATATATACACACAATTTTAATTCCCCGACATCAGTCTTACACTGTCATATCTATTCTTACTTTACAATTGTGTCTACTAAGAGTTCCATTACAATCTGTAGTAGTAAAACTACTATTTCACCAGAACATCTGCTATCAGTCATTTATAGACAATATATATATTTTAGACCACATATCAACCTAATATATATATATTTCCTATCAAATCTGTAGCTAAAGACATAAAGTCAGCCTCACTACTTCATTCTGACAAGATATCAATTTATGACTAAAGATGAAGAAGATACACCAACGTTAATGTCGTGAAATAAAGCTGATAACATTGAAACTTCTAATTTGATAACAAAGAGATTATTTTTTTGGTTGTTTAGTAACAACTAACAACACAACACATTGATTATATGTGAAGGAGGTAAGTTGACAAAGATTTACTTAATGTCTATATTAATGTGTGTAAATAATATAATTATGTGAACCGTACAACGACCCAGTAATTATATACAAGTGAAAATATATATAACAACATTAGAAAAATATATTTCTTCCTCCACTTTTATAGATAGAAAAAACACTTCCAAACTGAAATGTTGATGTGATATTTTTCAATCATCAGATTCCACTGTTACATGTGATATAAAATATATTGTTATGACTGTCTTTATTATTTAAATTACCTCCGTCTATATTTCAACCACTGGAACAACCTCAAACAAGAAACAGTTGTCACCCTCAGTCAACATTTTAATGTAAGAGATCGAAATAAAGGGCACTGTCGTGGTATTAGCTGTCAGAAAGAAGGTGACATCAGTCGTCAACCTTCTCAATCCTTTATTTCCATATCACTGTTCCGTTTATTTACGTTTATGATTTTATTTATGGGGACCAAATAACCCCGTAATTTTCGAGAGAAACGATAATATACAATCTTATTTAACATGTATATTAAAAACTACACTAGCTGTTACAATTGTAATTAACGTGTAAGAACTTAAATGAAAATATAGGTGGCCCTTAAAAGGGCCGGTGTTGAAACAAGTCATGGTTATCAAATTAGAAACCAAATTTAAGTTCAACACCGGCCCTTTTAAGGGCCACCTATATTTTCATTTAAGTTCTTACACGTTAATTACAATTGTAACAGCTAGTGTACTTTTTAATACACATGTTAAATGAGATTGTATATTATCGTTTCTCTCGAAAATTACGGGCTTATTTGGTCCCCATATTTTTTAATAAGTGTATCTCATCGTAAACGTATCTCTTAGAAAATCCTAAACATAAATAAAGGGAATAGTGATACGGAAATAAAGGATTAAGAAGGTTGACGAATGACGTCACCTTCTTCTACTTTCACTTCTGACAGCTAATACCATGACACTGCCGAAATATATGTTATGATTGTATATAGATAGATGTATGTTGTGTGTGTATATATACAATAATCCCCCGCTATATCGCGGTTCACTTTTCGCGGTCCCGTTACATCGCGGATATTTCTTAGGAACGTATCTAATTTCTTATCGCGGTACGTCTGAATAAAAAGTGTTTAAATTTGAAACTTATTAAATAAGGAAGGGACATCTTAAGGCTTTAATTATGAACAAATGTTTATATTTTTCATTCCATTACTGTTTTACTGATTGTGTTTTGCTCTAATCTACTACAAACCCTTCATAGATTGACGGGAGATGTGTAGTGTATTACCAAGTGGCTACCGTGGCTGGCAATAGTCCTCATTAGTAACTAGTGGTATGATAGTTGGTGGTAGTTTCTATACGATCATTACTGGCTGTTTTTGGTGTTTAAATACAAAAGTGTGTTTTAATGAGTTTATATGTACTTAAAGCATGTATGAGAGGTATTTTAAAGCTTAGACTATGAAAACAACGGTTGTCTTTATGGTCTCTCTATATCACGGTTGGTTCTGGAAGGTATCATGGCTTAGTGGTTAGAGCATTGGGCTTGCAATCGTATGGTTGTGAGTTCGATTATCGCACCGTATGATTTGTTGTTTCCTTGAGCAAGACACTTTATTTCACATTGTTTACTCAGCTGTAGAAATGAGTTGTGATGTCACTGGTGGCAAGCTGTATCAGCCATAGCCTTTCTCTTGGACAACATTATATATAGTGTATAATATATACTGTACACAGTGTATATATATATATATAGTGTATATATGTGGTGATGTCACTGGTGCCAAGCTGTATCGGCCATAGTCTTTCTCTTAGACAACATTATATATAGTGTATAATATATACTGTACAGTGTATATATAATATATATATAGTATATATGTTGTGATGTCACTGGTGCCAAGATGTATCACATAGCCTTTCTCTTGGACAACATCATATATAGTGTATAATATATACTGTACACAGTGTATATATAATATATATATAGTGTATATATGTTGTGATACTGGTGCCAAGCTGTATCAGCCATAGCCTTTCTCTTGGACAACATCATATATAGTGTATAATATATACTGTACACAGTGTATATATAATATATATAGTATATATGTTGTGTTACTGGTGCCAAGCTGTATCAGCCATTGCCTTTCTCTTGGATAACATTATATATAGTGTATAATATATACTGTACACAGTGTATATATATGTTGTGATGTCACTGGTGCCAAGCTGTATCAGCCATTGCCTTTCTCTTGGACAACATCATATATAATGTATAATATATACTGTACATAGTGTATATATAATATATATATAGTATATATGTTGTGATACTGGTGCCAAGCTGTATCACATAGCCTTTCTCTTGGACAACATCATATATAGTGTATAATATATCCTGTACACAGTGTATATATAATATATGTATGTAAAAGGTAAACAGAAATAACAACACAATTGTTACAGTATATGGAAGGGATATATTAGGTTAACGCTTTATATAACAGGAAGAGGGTCTTAACGTTTCAGATGCTAGTCCTTCATCAGAAAAAAGAATGCGAAATAAAATAGATTGAGGAGATGGGTGGGGTGGGATTGGAAAAAATGTCTTTAGATAAAAATAACAGGTCCATTCATGTTGACATCTCTTGCAAAACTGTTGGTGCTGGCGTTTTGTGTATGATTTATTAGAAAAGTGGATGATGGAGCACGTCTACCTGAAATGGAAAAAAAAACGTTTTGTAAAAAGATCTACACTTGTGCACATGCGTAAGTGTGTGTGTGTGTCTGTTATTATACGTCCGTACGAAGCTAAGAAGAAATGTGTGTGTATATGTGAGTAAAAGAGTGTGTGTGCATGTAAGTACAAAGCTATGAGCAACAGTATGTTAATATAAGGGTGTGTATGTATAAAGAGCAGTGAAGGGAAAAGTGGAGTGAGCATATATAGTCGGCCTGTATTAGTTTGAAGAAAAGACGTTAATGATGAAGAGAAAGTGATAGGAATCTAGGGGTGTGATAATGGACGGAGTATTAGAGAAATTGGGGGGGGGGGGGGCGGTGAGTTGAGTCCAAGAGGGGAATAGGACCCAAGGCGGTGAATCAGACTTTGTCCAGTCCTGGTGCGTGAGGCCTGTGATCCATGATGTAAAAGGAGACCCAGGACTGAAACATGTAAGGAAGAATGACCAGGAGAACAGAAATGACGGGTGACAGTGTATATATACTGTACATAGTGTATATATATAGTATATATGTTGTGATGTCACTGGTGCCAAGTTGTATCAGCCATTGCCTTTCCCATCGTCATATATGCTGTACACAGTGTATATGTAATGTATATAGTGTATATGTAATGTATATATAATATATATATAGTGTATATAACTAGTATATATAACATAGGCGCCATGGAAAACAGCATCCAGCACTCACTGTAAATGAGGTTGGTGTTAGGAAGGGCATCCAGCTGTAGAGATCAAGCCAGAATCAGTTCCCATATGAGCAAGATATGGTCACCCGACCTGGCACTGCCCCCAACAGTCTAACCCATGCTAGCATAGAAGAATGGACGTAAAACGGTGATGATATGAGTTGTTACTGGTTCCAAGTTGTATCGTCCATTGCCTTTCTCTTGGACAACATCATATATACTGTATATAGTATATATATAATATATATATAGGGTATATATACTGTGTATAGTGTATATATATTGTGATGTCACTGGTGCCAAGCTGTATCAGCCATTGCCTTTACCTGGGACAACATCATATATAGTGTATAATATATACTGTACACAGTGTATATATAATATATATATAGTGTATATATACTGTACACAGTATATATATAATATATATATAGTGTATATATACTGTACATAGTGTATATATAATATATATATTGTGTATATATACTGTATATATAATATATATATAGTGTATATATAATATATATATAGTGTATATATACTGTACATGGTGTATAGTTTTTATCTGGTTGAAATCCTTCACTCTCAGTTGAAGAGAGGTAGTCACAGTTCTAGGACAGCATTCTTCACTGTATGAGATGTCATCTGGTGTACCACAGGGATCTGTTCTTGGACCCCTTTTGTTTGTTGCATATGTAGTGGATAAATGTATTCTTTTGTGGATGAATGATAAAAAGAATAATGTCAGAATTGTGATGTTGACAAAGTTTATTTTACAATAACAATATTCACTTGTTGCTACATTGAATATCGAGTAATAAAGATTGTGACAGGAATTATCACTACATCAATTTGCTGACTAGCTACTTCGAGCTAGCGTGTATGTATGTATCAATACAACAATACAATAGAAGTGATTCAACAGGAAGACGAAAGAATAGATAAAACTCAGAAGTAAACAGTATAATGAAACCTACTGAGTGTGTGTGTATCCTTAGTATTTGTTATTCCTCTCAAGGACTGGTGCTTCGGTCTCTCTTGTCTGAGAGATAGAGTAAAAGGTCCGTAGACGTCAGTAGAAGTCTGTAGACCCCAAGAGGTCTGTAGAACGTGAATGTTTCACATCGTTATTCTCTCAAGGGCTGCTGCTTCATGGTCTGGCTGCTGGATTCCCTTTGTACTTGTATTTATAATAACCTTATAGCTAGAAGGATGTGTATACAGGGTTGATTTATGAGTAGCCATGTGTGTTTCATCTATCATGAAGCTGGGGTCACAGGTCAAGTGGTATGTACTTTTATCATTGTTGTCTCTTGACAGGACAATGGTGGGAAACTCCCTAAGATAGGTGGTCCCAGGTGCGAGAACTTGCCAGATAATTTATAGGAGAATTCCGTTACACATATATTAATGACAAAGATGCCAACTTAAAGAATGTCACAGTACTGAAATATGCAGATGACATCAAGCTGTCCCTTGAGATAAAAAGTACAGATCCTGAACACTTTAGATCTTTCGAGCAATCAGACCTTGACACAATGCAGCAATAGATCACAGACTGGCAACTGAAGATGGCTGTGTACAAATTTACCACCATGCATTTATCTATCTATTTAAAGCTGTATATAGCTATGGTGTGACCACACTTAGAATTTGCATCACCTGTCTGAAACCGCTATCTTGCTCAGAACATTGACCTCCTGGAAATTGTTCAGGGACGTGCAACCAAGCGAATACCCTCCATCTACCATACTCGAAATGCCTTGCTTCCCTGAGCATGGATACATTGAAGCTCCGACGTCTGAAAACTGACTTGGTAAACACCCACACAATTATTAACCATCTTGCCAACAACAATCCTGAGCACCTATTTGAGTTCCATGTGTCTAACACGCGTGGACATGCCTACAAAGTCAGAAAACAGCACAGTTCCTATGACTTTCAGAAACATTTGTTCATGCCCAGAGTTGCTGAAGCATGGAACAAACTACCTGCATCAGTTGTTAACTGTCGAGACACTGCATCCTTTGAAACTTCCATACTTCCTGTAATTCACCAACACTACACCTGGTATCCCCCCTCCATACACACACATGTATATCATGACTCATACACTGTTTACTTTCCTGACATTTGTACATTATAATATGTACTATACATGCACCTTTGATGAGTTGTAGTGCACCTGAGCACTGTACACAATAATTTCATTCATTAACCAGGAATAAAATTATTCTTGAGATATTATTCACTTCGAACCTGTACTTTCTGTATTTCTTGTTTGGGCCTGGTCTATCTATCTATCTATCTATATCATCATCAGCATCGTTTAATGTCTATCTTCCACGCTAGCATGGGTTAGATGGGAATTGTCCCACTTGAGGCAAGATTGGTTGGATGACTGTGTCTCGCTTGTATAGGAGTATTTTTGACAGCTGGATGCCCTTCCTAACACCAACCACATTTTCGGTTGGACTGGGAACTTTTTACTGTGTCACATTGCGTAGATTTTATAGAATTTATGCCAGTTCCTTTTGTGCATATCGAACATGGCCATTTCCCTGATAGAATCAGAGTATTATCCTCTTTTCTACTTATTAATACTTTTGTCTTAGCTAGGTTCACCCTCAGTCCTCTTGATTCCAACTGCTGTTTCCATAGCCAGAATTTATTCTCTACCTCCTCTACTGATTCTGCTATAAGAACCAGATCATCAGCATAGAGAAGTTCCCATGAGCAGCCAGTCTTAAACTCCTCTCTAATGGCTTGGAGGACTATAATGAACAAGAGTGGGCTGAGGACCAAACCCTGATGAACACCTACTTGTATCTGGAATTCCCCACTAAACTCCATACCTACTCTCACTTTACTGACAGCACCCCTGTACAAATCTTGCAGTCCTCACAATCCATTCCTCAACACCTAGTTTCCTTAGGGACCACCAGATGACAGATCGGGGTACCCTATCAAGGTATAAGTATAGTGGCTTATTCTTCTCTAAGAACCTCTCTTGTAATTGTCTCACCAAGAAGAGGGCATCTGTTGTACTTTTCCCAGGCATAAAACCAAACTGCATCTCATCTAGTTTGACCCTTTCTCTAATTAGTTGTGCTAATATTCTCTCTGCCACTTTCATAACCTGATCCATCAGCTTTATGCCCCTATAATTGCTCCTCTCCAGGTTTCTTATATATTTTATATATATTTATCCTTATCGAGCCCTCTTTGGATTTAAGTCTTCAAATTTATTATTATTACTATATATATACAAACAAACATACATATATATAAATATATGTGTATATAGTACAATTTCCTTCTTATATATATATATGTTGTTATATATATATATATATATATGTATATATATATATATGTGTGTATATATATATATATGTATTAATATATAAATGGAGGCACATGACTTAGTGGTTAGAGCATTGGCCTTGCAATCTAAAGGTTATGAGCTCAATTCTCAGACTGGGTGATGTGTTGTTTCCTTGAGCAAGACACTTTATTTCACATTGCTCCAGTTTACTCAGCTGTAGAAATGAGATGATAGGACTGGGGTCCATATCATTCCATTTCAAATTGTCGTGGAGGTGCAATGGCAAAAAAGCACCCAGCCCACACTGTAAATGAGGTTGGTGTTAGGAAGGGCATCCAGCTGTAGAAATCAGGCCAGAATCAGTTCACGTCCCACCCTTGCAAGCAGGGAGAAGCGGACGTAAAATGATGATGTATGTATATATATATATATATATATATATATATATATATATATATATATATGCACCTCCATAGATGTGTGTATAACTCAGTAGATGTGTATGTAATGCAAATAATCGTCCCCCATCCTTGCTTTGGTCTCAAATAATCGTACCCCACCCTCGCTTTGGTCTCAAATAGTCGTCCCCCACCCTTGCTTTGGTCTCAAATAATCGTCCCCCACCCTTGCTTTGGTCTCAAATAATCGTACCCCACCCTCGCTTTGGTCTCAAATAATCGTACCCCACCCTCGCTTTCATCTCAAATAATTTTCCCTCACTTATTTATTTTTCAGATTTTTTACACCAGCCGCTCTTGATTCACCCTACCCTCTGTTTATTCAATGTTTCTTATCCCTTGTGAAATATTATTTTATGTGGTCGCATTCCTGCGACAATATTCTTCAGACATTAAAAAACATTATACATGACAAAAAGTACATTACTAGAAATCCCATATGTTATAAAATAAATAAGATGGGTTGGGGTCTAATTATGTAAACTAAATGACTAATTCTGGTTGTCTATCTCCCGTGAAGTTTTACCGATTTTCCACACACCCCACGCTTCTTTCTGTGTTGATGTATTTAATATAACAAAAAGCGCCTAGCCCACTATGTAAAGTGGTCGTGTAGGTGTCACAACAAAAAACAACCCAGTCTACACTGTAAAGTGGTTGTGAATGTGTCACTACAATAAGCGCTCAGTCTACTATATAAAGTGGTCGTGTAGGTGTCATGACAAAAAGCACCCAGCCTCACTGTAAAGTGGTTGTGTATGTGTCACTACAATAAGCGCTCAGTCTACTATATAAAGTGGTCATGTAGGTGTCATGTCAAAAAACACCCAGCCCTCACTGTTTATTGATCATGTAGGTGTCAGAACAAAAAGCACCCAATCCACATTGTAAAGTGGTCATGTAGGTGTCGCGGTAGAAACACCCAGCCCACATTGTAAAGTGGTCTTGTAGGAGTCACAGCAAAAAGCACCCAGCATACTGTAAATATGGTTGGCTTTAGGAAGGGCATCCCTCCATGTAGACAAAGTCAAACAGTTCTGTATGAGCAAAAGATGGTCACCTAACCCAACTTTCTTCAAATGGGACAACCCATCAAACCCATGCTACCGTGGAAAATGACCGTTAAATGATAACGATATATGTATATACATTTTTCTTTTTCTTTTACACCTGGGAGTGAAAGGCCCCAGTTGTGGTCACAACACCTTTCAAGGAGAGGGAAACTCTGAAAGAAAACCTGTGGCCTCGGAAGCATCCGATGATGTTGACCAGTTCTCCTTTTCGGGTACTGTTTTTGATGTTCAGAGATTGGGATTGGTTGAGTGCAAGGCCTTTCCCCACTTAAAAAACCTTCAAAACACAGGCATTGCTTGTCCAGGATATGTTACAGGTTCGTGTGGCTGGCCGTAGCCTAAAGTTGATCCATTTCCTGTAATCTGACAAGTGATTGCAATACTCTTAGCAGATTTGCAGCCATCACACACATATGTATATATATATATATATATATATGTATACACATATGTATATATTTGTATATATGTATATATCCTCATCATCATTGTAGACACTCGTAATAGAAACTGATACAGGGTAGAGAGCTCTGAAGTCCAGTAAAATAACCTCTCTAGTGCCACAAACAATACACCCAGTCCTTGCTGTAAAGGTGTTGATGAGAGGAAGGACATCCAACCAGAAAAGAAAAAAACAATGCCAAAATTATGGAAAGCCCTGCAAATAAAGTTCCCACTAATTGTGTCTACAGGACTAACACATGTCATGTTATTGGGGTGCCTAGGGTAGCCATGTGTGAGAATCCTTTGACTCTTATCAAGCAATTGCACAGCATTTTTCCCTTCCATGTAGAAAGAACTGTTACTCAAGAAACTGTTAAGTTACACATCTCAGGTCTCAGACAATTCCCATGTTAGAATGTCATATAAGAATGAAGTTCCTGGGTAAAGGCTATAGAGCAGACCTCCCAAGAGTTAGAAGGAAAAAATTTATAGAGCTTGCTGGAGTACCACTGCTCACATTGGAGAGAATAACTCTGGACAGGAAAGTTGATATCTACAATTTATTAATATAGAAATATAAATTTCCAATGTTAAATCTATCTCCGCTTCTAAAGTATTCTCTATTATCTCATACTGTTTCTTTCTTATTTCAGAATACCAGATGACATTGTGATATATTTACTCTTTAATCTTGAATACATCCCCTCTATTTATCATTATTCCAAGACTAAATCTTTTGTTACAGAACTCATATAACACTGTTTATATAAATCTATCGCAGAATTACTGTGAAATATTTCCTCAGAACTGTGTTTCTTTGAAAAATTTTGTTTTGTCACCGTCTGAAATATTTACAAGATGATTTTGAATCTTAACTAAACTTGGATCATAAAGAAGTTTACATCATCTTCAGATCTTGACTGAGGTCACAGTTGTTGGAAATATAGCAGAAGAAATATTTTTATGAATATAATATATAAAATAAGACAAGAATAACATCTGTAAATTCTGCCAAGGGAAGAAGAAACATGGAAAATAACCTGAGTGAGAAGAAGATTAAATGTGAAACATTGTCTAAAGATATGGCTATTCCAGAAGAGATGTCAAAGCCTAGAGGAGAGAAGCCATATCACTGTGATGTCTGTGGTCAATCATTCTTTGTAAGTAGTCACTTAACTAAACACTTACGTACCCATACAGGTGAGAAGCCATATCACTGTGATATCTGTGGTAAATCATTCTCTGATAATAGTAACTTAACTACTCACAAACGTATACATACAGGAGACAAGCCATATCACTGTGATATCTGTGGAAAATCATTCTCTCAAAGTAGTACCTTAACTACTCACAAACGTATACATACAGGAGACAAGCCATATCACTGTGATATCTGTGGTAAATCATTCTCTGATAGTAGTGCCTTAACTAAACACTTACATACCCATACAGGTGAGAAGTCATACCACTGTGATATCTGTGGTAAATCATTCTCTCGAAATAGTACCTTATCTGTAGTCACTTAACTTCTCACAAACGTATACATACAGGTGAGAAGCCATATCACTGTGATATCTGTGGTAAAACATTCCGTCAAATTGATATATTAACTAAACACTTACGTACCCATACAGGAGACAGACCATACCACTGTGATATCTATGGTAAATCATTCTCTGATAGTAGTAACGTAACTACTCACAAACGTATACATACAGGAGACAAGCCATACCACTGATATCTGTGGTAAATCATTCTCTCGAAGTAGTCACTTAACTTCTCACAAACATATACATACAGGTAAGAAGCCATATCACTGTGATATCTGTGGAAAATCATTCTCTGATAGTAGTCACTTAACTAAACACTTACATACCCATACAGGTGAGAAGTCATACCACTGTGATATCTGTGGTAAATCATTCTCTCGAAATAGTACCTTATCTAGACACAAACGTACCCATACAGGAGACAAACCATACCACTGTGATATCTGTGGTAAATCATTCTCTGATAGTAGTACCGTAACTAGTCACAAACATATACATACAGGTAAGAAGCCATATCACTGTGATATCTGTGGAAAATCATTCTCTGATAGTAGTAAGGTAACTACTCACAAACGTATACATAGAGGAGACAAGACATACCACTGTGATATCTGTGGTAAATCATTCTCTGTTAGTAGTAGCTTAATTTCTCACAAACATATACATACAGGTGAGAAACCATACCACTGTGATATCTGTGGTAAATCATTCTCTCGAAGTAGTACCTTATCTAGACACAAACGTATACATACAGGAGAGAGGCCATATCACTGTGATATCTGTGGGAAATCATTCTCTGTAAATAGTCACTTAACTAAACACTTACATACCCATACAGGTGAGAAGCCATACCACTGTGATATCTGTGGTAAATCATTCTCTCGAAGTAGTACCTTATCTAGACACAAACGTATACATACAGGAGAGAGGCCATATCACTGTGATATCTGTGGTAAATCATTCTCTGTAAGAAGTCACTTAACTACTCACAAACGTATACATACAGGTGAGAAACCATATCATTGTGATATCTGTGGTAAATCATTCTCTGAAAGTGGTCCCTTAACTAAACACAAGCGTACCCATACAGGAGACAAGCCATATGACTGTGATATCTGTGGTAAATCATTCTCTGTAAGTAGTGCCTTAACTAGCCACAAACGTATACATACAGGTGAGAAACCATATCACTGTGGTAAATCATTCTCTCAATATAGTCACTTAACTATTCACAAACGTATACATACAGGTGAGAAGCCATATCACTGTGATATATGTGGTAAAACATTCCCTCAAAGTGGTACATTGGCTAAACACTTATGTACCCATACTGGAGACAATCCATATCACTGTGATGTCCGTCGTAAATCATTCTCTGTAAGTAGTAGCTTAATTTCTCACAAACGTATACATACAGGTGAGAAACCAAACCACTGTGATATCTGTGGTAAATCATTCTCTGATAGTATTACCTTAACCACTCACAAACGTATACATACAGGAGACAAGCCAGGTCACTGTGATAAATCATTTACAAGTAGTCACTGAACTAGTCACAAACGTATACATACAGGTAAGAAGCCATATCACTGTGATATCTGTGGTAAATCATTCTCTGTATGAAGTAGTTTAACTAGACACAAATATACCCATACAGGTGAGAAACCATAACAAAGTCATATCTCATTGTCACAAAATGGTGAATTAATTACACACAAATCCATTCATATGAGTGAGAAGCCATACCACTGTGATATTGGGGAGAAATTATTCTCTTTCATTGCTACATTTACATACAAACATATATATACTGGAGAAAATCCATATCACTGTAATATTTGTGGTAAATTATTAACTATGAAAGCTCACTTAACTAGATACAAACATATACATACAGGAGAGAAACCATATCTGTGATATCTGTGGGAAATCATTCTCTGAAATAAGTCATTCACTCGGCACTAACATTTACAGAAAAGAAACCATATCACTGTGATGTCTGTGATAAATCATGCTCTAAATGTTGTGGCTTCACTACACACTAACATATACAGGTGAGGAACCATATCACTGTGATGTCTGTGATAAATCATACTGTAAATGTTGTGGCATCTCTATACATGAACATCTACATAACGGAAAGAAACCATATCACTATGATGTCTATGGTAGATCATTTTCTAAATGTTGTCTTCACTACACACTAACATATACAGGAGAGGAACCATATCACTGTGATGTCTGTGGTAAATCATACTCTAAATGTTGTCTTCACTACACACTAACATATACAGGAGAGGAACCATATCACTGTGATGTCTGTGGTAAATCATTTTCTTGTAAAGGTTACTTAATGCATCACAAACACAATCAGACAAGATAAAAACCATATCACTCACCCAAAACAGTGCCACCAATGGTGTTAATGTTTTGAATAAAACGTGTTTATTCTGAAATTATTCTCCTTTAATTTTATTTGTAGAAGTTGTAACCAAGACTTATGCTGACAAAACTGTACGATACAGAATTTACAAACACTATATCATCATCATCATCATCATCATCACCGTTTTACGTCCGTTCTTCCACGCTAGCATGGGTTAGACGGGTTGTCCTGTTGTGGGCAGTGTCTGGTCGGCTGACCATGCCTTGCTTATACAGGAACTGATCTGGCTTGATTTCTACAGCTGGATGCCCTTCCTAACACCAACCTCATTTACAGTGAGTGCTGGGTGCTTTTTCGTGGCGCCTACACGTCCACTTTACAGTGTGGGCTGGGTGCTTTTTTGCCGTGGCACCTCCACGACCACCTTGCGGTGGGGGGGGGGGGGGGGCATATTGTTTATATGCTTCAGCATGTACCCATGGGAGGTCGGGTACCCTGTATTACTGCGTGACGCCAGAAGTCACGGTCGTGTGTCATTGACTTTGAGAGGTGTAGTTGGGTAAGGTCGGCTTTTATCACCTCATCCCAAGTCATCTTGGGTCTCCCCACTCCGCGGTTTCCATCAACTTCTAGTGCTCTGCACCTTTTTATGCAGCTGTCATCCTTCATACGCATCACATGTCCATACCAGCGTAACCGCCTCTCCTGCACGCAGCATTTGATTCCTCTTATGCTCAGTCTCTCTCTCAATTCATTTATGCTTTGTCGTTCACGTATATTACTGTTACACATCCATCGGAGCATGCAGGCTTCGTTTCTCTCTAATCTACGTAAGTCTTCCACCTTCAGCGCCCAGGTCTCACTACCATGCAACATCGCTGTTCGGATACACGCATCATACAGTCTGCCTTTCATTCTGAGGGAGAAGCCTTTTGCAGCTAGCAGTGGTAGTAGTTCCCTAAACTTCTTCCATCCCGTTCTTACCCTAGTTATTGTACTTTCTGAGCACCCACCTCCGTTGCTAATTCGGTCACCTAGGTAGCAGAAGCTGTCTACTGTTTCTACAGGGCCCTCCCAGAGATTGGTGGTACTTGTTTCCTGTGGCTGTTTGCTTGCTGTTTCAGCACAGCTGCTGCATGTGAATCCTACATTCTTAATTAAGCTTCCTGAGATCCCGCTACATCTCTTGTGTACCCATTGTTTGCATTTGGGGCAAAGAATGGAGTTCCTACCTACACCTTTCCTACATACTGAGCAAGGCCATTTCCCTGAGGGGATCTGGGTTCTGTTTTCTCGTCTACTTATAAGGACCTTAGTCTTTGTCATGTTGACTTTGAGGCCCTTTCTCTCTAGTCCCTGCTTCCAGGTTTGGAATTTATTCTCTAGTTCTACCATAGATTCAGCTATGAGTGCGAGGTCATCAGCATACAGGAGTTCCCATGGGCATCCGGTCTTAAACTCCTCCGTTATTGCCTGCAGGACTATGATGAACAGGAGAGGGCTAAGAACAGAGCCCTGGTGGACCCCAACCTGTACGCTAAATTCCTCGCTATACTCATTGCCAATCCTAACTTTGCTGACTGCTCCCCTATACATGGCTTGTACCGCTTTCACAAGCCATTCATCTACTCCTAGTTTTCTAAGAGCCCACCAGATTACTGCACGTGGAACTCTGTCAAAGGCTTTCTCAAGGTCGACAAATGCCAAGTAGAGTGGCTTACTTTTAGCTAGGTACTTTTCCTGTAATTGCCTCACAAGGAAGAGCGCATCAGTGGTGCCTTTCCCTGGTACAAACCCAAATTGCATCTCGTCTATATTCACCCGGTCCCTAATCAGCTGTGCTATAACTCTTTCTGTTACTTTCATGACCTGGTCCATCAACTTTATACCTCTATAGTTTCCTCTATCTAGTGCATCGCCTTTACCTTTGTAGCAGTTGACAATGACTATATATATATAGTAATAATAATAATAAATGGGAAGAATAAAATCCGAAGAGGGCTCGATAAGGATAAATATATATCAAATACATAAAAACCATAGAAGAAAGATTTATTAAAATAACAGATTAAAGTTTAAGCAAAGAACATATATACTAGACCTGAAAATGCGCAAGCTCAAAACAGCCACAGAATGTTATAATAAACCTTCAAAAGTGTGGGACTAGAGTTGTTGCTCAAAAATATTGTAACCATTATCTATTGTACACTCTGTAACATCCTTTTATAAAAAAGAGACTCATAACGAACTCAAGTCGACACAATAATTATTTAAGCTAATGTTCAATATTTCATATTAGATGTTTAGTAATGATTAATACAAAATGCACTTCAACCGAATTCTATATTATAAATTCACTTAAATAATTATCAAGACCCCGACGGCTGAGCTCCGGTCATTTCAACTAGTTCAGATCTTGTTGTCGAAACGGCCCTGAATCTTTTCATATTACCCACTCTACTACCCCAAGTATTGAGTACTTTGGTGGGTTATGGTCTAGCTGGTTTTACCACACCCTATCTGATATATATATATATAAAACCACATACACACACATATAGACACATATGTACCCTTTAGAAGGGTGAAAATAGAAATAACATGTACTTGCTATTTACTTATCACAGTTTGTATTGACGTTTGTTGGGAGAGGAATTAGGTTGGAGATAGTTTGTCTTTAGGAAAACTGAATTATAGACTGAGGGTAGATGGTGAAACCCAGTGAGCAGTAATGTGGGGTGTATGTAGATACTCAGGATTGGATTCTGTCAAGATATATTATCTGACTAAATAGCTAGTGGTTAGATACTTGGATTAGAACTAAGGAAGTGAGAAAGAGGGGAAATCCAAGGCAAAGTAATTTTTAATTTTTGCTGGACCGGCAATCGCTCTGTATAATCAGTTCCTGATTATTACTGGAATTCTATAAGAATCCAGCCTTTATAATTTTCGGCAGAGGTGGGCGAGTACGTTGCTCTGAGGAACACCAACAGTGTGAAACAGATCTGTCAGCTTCTCTCCCTTCCTTTGCTGAAAAAAAAGTGACATAGTCACTACTTTAAAATAATAGCGCAAGGTCTTCAAAGTGTTTTTAATTAAACATACAGTATATTACCAAATATTCCTGAAAGCAAACCTGCTGATGGCGGCAGACGAAGTCTGTGGCTGGAGCAGGCCTGTAGGCGGGAGGAGAGTAACATGGTGGTGGAACAGTAAGGTGGAGGGGTCAATCAAGACCAAAAAGCAGGCTTGGAAAGCATGGCGGGATGGGGGAAGTAGAGAAGACTATCAAGTGGCCAGGAGGGAAGCTAGGAGACAAGTGTACTTCGCAAGAAGGGAAGCAGAGGAAAGAAAGTTCAAGCATGTTCTACAACGCGAGGACCAAAACCGTGAGGTGTTCAGGATTGCTAGGCAATGTGTCACGGAAAACCGTGATATTGTCGGGGAGAAGTGTGTACTTAATGATGATGGCATACTTGCCATCACTGACGCTGATAAAAAGGTAGTTTGGAAGTGTCACTACGAAAGGCTACTAGATGAGAAGAATAAATGGGAGAAAGACAGTCTCCCCCACATCGACCCAATAGAGGGACCAGCAGTGTTAGTCGAAGGTAGTATATTAAGTAAGGCAATCAAAGATATGAAGACGGGTAAGGCGGCTGGTCCTTCGGAAATAGTTGCTGAGATGCTGAAGGCCTCTGGAACGGTGGGGACACCATGGTCACCCGGATAGTAAACCAAGTCGTACAGAATGGGGTTGTTCCGAAGGACTGGCGTAGCAGCATCATCGTTAACTGCTACAAGGGTAAAGGAGACGCCCTAGATAAGAGTAACTATAGAGGCATTAAATTAATCAACCAGGTCATGAAGGTCACGGAAAAAGTAATAGCGCAACTAATCAGAGAGAATTGAGCTAGATGAAATGCAGTTCGAGTTTGTGTCAGGCAAAAGTACCACAGACGCTCTTTTCATTGTACGACAACTACAGGAGAAGTACCTAGCTAAAAGTAAACCCCTATACTTAGCTTTCGTCGACTTGGAGAAAGCCTTCGACAGAGTCCCCCGTTCGATTATCTGGTGGGCTCTTAGAAAACTAGGTGTTGATGAATGGCTTGTGAAAGCTATACAAGCCATGTATAAAGAATCAGTCAGCAAGGTTAGAATTAACAACGAATATAGTGAAGAGTTTAACGTAAAAGTTGGTGTTCATCAGGGCTCCGTTCTTAGCCCCCTACTATTTATTATTGCCCTTCAGGCTATAACAGTGGAGTTCAAGATCGGCTGCCCATGGGAACTCCTATACGCAGATGATCTAACGCTCATAGCTGAATCAATGGCCGAACTAGAGAAGTAATTCCAAACATGGAAGCATGGCCTAGAATCAAAAGGCCTTAAAATTAACCTGTCTAAGACTAGAGTTCCAGTTTGTAGGAAAGGAGTAGGTAGAAACTCCATTTTATGTCCCAAATGCAAAGTATGGGTGCATAAAAGATGTAGTGGGATCACAGGTAAGCTAACTAAGAACATAGATTTTATATGTGGCCAGTGCTCTGATGCAATAAGTAGCAGCAAGTGCCCACAAAAAAACTAGCTCTTTCAATTGCACAGATGGTTCTATAGAAATAGTAGACAGCTTCCGTTACCTGGGTGACAAAATCAGCAGTGGGGGAGGGTGCTCTGAAAGTACAGTAGCTAGAGTCAGAACTGGATGGAAAAAGTTCAGAGAGCTTATACCACTATTTGCCGCTAAAGGGTTCTCCCTAAAAATGAAAGGCAGGCTGTATGATGCCTGCATACGAACAGCAATGTTGCATGGCAGTGAGACCTGGGCATTGTGTGCAGAGAATATACGCAGACTGGAGAGAAACGAAGCTTGCATGCTCCGCTGGATGTGTAATAGTAATATACGTGAACGTCAAAGCATAAACGAACTAAGGGGAAAATTAGAAATAAGAGGGATCAGATGTTGTTTACTCGAGAGAAGACTACGTTGGTATGGTCACGTGATGCGCATGAAAGACGACAGCTGTATAAAAAAGTGCAGGGCAATAAAAATAGGCGGTAGCCACGGAGTAGGCAGATCCAGAAAAACCTGGGACGACTTGATAAATTCCGATCTCACACACTTACACCTCCCCAAGACAATGTCTCTGGACCGAGATCTTTGGCGCTACACAGTAATAGAGAAGACCCGCCTTACCTAAATACAAAGTAAAACCTACTACAGTCAGTAGACACCTCTAACAAAATATACCCCCACCCTATCCACTTCACTTCTTTCCATGTAAAGTTATGTTGGTACCACAACATCCAGGCCGAAACAAATGAGGTCGTGTAGGTCTCACGACAAAAAAACACAGTCCACGCTGTAATGTGGCCGTGTAGGTAACACGGTAAAAACCTCCCAGTTCTACACTGTAAATGTGGTTGGTGTTAGGAAGGGCATCCAGCTGTAGAAAATCCGCCAGACAGTCCTATGCGAACAAGACAAACACTCTTGCCTCAAGTGGGAAAACTCCCGTCCAAACCCATGCAAGCGTGGAATATGGACGTTAAACGATGATGATGATGATATTCATTGATGTCCTCTCTTTAAGCCTTTTTCCTGCTGATTCAATCTTATATATCGTCTTGCAGACTAAATAGCGGGTATTGTAGTGACCTACATTCCGAGGGCTCATGGATACATTCTCTGTGCGTTGTTTGGCTCAGTTCAGCCAATCGCTACCAGCGTAGGAAAATGTATCTCGACCTCCGCCCAGAAGGAAAAATTCCCGCAGAGATTCGAAACTCTCTCTCTTGCAGCTCGACACCGTGAAGGTAAACATCTCTTGCTTTCGTTTCTCAAGCATAGACAATATGTAGCAACAGATATCACTACAGGTCTGGCTAACGCCTCAGCCAGTTGACCGGACGTCTTTAAATCTTTATAACCTTTTTATTGATAACATTAACTGTCCTCTCAAGAGACATTCTTCTAACCTTTGTAATCTGTAAATAAATTATATATAAACAATTACAAAGTCGCACGATGCTATTTTCCACAACATTGCTTTTAACATCTTCAATGGTGACTTCCGTGATACAATACACAAATACACACATTCTCAACACAAACATTTACTAAACGTAAGAGTTTAAATAAAGAAAAGTCTATAATGGATAATTTCACTGCTATTTCTAGCAGTCAGAGAGACTACGTAAGATATATAATTGATATTTTACTGAGTAATAACTTTTCATTTACTATCGATTAAATACTATTGGAACTGTCTGAATGTATTAAATTATATCAGGGACTATTAACTAATGACACCGGTAAGGGAGTTAAATCATTTCCAACGACATCGAGTACCTGCTGTCTTCTGAATCTAATTATATCTTGTGTAACAAATACATATATATATATATATATATATATATACACACACACACACAATATTAATTCCCCGACATCAGTCCTACACTGTCATATCTATTCTTACTTTACAATTGTGTCTACTAAGAGTTCCATTACAATCTGTAGTAGTAAAACTACTATTTCACCAGAACATCTGCTATCAGTCATTTATAGACAATATATATATATTAGACCACATATCAACCTAATATATATATATTTCCTATCAAATCTGTAGCTAAAGACATAAAGCGAGCCTCACTACTTCATTCTGACAAGATACCAATTTATGACTAAAGATGAAGAAGAGACACCAACGTTAATGTCGTGAAATAAAGCTGATAACATTGAAACTTCTAATTTGATAACAAAGAGATTATTTCTTTGGTTGTTTAGTAACAACTAACAACACAACACATTGATTATATCTGAAAGAGGTAAGTTGACAAAGATTTACTTGAAGTCTATATTAATGATAGCCACAAATACTAAGTGCTATACTGAACATTAGATAATGTAGTCCTAGATACACTATATCTGATAGCTACTATACTGTACATGATATAATGTAGTCCTAGGTACACTATGTCTGATAGACACTATACTGTACATTAGATAATGTAGTCCTAGATACACTCTGTCTGATAGCCATTAATACTAATTTCTATACTGTACATAAGATAATGTAGTCCTAGATACACTATGTCTGATAGTCACTAGTATATACGTAGTTCTCAGGGAGATTCAGCGAGATGTATGACATAGCTTCCCTTCGAAATACATGTAGAACCCATCTTATATTATAATGTGACTGAGTATTTCATTGACACGTATACCGTTGACATTGTTCTCAGGGAGATTCAGTGTGACAATTCTATGTAACAACGTTTCCACTATAATTATTACAACTTATTATTTTTGCCAGCTGGGTGAAATAAAACAATGAGAAATAAAGTGTCTTGTTCAAGGCCCCAACGTACTGACCGCCCGGTCTGCGATTCGAACTCACGAACCATACGTTCATGTACTGCGTGCTATCACCGCGTAAACCCGGTTTCCTCCACACAAAATACACCGGAATAATTTAATCCGGATTAATTCAGGAACAAGAATTACAATAAGTCGCTGAGAGTGATCTCCCTTGGCTGACTTTACCATCTTTTCTTCCATTAGAAATTAATTTGTTTCATGTCCGACTGAAAGAATCTGGAGTTTTTACCTGTCTTGGGTTTAATTAATGAGGAATTTTGAGGTATTTATAACAATTATTAATTATTTCATTACTGAGATATCATTGGAAGGATTTACTAAAGTTTTTAATTATTAATTATTTTATTAGTAACTTAACATGTGGTTCTTGTATAAAATTATGTTGGAAGATGTTAGGAAGAAGCTATGTATCCGGTCTCGGTAAAATAGACTCCCAGACTATGTAGCCGGTAAGAGTGTCAGACACCACGTGTTGCGGCCCTTTATGGTTTGAGTTAAGACAATTTAAAATATTTTACACCATCAATTGTTAAAAAACAAGTTAAAATCATTTAGTCGTCCATTCGTAACGTACGTTACACTTTACTTACATACACATCTACTGTGTTATATACACACACATCTACTGTGTTACATAGACATCTACTGTGTTACATACACACACAACTACTGTGTTATATATACACACACACTTCTACTGTGTTACACACACATATCTACTGAGTTACATACACACACATCTACTGAGTTATATACACATCTCCTATGTTACATACACACATCTACTGTGTTACATACACACACATCTACTGTGTTACATACACACATGTCTACTGTGTTACATACACGCACATCTACTAAGTTACATACACACACATCTACTGAGTTACATACACACACATCTACTGAGTTACATACACACACATCTAATGGGTTACACATCTACTCATACATATTCATGAATAGACACACAATACAAAATAATTATTACATGCACACACATCTATGTAATGATTGAGGAAGGAATTGGCTGGTGAAACGCTATAGCGATGTGTGTGTTGCGTACCTTTCAGGTTTCCCGGCTTCGTAGCCTATTCGAAGATTTTATTATAATTATGAACCTTGTATTTCAATTAATTATGACTAATTTTGAGCTATTTATCACAATTGTTAGTTAATTACTAACATAGTAACTTAACATATGGTTGTTATATTGAATTTCGTTGGAAGACTTTAATTTAGATAGGAACCATTTCCATAGAACGAGAACCAATTTTGGCTGGGTTTCTACCAAAAGGGTTAATTAAGAATTTTGAACAATTTACTAAAATTGTTAATTATTTCATTACTAGGATAATGTTTGAATACACAATTATATGTGTATATATATATAAACAGTATATATATAGTACACAAAAGATGTAGTGGGATAATGAGTAGTCTTAAGACAAGTCTGTCCAGATAGCTGCGCTGTAACTTACACTTATTGGGACTGTGTGTTGGCTAGAAGGCCTGTATTTTGGGATCTAGCTGGTCCATTATGAGGGAGGTCTGGTTAGTTGGCAACACCATGCCTTACTTGTGGTATATGTATGTATAGAAATAAGTTATTGTATATGTATAACTGTCCATATACATGTATGTTTAAGTATCTGTTTACATACATATATACATTTTCAGCTGTATGCAAGTAAGAGTATATATATCTTTATATATGTATATTTATATATATATAAACAGACATATGAGTGTATGTATATATATATGGAGGCACATGGCTTAGTGGTTAGAGCATTGGCCTTGCAATCAAAAGGTTGTGAGTTCAATTCTCAGACCAGGTGATGTGTTGTTTCCTTGAGCAAGACACTTTATTTCACATTGCTCCAGTTTACTCAGCTGTAGAAATGAGATGATAGGACTGGGGTCCTTATGATTCCACGGTAAAAAAAGCACCCAGCACTCACTGTAAATGAGGTTGGTGTTAGGAAGGGCATCCAGCTGTAGAAATCAAGCCAGAATCAGTTCCGATCTCACCCTTGCAAGCAGGGAAAAGCAGACGTAAACTGAAATGATGATGATGATGATATATATATTTATATTTATATATCAATCATCTTTTAATATATATATGTATATATAAAATATACACATGGTCTCTCCAAAAATGTATACACACTTCAACTACAGTCTATGTAAATGTGTATACATATTTTAGGGATACCCTGTATATAGACATATCATGTAACGTGACTCCTACTATTATTGGTTGTACAGATCGTCACAGATGAAAATATTTATTTCGACCTAGATTGAATATTTAATGGAATTAAGTGGAATTAGGAAATAAGACAATAAAACAGTGAAATGAAGACATAAGAGGTAGATAGAGGAAAAGAAGAGAGGGGGAGAGAGAATTAACACAGTTTTGTCTTTCTATCTCTCTCACTCCTCCTCCTTCCTTATATTATTGTCTCTTACTACACCTCATAAAAGCAGATCGCCACGCCACCTTTCGAGTAAACTAAGAAACTCTGAAAGGCTATGGGTGATAACTCTTTTTAAAAGTTAAGGAACCAGCCCGGTTGGAACCATGTAACACTTTAGTCCTGGCGTTAGTAAGCCAGACTGCTCACACTAGTAAATTATTGTAGTGCCCTCTGTAGCGTAAACAGTGAAACTATATAAAAGCAGTAGGAGATAACTCTGTAGACACTATAGTGAACTACGTGAGATTCGAACCCTTGTCAGATGAGAGAGCTGAGTTTAGTAAGCCGAGCTGCTACTAATTCAGCCACATTAAAGTTTATAAAGAGAGGGCGGTGGATTGGCACTATCGGTAGAGGGTCGGACGCAATGCTTTGACGCATAGAGTTACGGCCCTTGCCATTCTGAGTTCAAATCGCGCCGAGGTTAACTTTGCCTTTCATCCTTACGGGGTCGATAAAATAAAGTACCAGTAATGTACTGGGTAATTTCTGGCCTTGTGCCAATAGTAGAAACAATTAAAGTTTATAAAGAGAGGACATTTTGTTTTTCTCTCTTTTAACCTCAACAATTCACTGTTTTATTGTCTTATTTCCTAATAAATTCCACTTAATTCCATTAAATATTCAATCTTGGTCATAATAAACTACTGAATCTATATTTTATTTCGACATATTTCATGTATATTTATTTATACATACATTTATTTATACACATGTAGGAGACGTTTAATGATATGTATATATAGAATGTCCCACAAAAATGTATACACACGTACATAGACTGTAGTTGAAGTGTGCATACATTTTTGGGGAGACACTGTATATTTTTTATATACACATATATGTTAAAAGATTATTGATATAAAAATATAAACATATATATACATATATATATATGGTGGCTGCCAACTCGTTTTCGAGTACGGCCACTACTTTATATCCATGTAGGAGAACCCCTACCCATGCGCTGAACGAGTGTGACTTTTTAGTCCAGCCAGCGACTTGAAAACTCTGGTACAAACACTACACTTGTGACAATTATTGACACATAGTGCTGGGCCCATGGTACCATGTGACGGCAAGTGCAGAGAGATCTCCAGATATAAAGCAATGCCTGTGCCGTGAAGCTTATATAGTGAGCAAAGGCACTGCACAGAGCCAGTCTCACTTAACCAAGATGATATTTACCAAAAAGAAGAACAAGTCAACATCATTGGATACCATCAGGGTTGCAGGTGTTATATCAGAGTTTTCCTTCTCCTAGAATTCTGCCTTGACAAAGGCTAAGGGGTCATATCTCCCGGTGATTTTGGATGGCCATTGACTCTTAAGAGCTCCTTGGCCCTTTGACAGGTTTTGTTTTTAGTCCTGCAGGATGTCTAAAGTCACCCTCCTCACCAAGAAAACTTGGTGGGGTTGCCAGTTTAGTCGCCAACGACCCGACCATGAGACAGGTTGTACTGGGATACATGTTACCAGTAGCACCAACTGGTGACCTGACATATATATATATATATATATATATATATATACGCACATATATTTATAAATATATACTCTTATGTATTCCATTAAATATACTACACGTGTATACATATATATATCTATCTATCTAAGGCGGGTAAAATTCCCGAGATCCATGGACGAGTTCTCTCCAGCGGTCTCTGTCCCTCATTATCGCTGCCATGGACACACTAGAAGAGGAAGACCAAGGTTAACATATGTTGATGCCCTAAGGACAGACACTGGTCTGTTGGAGATGCAGGACATGGCAGCGATATATATATATTTATATGAATATATATATATACTTTTATGTGTATACGTCTGAAAATGTATATATGTATGTAAATATATTTTTATACATGTATACATATAGATGGACAGTTATGCACATAAAATATTTTATTATATATTTATATACATACAATGAATTATTAACTTATTAAAAACTACAATGTATGATTAAATTATGTTTGATTTTAATGTCTATGAAAGAAAATTATTATAATTGATCTAAATTAATATTAAAATAAATTTTTAAAAATCTAAATAAACAGTTTATTTGTTAACATAACCGTCGTGATAATATTGGTTCCTTATATAGGCATAAGACCAACAATGTTGGGGGAGGGGAAAGTAGATTAAATCAACACCAGTTCATTACTGGTACTTTATTTTATCGACCCAGTAAGGATGAAAGGCAAATTAACCTCGGAGGGATTTGAACTCAGATCATACCATCGTCATATTACAAATAAAAAGAGAGGGAGTCGGGCTGCTAACTGTAAGGTTCTTGTCTTTAGGTGGGGTGTTGTGTTGGTCGTTGGGTAGGAGCTGTTGGCCGATGGGTTGAGCATGTAGTGTCACTGAACCACGATCAAGGCTGCGATAGTGATGCTTCTGTGGTTTCATATTTCAACACAGGCAAGATGATCTATAATATGAACGGCTAAATGTTGGAGAAATTCATTCAATTGCTACAGGTCTGACCCTTAGTCTGAATTATATCTACTTATGTAGGTTTAACTTTACCAAGATTACCGAATCACTGCTCGAACTTGGGGCTTCTGAAACTAACTTATTGTGTTAGCAGATGTTGGATGAGAATCTTCAATAAAAATATGGAGAAGCAAGGCGATAGATCTTTCTTTTTGTTTGTGTTTGAATTGATTTTTTCATGTTATCTTTTCTTTTGCTTGTAAATACAAACGACGTGTTGTAAGAGTGGTTGAGTTACTGCAGTGTTAATGCTTCAGTGTGTGGAAGCCAGGTTAACAGAGCAGAAATCTTGTTGAGAGATGTACTGGTACCAACCACATAATTATGGAGATAACGTTCAGATGAGTAATAAATTGTGGAATGTCCTAGCTTTCGCCCTGGTAAGGCTAAGTAGGCTTTTTGCTGTGTTACCTTAGGTTTGTAAGGACTATTTAAGTCAATATTTCAGTGATTGATTTCTTGTTTTTGGTGGGTAGTCGCACGTGGTTGTATGTGTTGCTTATGTTGACTTAAAGGGAGCCCTAAAAAAACCCGTCCAGCAGGGACGGCTGCCTAGACAGAATATTGAGATGTATCAAAAACAGTGGAGGAGAAATAAATATAATACATTCACGAAACACGTGTTACACGTAATTACGAATAAAATGTCAAAATAAAACTTGGATCACTCAATCCTGATATATATTTCATTAGGGAACTAACCCCCGTTTAGTTCCCGATTGTCTTTAAACTGGGGCTTAAAGCAACCGACCAAACAGTCTTTTCCTAATTCAAGAAGGTATGTGACCTGAAAGAAATTTAGCTGCTATTTCCAACAGGTCAAGTAACCACATAGAGGTATTCACTCCTTCTCTCGAAACAAACATATTTGTTATTGTTAGTGGTTTTAGCCAAAAAGTTGTTGTTGAAATCAGTAATTTTTTACAGGAAAGTTAGGGTTAACTAATGAACTTGTAGCGGTTGTCTCCCTTGTTTTGATTGGGATCTAGACGGGAGGTGGAACCCTTTCTGCGACTTCCGGTCAGAGCCCTATAAAACTAACAACTTTAAGCTTCCTTTCTCTCTTTGCCTTTTCGGCACCAGGTCAAGAGTCTTCTCATTTGGCTCTGCCATTAATTTGGCCAACAGGCGCCAGGCGCCCTCTGCCAGCCGCGTTTGCCTGGCAATCAAAACGGTAACTACTAACTTTGTTTCATTCTAACATCTATCTTTGACATGTCAAGTATTCCATCTACCGTTAATTAAATATTATATACACAAACCATGTCTCGTTTTGTTACATTCATACAACCCAGTATCCTCGCTATATTGGTGACCCTGACGTGATACGAACACGCAGCCGTTCATCGCTATAAGTGGTCACCCCCCCCCCAAAAAATAAAAAAATAGCACATCTGGTTTTGTGAGTAACATTACGAATACACAGCAAATTTAGCGACAAACAATGAAACTACTCAAGGACACGCACACACGCACATGTGGAATTCGCACAGACATACTTTTTCTCTCACGCATCAATTAACTGTCGCATTTCACCAATATATATATATATGTTTCCCGTTTCTTACAACGAACTCTTTCAAAACACAAAAAAAAAAAAAAAGAAATTTGATATTCTTTAAATAACATTTCAACAGGAACATTTATTTTCGATGAACCATTGCCTTTTTGTTCATCGTTTTCTTCATCGTTCAATTTTTTTTTTTCTTCCCAAAGTTCACACCAATAATTATGCTGATTGAAGCCTTTCTTTTTCATCATTGTCACTTTCAAAATTGCACTATCATTTTCTCGCGCGTTAGAAATATTTTTTTTCAACCTTGTATTGGCACGTGTAGGCAGCATAAATTCTCGATTCACTGAGATGTCTCTACTCACAGACAGCCGCACGCCAGAGATATCATTTATCACCAGGGATTCTTCAGCCTTAAGCTATATTCTTCTATTTGCCGGTTTATAAATTTACAATGTAAATTTACAGTTGATAACCGCGCATTTATTAGGAATGCTTATTTCTCTGGTCGCTGGCCTCTTGACCCTTCCAGGTCAACGCATTCTCAACATTGACCATCAACTTCGGCTGCTATTTCTAGCACTTTGCGCAACTCATTTTTTTCTAAAAAAAAATTTTTTTACTGTGAATTTAAACACCGAATACGCTCACTCAGCGAGACAACAGCAGCAGCAACAGCAATATAACAGCAACAGCAATACATCAATACAGCTTCACCAAAGCCAGAGAATTCATTTTTGGCAGCACTCTTCCTGTGAGAAAATCCATTCGGAGGTTGGAAATTTCACGATATACCACAGAACAGAAACCACCTGCATTCATTCTCTGGAACACACTTTCTTTCCTGCTGTCATGTGATTGCACACCTGTGAACTATATTTTGAACTTTGAGCTCTTCTATTACTTTTACTTTATTACATTGTATCTTTGGGTGATGGATAGATGGATGTCCAGTCGTTCTCTGGCCAAGAGCGGTTGGCTACCTTGATATCTATCATTGATTTTTCCAAACATTCTTTTGTCGTAATTTTCATGCCTGTTACAACATTCTCGCCAACTTGCTACATATTTTCATTTCGATTTTTATACACTAAAATTCTGGCGGGAGGTTATGTAGCGGTTGTCTCCCTTGTTTTGATTGGGATCTAGACGGGAGGTGGAACCCTTTCTGCGACTTCCGGTCAGAGCCCTATAAAACTAACAACTTTAAGCTTCCTTTCTCTCTTTGCCTTTTCGGCACCAGGTCAAGAGTCTTCTCATTTGGCTCTGCCATTAATTTGGCCAACAGGCGCCCTCTGCCAGCCGCGTTTGCCTGGCAATCAAAACGGTAACTACTAACTTTGTTTCATTCTAACATCTATCTTTGACATGTCAAGTATTCCATCTACCGTTAATTAAATATTATATACACAAACCATGTCTCGTTTTGTTACATTCATACAACCCAGTATCCTCGCTATAAACTTGATACAATTAAGTGAGGGAAGATTTTAGCTGGCCAACATAGAAAACACTTTCTAAATGAGACAGAACACTTTGTAGAATAATTATTTCAATGATTCTTTTCTACATTTTCCTTTCAACTTTCTCTTTCATTTCACTTGTTTTTCCTTCTTTTCTTTAACCTTCTTATTAGATTATATGTTGTCTTATATTTTCACTTGGACTCTATACTTCTCTGTGTTATATATATAAGGTTCCATGTGAAACACCATAACTAGAATACAGTTGAACAACAAACAAACGATTTGTTTTGATTATAAAGAATTTGTCGTTACAACGAATTATCTTTATACCCCGTGAATTTCGTTATAACGGAATTTCACTGTATATATATTATGTGTGCGTGCATGTATATATATATATATATATATATATAGCAAGAAGGAGAATGATATTCTGGCGGTTTTCGAGCTTATTCTGAAGTCTGTACAAAAGACTTGCTGTGTTGATTGTTTAACTAAATGTAAGAGTTTAAAGAAAGAAAAATCTGTAATAGATAATGTCACTGCTATTTCTAGCAGGGTGAGAGACTACGTAAATATATAATTGATATTTTACTGAGTGATACTTTTTGATTTGCCATCAATTAAATACGATTGGAAGTGTGTCTGAATGTATAATATTTTATCAGGGACTTTTAAGGTATGACACCGGTACAAGAGTTGAAACATTCTCAACGACACCGAGTACCTGCTGTCTTCATTATAACTTTAATTAATCTAATTATATCTTGTGTAACAATTATATATATACACACAATTTTAATTCCCCGACATCAGTCTTACACTGTCATATCTATTCTTAGGCGATATCCAATTTTAGCGGCCTAAATGCCGCTTACTTGCTGCAGTTGCTGCTTACTTCAATGTATGAGGCTATTCCAACAAATTTACATTCCCCCTTTTTTTTAGCCGTTAAAAGAAATATAGATTTATTTATTTATTTTTTTTGGTGATTTATTAGAGAGGGGGTGCTCCCTTCTTCTCTTACCTGTACAAGCCGATATAGAGAGATGGCCCACGTACACGGGCCATTATTGCTACTTTCACCCATCTTTCATGGAATTGGCTGGGACTGAGTGCCTTTTTCTCCAAGAGGACCATTTGTTGGCCGGCGACATATCCCCACAGTTTCCTCGTTGCAAACGCATCTGGGACATTTCTTTTCCAAGGGGTTTCCGTCCCGGAATCCGTGTCTGTAGAGCCTTTCCCGAACGGGCAGGGCCCCTCGGTATAATAGTAAGTATTAGTGGTTGTAATAAAAATGCAATCAAAATGTAATAATTCACTGATTTCTTTCCTTATATTATCAACAGAAGTTGGTATGTCACCCAAAGTTCGCTTTGTATGTTCCCGAATAGCAGTGAATTTTGATAAAATTTTTCTAATTCCTTCTCCACAGTAAGAGAAATATCCATGTGTAGTTGAAGAGGATAAGTATGAAAGAACAGTCATTTAAATTTACAGATGGACAGATGTGGTGTTTGGCAGGGTTTGAGATATATAGAAAAATAATTATTTACAGAAAAAGAAAATAATAATAAAGAATTATTATAATTTTTTTAAAGATTTATATCTTTTTGGACTTTTGGAAGCAAATTTTAAACTGTATATCGCAACAATAAAAAAGAAAAAAAATATTTCTTTAAACAATATATTGTTCCGATATACAGTTTAAAATCTTTGGGAAACATCTACCGCCTCCACTCATAAAGCTGTCATTTCGCCACCGCCACATGAATTCATTCAAATATGACTGAAACATGGGTCGGCTAGTGCCGTTTATTTTTATTTATTTTTTTTTGGCATGAGACCAGAGTCCTTCAATATGTTGGGTATGCGTTCCTGATACCGGATCGACAAAATTTAGTGAATGATTCACTGTAGAGTGCTGATAATTAACAGGCATATGTCGTATAGGATTGTACGCACGCCATCGGTCCGTATGTATCATGGATCCACTCAGCACATGGTTTTGTATAATGGGTAGCAGGGTCTCAGCAGTGAGATCTGGGACTTCTTCAAGAAAAATTTTTCTGGGATTATTGGTATCGATCCCACCAATGACCCACTGGCCTTCATGCCAGGTCCCACGAGCGTACTTTCGATGAAAGTATTTACTTTCATCGATTTATACAACTATTGGGACTCTGTCATCATCCATTCCAACTAGTTTTGATGGGTTTCGATCCACCCATTCACTGCACACGTACCGTAAAAAGTTGCACCAGTCAATAATGGTGTTTTCACTACACCGAATCTCGTCAGCAATAATAATATTTTCGAACCCAATTGACCAGAAGTAAATCATTTGATGTAAATCTAAGTGGCCTCGAAAAAAAAATGACCCAGAATGGACAGATTTTCTTAAACTGCATACCTTACATTTCCATCGAAATTGGTCGATTCCTTCTTTGTAACTTACAAACGAACAGGAAATATTACATGAAGGACAGTTCATAGTGTTTGAAAGTAATCGGTTCCGAGCCATAAATTCGATAATACTGAGTTTGTTTGCAGTTAAAATCGCCAGTTCCCTCATTTTCAAATCCATATTTAACGTCTGCTGTGATGAATTAACATTTTCAACAATGAAAATTGGTGCAGGTGGACGTCCAGGCATTTTCTTTATTCAGAATTTCAGTTTAAAATCAATTAGAACTATGTTATTTCACCTTTAACAATATCTGCATTGAAATGACCGGTAGGGAGCTAGTTATGCCAATTCGTGGAAAATACCCAAAGATTATGTAAATTTATATAAGTTTCACTTTATTGTGGAAAATAACCCAAAATTATAAATATTAGCCCTCTGTCGGTGATTATCTTATAATTGATTTTAAACTGAAATTCATAAAGTTGCTCCGTTGGATGTGCAGTGTAAATGTGCTTGAACAACCCAGCATAAATCTGTTGAGAGAGAAACTGTGTCTGAGAGGGATAGAATGTAGTGTACGGGAGAGGAGACTGAGGTGGTATGGACATGTGATGCGCATGGAAGATGACCGATGGCTGAAGAAGTGCCAGGAAATGCCAGTTGAAGGAAGACGTGGTAGAGGTAGACCACGAAAAACATGGGTGGAGGTGGTGAGAACAGACCTCAGATCATTGAAGCTCACGGTGGAGATGACGAAGGACCGTGACGAGTGGAGAGATGCTGTGCTGAATAAGACCCCCTCCCACACTTGCAAGCAGGGAAAAGCGGACGTAAAATGATGATGATGATGATATATATATATCATCATCAACACTGTTTTACGTCCGTTCTTCTATGCTAGCATGGGTTAGACGGGTTGTCCTGTTGTGGGCAGTGTCCGGTTGGCTGACCTTGTCATGCTCATACGGGAAGTGATTTTGCCTTGATTTCTACAGCTGGATGCCCTTCCTAACACCAACGTCATTTACACTGAGTGCTGGGTACTTTTCTTCCGTGTTGCCTACATGTCCACTTTATAGTGTGGGTTGATATATATTTAATATATTTAATATATATATATGATATATATATTTAATATATTTAATATATATATATATATGATATATATATATAATATAATATATATAACATATATATATATATATATAATATAATATATATAACATATATATATGTATATATATATATATATAATATAATATATATATCTATATATATCTAAAATAGAGAATGCCTAAAACTCAAGAACCACCCAACCGATTGTTTTCAAACTTTACACATGTAATACTTATGGTCCTGTGAGTGTTATGAGTAGAAACATTTCAAATTTTCAATGCCCTAGGGACCGCATTAGGCGATTTAGCGATCTCCGGGCCATTCTGCTAGTAATATATATAATATATATGGCTTAGTGGTTAGAACATTGGGCTTGTAATTGAAAGATTGTGAGTTCAATTCTCGGACCGGGTGATGTGTTATGTCCTTGAGCAAGACACTTTATTTCACGTTGCTCCTTCTACCTGGATTGTGACCAATAGATAGTATTAGCAATTGGAAAGACCAATGGAAACATTGTTTCTTCGGTCCAATTTGACGAAAGTCGATCGACTGACGATATATATATGTATATATATATATTATACATATATATATAATATATATATATATGTGTCACTTGCTGGATCTGCTAGAAGGACCCAGATAATATGAGATGTTCTCCCGGCTGTATCATATACTGCAAATCTATGCAGATGAATACACATATATACAGACACATAAAGATACACTTGTAATTATACACACATTGAAGTGGTTGATAGCTTCTGTGACTTAATTAGCAGTGGAGGATGACTGTATAACACCTGCCAATAAAATATGATGCTGCATGGTAGTGAAACAAGGGCTGTGACAGCAGAAATAAAGTGTAGACTGGAGAGGAATGAAGCAACCATGCTTCATTGGATGTGCCATTTAAGTGTGAGAGAAAGGCAGAGCTTGGACAAGTTGAGGGAGAAGCTGGGTTTAAGAGGGAACTTAAGAGATGTGTAAGAGAGAAGACTGCATTGGTACGGACATGTGATACATATGGATAATGACAGCTGGGTGAAGAAGTGCCAGGACATCCCAGTAGAAAGAAGCCATAGTAGAGGTAGACCAAGAAAGACCTGGACAGAGGCTGTGTGAACTGACTCTCACAGAGGAGATGACAAAGGAACACGACAAGTTGAAAGATGCCATGTTGAGAAGGACCTGTCCAACCCAAGGAAGCATAGAAAAACAGACATAAAAACAGTGATGATGTACATATACACACATACATAATAAATAAATCAAATACAGATATGCACAGTGGAGGCACATGGCTTAGTGGTTAGAGCATTGGCCTTTCAATCGAAAGGTTGTGAGTTCAATTCTCAGACCGTGTGATGTGTTGTTTCCTTGAGCAAGACACTTTATTTCACATTGCTCCAGTTTACTCAGCTGTAGAAATGAGATGATAGGGACTGGGGTTCATATCATTCCACTGCAAAGTGGTCGTGGAGGTGCCATGGCAAAAAAGCACCCAGCACTCTCTGTAAATGAGGTTGGTGTTAGGAAGGGCATCCAGCTGTAGAAATCAAGCCAGAATCATTTCAGTCCCACCCTTGCAAGCAGGGAAAAGTGGACGTTAAATGATGATGATGATGATGATATGCACATACTTATATACAAACATATACATGGACACAAATTTCTACACACATATATTCACATATATATAGCATATGTCAATTCTGAACAATACAGTTTTGTCAGCACAAGTCTTGGTTACAACTTCTACAAATGAAATGAAGGAAGAATTTCTTAGTAAAACAGTTTTATTCAAAATATTAACAACATTGGTGGCACTATTTTAGGTGAGTGACATGGTTTTTATCTTGTCTGTTTGTGTTGCATTAAGTAACCTTTACAAGAGAATTATTTACCACAGACACCACAGTGATATGGTTCCTCTCTTGTATGTGTTAGTGTGTAGGGAAGCCACAACATTTAGAGAAGGATTTACTACAGATATCACAGTGATATAGTTCCTCTCCTGTATGTTAGTGTGTAGTGAAGCCACAACATTTAGAGAAGGATTTACTACAGACATCACAGTGATATGGTTCCTCTCCTGTATGTTAGTGTGTAGTGAAGCCACAACATTTAGAGAATTATTTACCACAGACATCACAGTGATATGGTTCCTCTCCTGTATATGTTAGTGTGTAGGGAAGCCACAATATATAGAGAATTATTTACCACAGACATCACAGAGATATGGTTCCTCTCCTGTATGTTAGTGTGTAGTGAAACCACAACATTTAGAGAAGGATTTACTACAGACATCACAGTGATATGGTTCCTCTCCTGTATGTTAGTGTGTAGTGAAACCACAACATTTAGAGAAGGATTTACCACAGACATCACAATGATATAGTTCCTCTCCTGTATGTTAGTGTCTAGTGAAACCACAACATTTACAGAATGATTTATCACAGACATCACAGTGATATGGTTCCTCTCCTCTATGTTAGTGTTTAGTGAAACCAAAATTAGAAAATGATTTACATGGGCTGAGGTGGTAAGGGCAGACCTCTGAAGCTCACGGTGTAGATGACAAAGGACCATGACAAGTGGAGAGATGCTGTGTTGAAAAGGACCCATCCCACCCTTGCAAGCAGGGAAACGCGGACGTAAAATGATGATGATGATGATATGTTTTCCCTCATCTATACATATATTTAGTTAAATTGCTCCATTAAAAGATATATTTTCCAAACATATCAAAGTGATATGGCTTCCCACCTGTATATGTTTGTGTGAAGTTAATGTAGCATTGAAAGAGAATGATTTACCATAGATATTACACTGATATATATTTGTATTCTCATTAATTCACAATTTTGAGAGGATTTATCACTGATGTCAATGCGTTAAGATTTCTCCTCTGCATGTATGAGTTTGTGAGTAGTTAGGCTACTTTCCCCAGAGAATGATATACCACAGATATCACAGTGATATGGCTTGTCTCCTGTATGGGTACGTTTGTGGCTAGTTAAGGCACTACTTTGAGAGAATGATTTACCACAGATATCACAGTGATATGGCTTGTCTCCTGTATGTATATGTTTGTGGCTAGTTAAGGCATTACTTTCAGAGAATGTTTTACCACAGATATCACAGTGATATGGCTTCTCACCTGTATGTATTCGTTTGTGATAAGTTAAGTGATCACTTTGAGAGAATGATTTGCCACAGATATCACAGTGATATGGCTTGTCTCCTGTATGGGTACGTATGTGTCTCATTAAGTGACTACTTCAAAAGAAAGATTTATCACATATATCACAGTGATATGGCTTGTCTCCTGTATCTATATGTTTGTGTCTAGTTAAGGTACTACGTGCAGAGAATGATTTACCACAGATGTCACAGTGATATGGCTTGTCTCCTGTATGTATATGTTTGTGTCTAGTTAAGGCATTACTTACAGAGAATGATTTACCACAGATATCACAGTGATATGGCTTGTATCCTGTATGGGTACGTTTGTGCGTAGTTAAGGTACTATGTTGAGAGAATGATTTACCACAGATATCACAGTGGTATGGTTTGTCACCTGTGTGGGTACGTTTATGGCTAGTTAAGTTACCACTTACAGAGAATGACTTATCAGCTGTATGGGAACGTTTGTGTGTAGTTAAGGTACTACTTCTATTGAATGATTTACCACAGATATCACAGTGATATGTCCTGTGTCCTGTATGTATATGTTTATGTCTAGTTAAGTGACTACTTTGAGAGAATGATTTACCACAGATGTCAGAGTCATATGGCTTGTCTCCTGTATGTATAATTTTGTGAGTATTTAAGGTACTACGTATATTGAATGATTTACCACAGATATTGCAGTGATATGGCTTCTCTTCTCCAACCTTTGTCATCTCACGAGGAATATAAAACATTTTCGATTGTGTTTCGCATTTAACCTTTTCACTCAATTTATTTTCCATAATAACTTTTTCTTCAACCGAATATACAAATGTTTTACTTGTAATACTTTTTAGATTATATTCCTAAAAAATATATCTTCTATATTTCCCTCAAATGTGATTTCAATTAATAGTCTTGAAATGATGATAAATAGAGGTGATGTATCCGAGATTGAAAATAATAATTTATCCCAATGTCATCTGGTATTCTGAAATAAGAAAGAAACAGTATGAGATAATACAGAATACTTAAGAAGCAGAGATAGATTTAACAGTGGAAACTTTATATTTCTATATTGGTAAACTGTAGATATCAACTTTCCTGTCCAGAGTAATTCTCTCCAATGCAAACAGTGGTATTCCAGCACGCTCTATAAATGTTATCCTTCTATATCTAGAGAGGTAGCTCTATGGCAGTTTAGTGAAAAATTTATTCTGATAGGACTCTCTAACATAGCTATTATCTCCTCTCCTGGTGACATGTCAACACCAGTTTAACTTCCATCTTTTGATTAGTAGGAGTCAATTGTTCCTCTATATCTTTTTCTTACTTCTTTTCTCTCTTTATCTGGGAGAAATCGGCTGTGTTTAGACCAGGAGTTACGAGTCTATATGAATCCATACAATATCTGATTTCACTTCAAGTTTTATTCAGATCTCAATTGTGTTCAAACGAGAGAGGTGATGGGCTCCATCAGGTTTTAAGATATATGCCCGAGAAATACTGTATGTCACTTAGTGTACCCCTACGACTCCACCAGTGTTTCATTTGTTTAGGACTATGTCTGGGTTAGCCAACCAAGTATCAGTAGAAGGGAAAATAGGGCCCTGCTCCCCTCAGAAAAATGGCCTTGCTCAGTGTGCTAGAAAGGTGTAGGTATAAATTCCATTCTCTGTCCAAAATACAAACAATGGATACACAGGAGATGTAGTGGGATCTCAGGTAGGTTAGCTAAGAATATAGGTTTTACATGTGGCCAGTGCACAGGAGCAGTAAACATTCACAGGAAGCAACGATTGACTTTCGTCAAATTGGACTGAGGAAACAATGTTTCCATTGGTCTTTCCAATTGCTAATACTATCTATCAGTCATAACTCCAGGTAGAAGGAGCAATGTGAAATAAAATGTCTTGCTCAAGGACATAACGCATCACCCGGTTGGTGAATCGAACTCACAACCTCACGATTGCGAATCCAATTCTCTAACCACTCAGCCACACGCCTTCACAGGAAACAAGCCCTAACAAACTGTTGGGGGGTCACATAGAAGAGGTAGACAGCTTCTGTTACCTGGGTGATGATATCATCAGTGGAGGTGGGTGTTCTGAAAGTAGAGCAGCCTGAGTGAACATGGAATGGAAAAGGTTCAGGATGCTACTACCATGGCAACTTACTAAAGGCTTTTTCCTCAAAACAAAGGGCAGGTTGAATAATGCGTGTATACGAACAGTTTAACACACGCACACACATACATACATATATATATATAATTGTGTGTATATGTATATATATATACATTAAGACAATGTCACTGGACCGAGATCTTTGGCGCTACTCAGTAATACAGAAGATCCGCCTTGCCTATGTACAAAGCGAAACCTACAGTCAGTAGGCACCTCTTAACCAAATATACAACCCCATCCCACTATCCAACCCCCACCCCCATAGTATCTAGAATAATGACGGGTTGGAAGAAGTTTAGGGAGCTGCTTTCTCTGTTGACAAAGAAGGGTTTCTCCCTGCATACGAAAGGATGGTTATATGATGCCGATGTGCGATGCTGCATGGTAGTAAGACATGGGCAGCAACTGCAAAGGATATGTGACGGCTGGAGAGAAGCAAGCATGCTCCGTTGGATGTGCAATGTCAATGTGTGTGAACGACCAAGCATAGACGAGTTGAGAAAGAAACTGGGTATAAGAGGGATAAGTTGTGGTGTGCAGGAGAGAAGACTGAGATGGTATGGACATGTGACCACTGGGTAAAGAAGTGCCAAATAATCCCAGTAGTAGGAAGACGCAGAAGAGGTAGACCACATAAAACATGGGCGGAGGTGGTGAGAGAAGACCTCAGATCGCTGAAACTCACCGAGGAGATGACAAGTGGAGAGATGCTGTGCTGAATAGGACCCGTCCCACCCTTGCAAGCAGGGAAAAACAGACGTAAAATGCTGATATATATATATATATCATCATCAACGTTTAACGTCCGTGTTCCACGCTTGCATGGGTTTGGACGGGGGTAGTCCCACTTGAGGCAAGAGTGATTGTCTTGCTCGCATAGGACTGTCTGGCAGGTTTTCTACAATTGGATGCCCTTCCTAACACCAACCACATTTACAGTGTGGGTCTGGGAGGTTTTTACCGTGTTGCCTACACGGCCACATTACAGCGTGGACTGTGTGTTTTTTTGTCGTGACACCTACACGATCTCATTTGTTTCGGCCTGGATGGCGCGGCACCAACATAACTTTACATAGAACGGGGTGGTGTGGATGGGGTGGGGGTGGTGGCGGGACGGGGTGTATTTTGTTAGAGATGCCTACTGGCAAGGCGGGTCTTCTCTGTTACTGAGTACCGCCAAAGGTCTCGGTCCAGTGACATTGTCTTGGAGAGGTGTAAGTGTGTGAGGTCGGAGTTTATCAGCTCGTCCCAGGTTTTTCTAGGTCTGCCTATTCCGTGGCTACCGTCTATCTTTATTGCCCTGCACTTTGTTATACAGCTATCGACTTTCATGCGCATCACGTGTCCATACCAACGTAGCCTTCTCTCGAGTAAACAACATCTGATCCCTCTTATCTCTAATTTTTTCCTTAGTTCGTTTATGCTTTGCCGTTCACGTATATTACTGTTACACATCCAGCGGAGCATGCAAGCTTCGTTCCTCTCTAGTCTGCGTATATCCTCTGCACACAATGCCCAGGTCTCACTGCCATGCAACATTGCTGTTCGTATGCAGGCATCGTACAACCTGCCTTTCATTTTTAGGGAGAACCCTTTAGCAGCTAATAGTGGTATAAGCTCTCTGAACTTTTTCCAACCAGTTCTGACTCTAGCTACAGTACTTTCAGAGCACCCTCCCCCACTGCTGATTTTATCGCCCAGGTAACGGAAGCTGTCCACTATTTCTATAGAACCCTCTGCGCAATTGAAAGAGCTAGTATTTTGTGGGCACTTGCTGCTACTTATTGCACCAGAACACCGGCCACATGTAAAATCTATGTTCTTAGTTAGCTTACCTGTGATCCCACTACATCTTTTATGCACCCATACTTTGCATTTAGGACATAAAATGGAGTTTCTACCTACGCCTTTCCTACACACCGAGCACGACCATTTCCCAGAAAGGACCGCCGCCTTGTTTTCTTTCCTACAATCTAGAACTTTGGTCTTAGCCAGGTTAATTTTAAGTCCTTTTGACTCTAGGCCGTGCTTCCATGTTTGGAATTTCTTCTCTAGCTCGGCCATTGATTCCGCTATGAGTGTCAGGTCGTCTGCGTATAGGAGTTCCCACGGGCAGCCTGTCTTGAACTCCTCTGTTATAGCCTGAAGGGCAATAATAAATAGTAGGGGGCTGAGAACAGAGCCCTGATGGACGCCAACTTTTACGCTAAACTCTTCACTATATTCGTTGTTAATTCTAACCTTGCTGACTGTTTCTTTATACATGGCTTGTATAGCCCTCACAAGCCATTCGTCAACGCCTAGTTTTCTAAGAGCCCACCAGATAATGGAGCGGGGGACTCTGTCAAAGGCTTTCTCCAGGTCGACAAAAGCTAAGTAGAGGGGTTTACCTTTAGCTAGGTACTTCTCCTGTAGCTGTCGTACTATGAAAAGAGCGTATGTGGTGCTTTTGCCTGACACAAACCCGAACTGCATTTCATCTAGGTCAATTCTCTCTCTGATTAGTTGCGCTATTACTTTTTCCGTGACCTTCATGACCTGGTCGATTAATTTAATGCCTCTATAGTTACTCCTATCTAGGGCGTCTCCTTTACCCTTATAACAGTTAACGATGATGCTGCTATGCCAGTCCTTCGGAACAACCCCATTCTGTACGACTTGGTTAACTATGCGGGTGACCATGGTGTGTCCCACCGTGCCAGATGCCTTCAGCATCTCAGCAACTATTTCCGAAGGCCCAGCCGCCTTACCCGTCTTCATATCCTTGATTGCCTTACTTATTATACTCCCCTCGATTAACACTGCTGGTCCCTCTATTGGGTCGATATGGGGGAGACTGTCTTTCTCCCATTTATTCTCCTCATTTAGTAGCCTTTCATAGTGACACTTCCAAGCTACCTTCTTATCAGTGTCGGTGATGGCAAGTATGCCATCATCATTAAGTACACACTTCTCCCCGACAATATCACGGTTTTCCTTGACGCATTGCCTAGCAATCCTGAACACCTCACGTTTTTGGTCATTGCGTTGTAGAACATGCTTGAACTTTCTTTCCTCAGCTTCCCTTCTTGCTAAGTACACTTCTCTCCTAGCTTCCCTCCTGGCCACTTGATAGTCTACTCTACTTCCCCCATCCCGCCATACTTTCCAAGCCTGCTTTTTGGCCTTAATTGACCCCTCCACCTTACTGTTCCACCACCATGTTACTCTCCTCCTGCCTACAGGCCTGCTCCAGCCACAGACTTCGTCTGTCGCCAACAGCAGGTTTGCTTTCAGAAATTCCCACTGTCCCTCTATATTGTCCGACTCTAGATGCTCTTCCTTACTGTCGAAAGCATCAAGTAATATGCTTTGAAATTTATTTCTGGCTGTGGGGTCCTTTAGCTTCCATATTTTTCTCCTGAGGATAGTCCTCTTCTGCTGTCGAGTACGTCTCGTCCTGATTATTAGGTCGCTAATTATCAGTCTATGTTGGGAGGTGCATTCTTCATGGGGGAGGGATTTAGTGTTTACAACAGACACTCTGTCACGTCTTCTGGTAAGGATATAATCTACCTGGCTTGTGTGTTCCCCGGATCTATAGGTGATCAGGTGATTGTCACGTTTTTTGAAGTTAGTGTTACAGATAGTTAGGTTATTTGCATCACAGAATTCCAGGATTCTGGAGCCTTCCTCATTTCTAGTACCAAACCCATAGCCTCCATGGATTTCGTCGTAGCCGTCACAATGTTGTCCAACGTGACCATTTAGGTCGCCTGCAATAATTATATAGTCACTGTCAGATATTTGGGAGGTAGTTAGCAACAGTGTCTCATAGAATCTGTCTTTTATAGTGCCGGGCAGTCCGGATTGGGGTGCGTACGCAGATATTACTGTCACCGTAGTTCTATTGAGGACAAGTCGTATTTTAATTATTCTGTCGTTCACTCTATTTACGTCTATTATCTTATCTGCCCACTTTTCTGCTACCATGATTCCTACTCCACCCAGCCCATCGTCGTTTCCCACCCAGAAAAGCTTATAACATCGTTTTTTACCCTCAATGAATCTAGCAGACCCACCCCTCCACCTGGTCTCTTGAATACAACAAACATCGACCTCCTTACGTTCAAGCATTTCTACAACCTCGTTAGCGCGACCCTTTAGGGTGCCTACATTTATGGTACCAACTCTGAAGTTTTGGGTTGCGTTTGGAGGGTGGGGGTGGTGGGGGCGGGAGGAGATAGGGTTATGTTAGCCATCCGCGGACGAAACAAAGAGGAGTGCTCGCATTCTCGTCCACAAGGTGAATTTGACTTTAACTTTGGCATTTTCGCTCTGAGCGTCCAGATTTTTCTCTCCCTTCCACTCTCCAGGATTCCGCAGTCCGTCCATCCATCCATCCATCATATATCGAAGGCAACCGGGCAAGCGATAGTATAGGCCTCTGGCTTATGATTGGTCCGCGTAATAATAATAATGGTGATGCGTTGGGGGGGGGGGGCTCTGGCTTGTGATTGGTCCACGTATTAAGAATGGTGGTGTGTGGGGGCGGGTGGGAGGGGTGTGGGGTAGCTAGCTGGAAGGTTATGAATGTTTAACAAGCGATTTAACAAAGAGCAAAACTGCAAGATTTGTTCTGTTCAATACGACAAAAACACCGTATTTAAACCTTAAATAAATAACAAAAAATACAGATTTCGGATTTTGCGAGATTGGATGTTTGGACTATGTACGAAATTGAACGTGGATTAGATAGAGAAAAATGTGTACGTTACGATTACATGGGTACACCATAGTAGGAATAATTGAAGCAGCGATGGATTGGCGAAAGTGAATAAACATGAAGGAGAACTTATCTTATATATATATATATATATATATATATATATATATATATATATATATATATGTGTGTGTGTAGCTAAGACAGAGACAGAGGGGAAGGGGAAGAGAGAGAGAGGGGAAAGGGAAGAGAGAGAGAGGGGAAGGGGGAGAGAGAGTGTGGCTGACCGCAGCCCCTCGTGGAGTAGCTGGAGGGTGAAGGGTGTAGAGCGGATTTTTTGACTTTCAAGTAGCATAATATATATATTTAAAGTAATTTATAAGAAGTAGAATGGGAAGGATTTTGTTTTTTGTTTGAGAATACGATTGAATTAAGGAATTGGAGGATACGATAGAATTAAGAATGGGAAGGATTTTGTTTTTTGTTTGGGAATACGATAGAATTAAGGAATTGAGGAGCTGGAAGGTTATGAATGTTTAACAAGCGATTTAACAAAAAGCAAAACTGCAAGATTTGTTCTGTTCAATACGACAAAAACACCGTATTTAAACCTTAAATAAATAACAAAAAATACATATATATATACTAGTATTCCAGTGTTTAGGGAGAGACCGATAACATTATTAGAACTCATTGCAGCCTTGAAGAGATGGTTTCAACAAGATAGGGTGATGAAAGTTATAGTTTTTGTAGTAGGATCTCATCACATAAGGTTCCTTCAAAGATTCTTCTAGAGTTACAGAGTCATTTATATATATATGTGTGTGTTTTGAACAATGAAAGTAAAACTAGAGACAAAGATATGTTCTTAATTAGTTCATTGTTTTACGATCATTTTAGAGGTTTGATTGATCATGGTAGATTGATATATTGACAAACAGGTAGTTGTTATGTCACTAACTATTTCTAGTCTCAAAATCCCTGATCAATCACACCGTATCAATATATTGAGTTACCATGATCAATCAACCCTCTGAAACGATTGTAAAACAATTAACCATATCTCAGACTTTTGTTTTATTTTCAATGTTCAATACCCACAAACACACATATATAATTGACAATTTCTTTGGAATAATTGATAAGACTTGTGGCTGGAACAAAGTACCAGCCAGCAGAGGGTGACCTAGTGGTGAAACAGCACAGTAGATAGAGCTATTAACCCTGTAGCATTTACATTACTCTATATTTACTATTATATTTTCATGGTCAAGTCTTTATCTCACATAATATTGAATCTATGAGACTTTGATATTACTTATTTTGAGGACAATACATTAACATCAATATGAGCAGCAAGTTACAGTCGGTTTGAACAGAAAGAAGTGAGAGAATTCTGGCTGGATATGGCCAGTTTAAATGCTAAAGGGTTAAAGACAAGTGACAGGCATGGAAAGACTGGAAAAATAGGGGCGTCAGACCAGGACCAGATAGCTAAGAGAGAAGCTAGAAGACAGGTATACATAACACAGAGAGAGGCTGAAAAAAGAAAGTTTGCCAATGTCTTGAGACATGAGAATGAGAGGTGTGAAGTGTTTCACATTGCAAGACAGGGAAAGGTGTGTTAGAAATGACACTGGTACACTTATAACCACTGATGCTCAAAAGAAAGAGGCCTGGAAATGTTACTATGAGAGATTGATGAATGTAGAGAATAAATTAAGAAGCAATCTTAGACTTTTGTTTTATGTTCATTGTTCAACACACATACACATATAATTGACATTCTCTTTGGAATTACTGATGAAACTTGTTAGTGACACAACTACAAGAGAAGATCCTAGATCTAGAAAAGGCCTTTGACAGAGTACCTTACTCTATTATCTGGTGGTCCTTCAGAAAATTAGGTGGAGAATGGCTTGTGAGAGCAGTGAAAGCCATGTACAGAGGAGCTGTCAGTAAAGTGAGAGTAGGAAGGGAGTTTAGTGAGGAATTCAATGTACAGGTAGGTGTTCATAATGGTTCAGTTCACAACCCACTGCTGTTCTTCATAGTTCTCCAAGCCATAATCAATGGGTTTAAGACTGGCTGTTTACGGGAAACAGTCTAATGTGAATGATCTGGTCCTATAGGTGAATCCATAAAAGAACTAGAGAATAAGCGACCCTACTGCATATGTAGGAAAGAAGTAGGCATAAACTGTACACAATGATAGCTTCCGCTATCTAGGTAACCTAATTAGCAGCAGAGGAGGGTGCTTCGTAAGAGAGGATAGGATTGAAGTTTAGAGAGCTACTTCCACTGTTGGCAAATACAGGTTTCTCCCTACGTACAAAGATGTTGGCTGTACAATGCCTGTGAGTAAGGTGCAATACCGCATGGAAGTGAAATATGGGCAGTAACTGCAGAAGACATGCATAAGCTGGAGAGAAATGGAGCAACCATGCTTCGTTGGATGTGCAACATAAATGTGAGAGGAAGGCAGAGCCGGGATAAAATGAGGAAGAAATTGGTAATCACTGGTTAAAGAAGTGCCACGGAAAACCAGAGAAGGGAAGCCATACTACAGGGAGCCGAGGGTAGATGTGGTGAGAGCTGATCTCAAATTGCTGAGACTCACAGATGACGAAGGAACAAGCGAGTGGGGAGATGTTGTGCTTAAAAGGACCCATCCAACCCATGCCAGAATTGAAAAACGGACGTAAAACTATGATGGTGTAGATGAAGTAAATTAAATCAAGATAGATTTAGACTAAAACGAACAAAACTTCCCTGAGACAACAAAGTACAACTAAATATAAAATATATTTTATAATGTAAGGTAGTGAACCACATAATTAAATAGATGGAGGTAATTTAAATAATAAAGATATCTTTAATTTTGTAACAAATAACACTTCCTTCTCCAAGCCTAGATTCGAAGCTGAATCTAAGAATTCTCGCTGTTCAAAATCACGACGACAGGCGCCAAAGAAAGGTTTTTTCTTTGTCCTGTCAAAAAGTGATTGATCAACTCCCTATGACCTACGACCTCAGCTAGGTCAAGCCAAAGTCAAATTGACCGAAGGACGTAGAAACCCTGTTGCTGTATGTCTATCATTCTAACCACCGCAACATTATATATATGAGAGTCAAGGGAAACCCAGGATAGAAAGCTGGTCTGACAACACACAGAGAGACCTACTGTGTCAGATGAACTACACATACACACTCACACAAACATATTCATTCTAACACACCAGTTCCACAAATGTATCCTGATTCTATTTTCTAACAGCTCGAAGCAGTTGTCAACATTAACATTTGTGTATGTAGTAAAGCATGATGTGTACATAACCACAAATTAAGTTCCAGTGAAATAAATTATTTCTATAATGAATCCATTCACCTACTTGTTCATTTTTCCGGCATACACATGCCTTATCAATATTTCACCATTATACACAACCACTACAATTTACTTAAAGCAATAACAAGGTACAGTTAAATATAAACTATATTTTATAATGTAAGGTAGTGAACCACATAATTAAATAGACGGCGGTAATTTAAATAATAAAGACAGTCATGATAACAATATATTTTATATCACATGTAACAGTGGAATCTGGTTAATTACTGGGTCGTTGTATGGTTCACATAATTATATTATTTACACACATTAATATAGACATTAAGTAAATCTTTGTCAACTTACCTCCTTCAGATATAATCAATGTGTTGTGTTGTTAGTTTTTACTAACCAAAGAAATAATCTCTTTGTTATCAAATTAGAAGTTTCAATGTTATCAGCTTTATTTCACGACATTAACGTTGGTGTATCTTCTTCATCTTTAGTCATAAATTGATATCTTGTCAGAATGAAGTAGTGAGGCTGACTTTGTCTTTAGCTACAGATTTGATAGGAAATATATATATATTAGGTTGATATGTGGTCTAAAATATATATATTGTCTATAAATGACTGATAGCAGATGTTCTGGTGAAATAGTAGTTTTACTACTACAGATTGTAATGGAACTCTTAGTAGACACAATTGTAAAGTAAGAATAGATATGACAGTGTAAGACTGATGTCGGGTAATTAAAATTGTGTATATATATATATATATAATTGTTACACAAGATATAATTAGATTAATTAAAGTTATAATGAAGACAGCAGGTACTCGGGTGTCGTTCGGAATGTATCAACTCTCGTACCGGTGTCATGCGTTAAAAGTCCCTGATATAATTTAATACCTTCAGACATAGTTCCAATCGTATTTAATTGATTGTAAGTCAGAAAGTATCACTCAGTAAAATATCAATTATACATCAATAATAAAACCTCTACGTAGTCTCTCTAACTGCTAGAAATAGCGGCGATATTTTCCATTACAATTTAGTTTTTTGGTTTAAAATCTCCAAAGATTAGTTATGCAATCAACAGTAAATCTTTTGTACAGACTTCGGAATAAACTGGAAGACCGTGAGAATATCATTCTCCCTCTTGTATGTATATATATATATATATATATATATATATATATATATATATATATATATATATATATATATATACATATATATATATATATATATATATATATATATATATATATATATATATATATATATATATATATATATATATATATACATTTAGGTTTGTTGGCTCACCACTGGATAGAACTGGTCATTCCGTATAGTCAACCTTGATGTAATATTAGGGAGAGCACTCGACGTAATCCTATATTTCAGGTTATTGTTATCATGACTGTCTTTATTATTTGGTCTGAGAGTCGGCCCTTGTGGCCAATAAATGAAATCATTATTTGGTCTGAGTTCAAATCCTGCCGAAGTTAACTTTGCCTTTCATCCTTACGCGATCGATAAAATAAAGTACCAGTCACGCACTGAGGTCGATTTAATCGACTTTCCCCTCCCCCCAAATTGCAGGCCTTGTGCCTAAATAAGAAACCATTATAACTTTAATTAATCTAATTATATCTCTTGTGTAACAATTATATATATATATATATTTATTAAAATAACAAATTAAAGTTTAAGCAAAGAATCTCTGCTTTCACCCTTAACGGGATCTTCTGAAACTAACAAAGTCAATCTGTAAACGCAGAACTGGATATTTCAAAAAACGTTGCAACCGGAGGAAGACAGGAAGACGATACACACAATTTTCTCTCCCCGACATCAGTCTTACACTGTCATATCTATTCTTACTTTACAATTGTGTCTACTAAGAGTTCCATTACAAGGACTCCAATCGAGCCAGTGACTGGGAGCGGTTGTTCTATTTCGCCCCATTCGCCCACGGCCTTCCCAGCTCTGGCGCTGACCGGTTAACAGCAGCCTTCGTCAAGGGCAATGTCTCGTCATTTGGGCGAGCGCCTATTCCAAGCGTGCCCAGGGACGCCACACACCCCAACCTCAGCTACCCCCTCTCCTCCACCCCCGAGGCCAGCGCCAAGCGTTTGCGTGACCAGGTAAACGCAAAGCTTATCATGGGTGATGTCTCAGAGTTGTTGCCTCAGAGGGCACTGTCCTCGAACCCACCGAGGAAGTCCTGGCTGCTCTGCGGCTCAAACACCCTGAGCCACCCACTGATCTCAGACCCATACTCCCACCCGACCCCCACTTGCTCCTTGTAGCTACTGATGCAGATATCATGCCCGCCATCAGGTCCTTCCCAGCTAGCAGCTGCGGAGGTGTTGATGGTCTCCGACCAGGCCACCTCAGGGTGTTGACATCCCCCCTCTCTGCTGAGGCCGGGCGCCGCCTTCTGAATGCAATTGTGACGCTCACCAATAGGCTCATTCATGGTGCTCTCGACCCTTACACCCGAGGCCTTTTTTTTTCAGCCAGACTCACCGCTCTCAGGAAGAAAGAGGGTGGCATACGCCCCATTGCTGTGGGCAATGTCTTCCGGAGGCTGGCTGCCAAGGTGATCTGCAAGTCCGTCACACTCGAACTGGGTGAGGAGTTTATTCCGGTGCAACTGGGTGTCGGCGTGTCCGGTGGCTGCGAGGGAGCCTCTCATGCAATCAGGCAGTTCTTCAGCAGCTGCCCATCGGTACCGACATTCAGGGACTCCAGGCACCTCATTGTCAAGCTTGACATGAGGAATGCCTTCAACTCTTTACGCTGGGATCATCTGCTGAAGGCCTGCCTCAGCCGAGCACCCTCTGTCTAGCCGCTGGCCTACCTGTCATATGGAGCCCCGAGCATGCTCCTAGCTGCTGATACGGTCATACTCTCGGCTACTGGGGGTCCAACAGGGCGACCCTTTGGGACCCCTCCTGTTCGCCCTTGGTGTTGACCACACCGCGCGGATTATCACGGCCCCTCTCAACGTTTGGTATCTGGATGATGCTACGTTGGGCGGGCCCGTACGGACGGTCTGCCAAGACCTTCAATTGGTGATTCCTGCCCTGGCGGGAATCGGCCTCCAGGTCAACTCGGCTAAGTCGGAGGTGGTGAACGTCAGCCTCGATGCTGGGAGCTTTGCAGCCTCCGTCTTGGACATGCGGTCCATTCTACCCCAGGTTCAGGTGACCCCCCAAAGAGGATGTCTTCATCCTCGGGTCACCGATCCACCCGCCGGCCATCCGCTGCACCATCAGGTCCAGGCTTCAAAATTTCCAGACTCTCACGAGCCGACTGGGCTTGATTGACGGCCACCCAGCTCTCTTTCTGCTGAGGAACTGTTTCGCCATGCCGAAGCCCCTCTATACACTCCGCAGCACTCCATGATACACCCAGGCATCTCTCCTCGCTGACCTCGATACTTGTATCCGAGCAGCAGCCGAGGGGATATGCACCGTCAAGTTTGACGACATAGGGTGGCAACAGGCCGCTTTACCGGTCAGGTATGGCGGCCTTCACCTCCAGTCCCCGATCTCACTAGCTTTGTCGGCGTATCTTTCGTCGGTAACCTCATGCCGCGTCCTCGTCAGCAGAGTTCTTCAAAACACAACAGAACCCTCTGTGTTCAGAGAACGTGTGGCCGCCTGTGAGACGTGGGACCGGCTGGGACTTAGCCCAGTAGACTTCGCTCCTCCTTCTTCTCCTGTTGACCAGCACCGCCTTGCTTGTTTTCGTGCGGCCTCCAAACCCACAGTGGTGCCTGGCTCGATGCTCTGCCTTCCTTCTCCACTGGCACGCAGCTAGACAACCATAGCCTGCGATTCGGCGTTTCCCTGAGGCTCGGCCTCCGGATCTGCCAGCCACACCAATGTCGCTGCGGTTCCACCGTGAACTCTTTCGGCCTCCACCCGCTTTCCAGTCGCCACAGTGCCGGCCGCATTCCACGCCATACTGCCCTCAACGAGGTTATTAAGCATGGCTTGGACGCTGCAGGCTTCCCTTCCCAGCTCGAGGGGACGGCAAAAGGCCAGATGGCATGACCATCTTCCCGTTCCGCGGTGGCAAACCCCTCGTCTGGGATGCCACTTGCACCGACACTTTCTGCAGCCACAACCTGGTGCAGTCTGCGACTGGCCCAGGTTCTGCTGCACGTCGGGCTGAGGGGACCAAACTCCTCAAATACCGGTCGCTCTCCGACAGGTTTGCGGTCGTACCCCTGGAAGTGGAAACTTCTGGTGTCCTCGGCCCCAGGGCTACCTCCTTACTCACCACCATAGGCGCTGAGCTGGCCAGCCGTAGGTGTGAGCCCCGCGAGTTGGAGTGGCTTTTCCAGCGCGTCTCCCTTGCCGTCCTCCAGGGAAACGCCTTCTCCATTCTGTCCGCCGGGGCTGTGGGTGGGCCCCATCACGTACCAATACATTAGTTAAATACCATTCTTTCATCTGATACAATACAATAAAACCGCTACAATATTAAACAAAAAAAAAAAAAGTTTATTCAAATGGAATTAAGTGTAATTTAACAGGAAATAAGACGCTAGAGCAGCGAATGTTTACATAAAATAAAAGAACAACAAACAAGATGGCGACACGACAGGAAAATTTTTTTTTTTGCTCAATATAAGCTTTATTTTAACGCGATTTGCCGGGTTGTCCAATCAGTAGCAGCCCCTCTTACGAACCTCAGGGGCCTACGACTTTACATGGTTCGAATCTCACCCTCTCCGGCTCTTCTCGAGTTATCTCCTACTCTTTTTACTTAGTTCCAGGTGACTGAAAAAGAGCAAAGAGGGTGCGGCAATCGGCTTTGCGGAGGAGTGGTGAGAGACTACGATATAAGGAAGACGCAAAAAAAAAGAGAGATAGACAGATAAATGCGAGTCACACTCTCCCCCTCTCTTTACATTTTTATGTCTATCTATCTCGTCCTTCTCCCCCTCTCTTTAAATCTTTTACTCTATCTTCCGCATATTTCTCACCCTCTCTTTACATCTATTACTATATCTACCCCTTAGTTCTGGCCCTCTCTTTACATCTATAACTCTTTCTCCCTCTTATTTCTCCCCCTCTCTTAACATCTATTACTCTTATTCTCTCTTATTTCTCTCCCTCTTTTTATATCTATTACTCTATCTACCTGTTAGTTCTCCCCCTCTATTTACATCTATAACTCTTTCTCCCTCTTATTCCGCCTCCCTCTCTTTACATCTATTACTCTATCAACCTCTTAGTTCTCACCCTCTCTTTACATCTATTACTCTATCAACCTCTTATTTCTCCCCCTCTTTACATCTATTACTCTATCAACCTCTTATTTCTCCCCCTCTCTTTACATCTATTACTCTATCAACTTCTTAGTTCTCACCCTCTCTTTACTTCTATTACTCTATCCTCCTCTTATGAGAGTACAAAATTACTTCCTTTAAATTATTTTATTTTTAAAATCATACATTTATTAGATTTTCAGAATTTCAACATAATCTTTACAATAGAATTAAAAAAAAAATATATTAAACACTGGTAAAAAAGAAAACATTCTACGTTGGAGACTATGTTAGTGCAAGACAGGGCGGTCCACCTGTATTGAGGACCGTAATATTTTATTTTACTTATTTTTCGATGTTAATTTGTAATTTATAATTTAATTGGCACTACCATGCTATTAGCTGTCACAAGTTTCGTCAACCTTCTCAATAGTAAACATCCTTTATTTCTGTATTACCACGGGTTATTTTAATAAAGCATATCGATGTAAGTGGTGTTACTTAAATGAAAATATAGGTGGCCCTTAAAAGGGGACAAATTAGAAAAGAAATTTAAGTTTATAAACAAATATATGGTTATCAAATTTGTTTCACCAACCCTATACATGAAATTGATAACCATGACTATGAAAATATAAATGATTAAATCCAATTTATTTGATAACCATGACTTGTTTTCTAATCTTGCCCTTTTAAGGACCACCTATGTTTTCATTTAATTAACAACTCCACTGACATCGATATGCTTTATTAAAATATAGCGTGGTAATACGGAAATAAAGGATGTTTACGATTGAGAAGGTTGACGAAACTTTCACTTGTGACAGCTAATAGCATGTAGTGCCGAAAGTTAATATTCTGTAGATAACATAGAGTGAGCTCCATGTTCCAGGGTAGGTGTTCCATCTCCTACATGATTAAATATTTCATTTCATGAGAAACTACGCTACATCGTGAATTGGTTGTTCCACATTTTACAGGACAGTGAGAAATAGGTTTAAATCACCAGCTTTCCTGGTCTTTCTTGACTTTACACTTGGACTTGAAATATAAAGTACGTATCATTTGTGTTGTTAACACAGCAGATATTGTGTACTTTACTACACTCCGTGGTGAACAATCCTCATTTATTAAGACACAAACACACACACTCTCTCTCTTACACTTTCTTATACCGACATCGGTCTTACACAGTCATATATCTTCAGAACTGCGAAGAATTCTTCAATAATTACAATGGAAGATGTTAAACACTTGGACATTTCTACCACACCTGTTTCTACCAATATAGATACAGTTACACAGGCATACAGTGGTGAGAAACCTTTACCTAGTGAAACATGTACTGAACAAGGATCATTACACAGAAATATTCCTGAATATAACTGAGATTTGTAGGAAAACTTTCTCATCAGAAGATGAATTATCTACACACAAACACATACTTATTAAAGACAAACCCTATCATTGTGAAATGTGTGGAAAATCTTTCAGTTAGAGTGGTGATTTAACTAACCACAAAAGAACACACACTGGAGAAAAACCTTTCAAATGTGAAACATGTGGGAAATCTTTCAGCCAAAATACCAATTTAATTAGGCATTTATGTAATCACAGTGGGGAAAAACCATTTCACTGTGAAATATGTGGGAAATCTTTCGCTGAGAAAGCTAATCTTGTTAGACATATACGTATTCACACGGGAGAGAAACCTGTTCACTGTGAAATATGTGGGAAATATTTTGCTGATAGTGCTGTTCTTTTAGTTCACAGAAGAAGACACACTGGAGAGAAACACTTCCATTGTCAAATATGTGGAAAATCTTTTGTAAGAAGCAGTTCTTTAAATATACATAAAATAACACACACTGGAGAGGAACCCTATCACTGAAATATGTGGGAAATCTTTTGTAACAAGCCGTTCTTTAACTGTACACAAAAGAACACACACTGGAGAGGAACCCTATCACTGTGAAATATGTGGGAAATCTTTTGTAACAAGCCGTTCTTTAACTGTACACAAAAGAACACACACTGGAGAGAAACCCTATCACTGTGAAATATGTGGGAAATCTTTTACAAATTCTCCTGATCTCATTGTCCACATATGTACTCACACTGGAGAAAAGCCTTCCACTGTGAAATATGTGGGAAATCTTTTATTAGTAACAGCAATTATAATAAACACAAAAGAACACACAGTGGAGAGAGACCCTATCACTGTGAAATATGTGGGAAATCTTTTAGCTGGAGTAATGTCTTAACTACGCATAAAAGAACACACACTGGAGAGAGACCCTATCACTGTGAAATATGTGGGAAATCTTTTGGCAGGAGTAATGTCTTAATTAAACACAAAAGAACACACACTGGATAGAAACCTTATCACTGAAATATGTGGGAAATCTTTTAGTTGGAGTAATGCTACACACAAAACAACACACTCTGTAGAGAAACCCTATCACTGAAATATGTGGGAAATAAACACAAAATAACACACACTGGTGAAAAACCTTTTACACAGTGAAATATGTGGGAAATGTTTTTTCTCTAACAGTTATTTAGACACAAACACACAGAGGAAGGAAAGTTTTTAACTGTGAAACATGAGACATCCTTCCTCTTACAAATCTAAACTTATTTTCCACCAATATCAAATGTGAATACTTGGCAGTTTGAGAGACTCCAAATATTGCTGGCCATTTTTACATATATATTTTCATTCGAAATGAAAATCTTTCTCTGATCTATTCTTGACGTTTTGAATTAATTTTAAATCTATGCCAGAAATTTCATCATTGGTTTGTCAACACCAGCATTCCCTGCTATAGTGTGTGTAATTAAGGGACCCTCTATCACCTGAGGTAATGTCTTCTCTGCTTTGATAACTTTTAGAGGCTTACACCAACATTGCCTGTTGTAGTGTGTAATTGGAGGGCCCTCTGTCACATGAGGTATTGCTGTGAGTGTCCAGTCTCAGAAATTTTAGAGGGTAACACCAACGTTCTCTGTTACAGTAATTGAAGGAGTAGTTTTACCTGTTTTTCTTTTTCTTTCTGACTACCTTTTTTTTTATTGATTTCATTGTTTTGTAAACAATTTATTAATTTTTCATAATTAATTTTGTAAATAGTATTTATGTCCTAAATTTCATTCTATTTGTTGTTAATAAAAGAATTATATTTAAGGAATTTATCAAGTCTGTAACTTCAACTTTTTGTTATTTTGCCATCTAAATCTCTGTTATTAACACCATATGTAATGATATCATCTTGTAAGTAGTTTTAATACATCTAACACCCATCTAAATCTCTGTTATTAACACCATATGTAATGATATCATCTTGTAAGTAGTTTTAATACATCTAACACCCATCTAAATCTGTGTTATTAACACCATATGTAATGATATCACCTAGTAAGTAGTTTTAATACATCTAACAACCATCTAAATCTCTGTTATTAACACCACATGTAATGATATCATCTTGTAAGTAGTTTTAATACATCTAACACCCATCTAAATCTCTGTTATTAACACCATATGTAATGATATCATCTTGTAAGTAGTTTTAATACATCTAACACCCATCTAAATCTGTGTTATTAACACCATATGTAATGATATCATCTTGTAAGTAGTTTTAATACATCTAACACCCATCTAAATCTGTGTTATTAACACCATATGTAATGATATCACCTTGTAAGTAGTTTTAATACATCTAACAACCATCTAAATCTCTGTTATTAACACCACATGTAATGATATCATCTTGTAAGTAGTTTTAATACATCTAACACCCATCTAAATCTCTGTTATTAACACCATATGTAATGATATCATCTTGTAAGTAGTTTTAATACATCTAACACCCATCTAAATCTCTGTTATTAACACTATGTAATGATATCATCTTGTAAGTAGTTTTAATACATCTAACACAAACACTTCAATATTGTTTAAAATCATTGAAATTCTATCACTCCTCGTATATTTTACAACTGAAATTTAGAAATTTGACAATATCCTGGTTATAGGGCCACTAACTTTGGTGGTATCATTGTTTCCCTAAAGTAACAAGAAAAATGAAAACTTAGTCACAAAATATCACAAACTGTTGAAGTATCAGTTGTTTGTTGTTGAACTTGTAGTAATGGAGATTTCTGGCATTTTTGGTCCCTATACCACCTCCCTACTAACTGTTATCAGGGTGGAGTTAGCCACTCACAGGAGTGTCTTGTTAAACTATAGTGGTGGAGACAATCGTCAGACTTGGTCTCTATACCACCTCCCTACTAACTGTTATCAGGGTGGAGTTAGCCACACACAGGAGTGTCTTGTTAAACTATAGTGGTGGAGAAAATTGTCAGACTTGGTCCCTAAACTACCTCCCTACTAACTGTTATCAGGGTGGAGTTGTCCACACACAGGAGAAATCCCCACAGGTTTTAAAAGCTATTTCAACACATCTCACTTGCTGTCCTCCAGGGTAACCCCCTTTCACCATTCTGTCCTCTCCTGAGACCACAAGGTAACTGGCACCTAATGTTCTCCATGCCAGAAAGAATTCTCCCACACTGTCCAGGTTTGTATCATTAGGGGTAGTGATGGTATAGTTTACTGATTGTTGTTAGTCACAGTCAATTATAAGAAATGTTTCAAGAAATATGAAGCAACAAATATTATTTGCTAAAACTAATTAAATCTCTGTTGATTTGTAAATTAGGCTCAAGAGCAGCAGATTTAGGAGAGGAGCAAAGTTGATTAAACCAACCCCAATACACCGACTGGTAATATATTTTGTCAACTCTAAAATGTTGAAATAATTATTTGACCTTGGCAGGATTTGAACTGGGAATGTTAAGAACCAGAACAAATACTGCAATAATATTTTATCTGGTGCTCTACCAATTCTGCCATTCTACCATCTTTGTTTAAATCTATATTAAAGTAAATGTAGAATATGTCCATCTACCATTTGAAATTCTACTGAGATAGGCCCAGAACAACACAGTAGTGTTTCAATAGAACACATACACACAAACATTTTCTTCACTGTAATATCAATTCTCAACTTTTAAATATACTTGAAGAATTACTATGGAGGACGTTAAACAGTTGGACATTTCTAACACACCTGTTTCTACCAATATAGATACAGTTACACAGTCATACAGTGGTGAGAAACTTCTATCTAGTGAAACATGTACTGAACATGGATCATTACACAGAAATATTCCTGAATATAGTTGTGGAGTGAATTGATATAACTGAAGGTCTGGCTGAAGATATTAAATTATGTCAGGGACTTTTAACGCATGACACCGGTGTTATTTATGATCAGGGAAACATTGTCAACGACACCACGTACCTGCTATCTTAATTATAACTTTAATTAATCTAATTATATCTTGTATAGCAATTATCTCATGTTAAGGTGAAAGTTAATATTCATAGATAACATAGAGTGAGCTACATGTTCCAGGGTAGGTGTTCCATCTCCTACATGATTAAATATTTCATTTCATGAGAAACTACGCTACATCGCGAATTGGTTGTTCCACATTTTACAGGACAGTGAGAAATAGGTTTAAATCACCAACATCTGAACAATTAGCTTTTCTGGTCTTTCTTGACTTTACACTTGGACTTGAAATATAAAGTACGTATTATTTGTATTGTTAACACAGCAGATATTGTGTACTTTTCTACACTCCGTGGTGAACAATCCTCATTTATTAAGACACACACACTCACTCTCTTACACTTTCTTATACCGACATCTGTCTTACACAGTCATATATCTTCAGAACTTCGAAGAATTCTTCAATAATTATGATAGAGGACGTTAAACACTTGGACATTTCTACCACACCTGTTTCTACCAATATGGATACTGTTACACAGACATACAGTAGTGAGAAACCTTTACCTAGTGAAACATGTACTGAACAAGGATCAATATACAGAAATATTCCTGAATATAGCTGTGAGATTTGTAGGAAAACTTTCTCACCAGAAGATGAATTATCTACACATAAAAGAACACACACTAAAGATAAACCCTATCACTGTCAAATATGTGAGAAATCTTTCACTTCGAAATCAGATCTTGTTAGACATATACGTACTCACACTGGAGTAAAACGTTTCCACTGCGAAATATGTGGGAAAGCTTTTGCTGAACATTTTAGTGTTGTACTTCATAAAAGAACACACGCTGGAGAGAAACCCTATCATTGTGAAATATGTGGGAAATCTTTTGTATACAACAGTAATTTCAATGCACATAAAAGAACACACAGTAGAGAAAAGCATTATGATTGTGAAATATGTGGGAAATCTTTCTTTCAGAATGCTAGTCTCATTAACCATAGATATAACCACACTGGAATAAAGCCCTTCCATTGTGAAATATGTGAGAAATCTTTTGTCAGGGGTGATGACTTGAGACATAAAAGAACTCACACTGGAGAGAAACCCTTTTACTGTGAAATATGTGGGAAGTATTTCGTACAAAGTGGTAATTTGATTGTACATAAAAGATCACATACTGGTGAAAGACCTTACCACTGTGAAATATGTGGGAAATCTTTTATTAGGAATAGTAACTTAAATAAATACAAACAAACACACACAAGAGGGAAACATTTTAACTAACTCTTCCTCTTACAAATCTAAACTGATTGTCATGAAGTAACTCTTAGAAGTTCCACAGACTCGAAAAGTTGCTTGTCATTTTTTAAATGATACACTTAGAAATAAATTTCTGTTCATATCCTAATCTTTTGCCATGAGTTGTGACATGGAGAACACGCTTGTCAGTTCAACGCACCAACATGTAATGAGATTGCTGCGGTTATTTGTGGTGAACAGCACAACAAGAGAGATATCATTGTAAAGCACCGAGACAGCATATTACAGCGTATCAATGAGACACACAGGTCTTACGATGCACTTCAGTATCCATTGCTATTTGTCAACGGTGAGGACGGATACCAGTTTGGCATTCCTCAACATTCGGCAGGCAATGGTGAGGCACATCTTAGGAAATCTGTCACTTGCATGGATTTCTACGCTTTCTGATTTATGGTAAGGAACAATTCATTCAACCATCTACACCGTTCTCGGGACTTTTCCAACAATTTGCTGTTGATATGGCCGTTAAAATGGAGTCCGAGAGATTATGGTTCATTAAATTAAATCAAAAGAAAATTCGATCTGAATGCTACATTGTCGACATTGTAGGTTGTGTACTCCACCAATACCACCCAGACCATTCCATAAGGTGGTTATGTTGTTGACATGAGAAATACCACCCAGTCTACCCTGTAATGTGGTTGCGTTGGTGACATGAGAAATACCACCCAGTCCACCCTGTAAGGTGGTTATGTTGTTGACATGAGAAATACCACCCAGTCTACCCTATAAGGTGGTTGTGATGGTGACATGAGAAATACCACCCAGTCCACCCTGTAAGGTGGTTGTGATGGTGACATGAGAAATACCACCCAGTCTACCCTGTAAGGTGGTTGTGATGGTGACATGAGAAATACCACCCAGTCTACCCTGTAAGGTGGTTATGTTGGTGACATGAAATACCACCCAGTCCACCCTGTAAGGTGGTTGTGCTGGTGACATGAAAAATACCACCCAGTCCACCCTGTAAGGTGGTTGTGCTGGTGACATGAGAAATACCACCCAGTCTACCCTGTAAGGTGGTTGTGTTGTTTACATGAGAAATACCACCCAGTCCACCCTGTAAGGTGGTTATACTGGTTACATGAGAAATACCACCCAGTCTACCCTATAAGGTGGTTGTGATGGTGACATGAGAAATACCACCCAGTCCACCCTGTAAGGTGGTTGTGATGGTGACATGAGAAATACCACCCAGTCTACCCTGTAAGGTGGTTGTGATGGTGACATGAGAAATACCACCCAGTCTACCCTGTAAGGTGGTTATGTTGGTGACATGAAATACCACCCAGTCCACCCTGTAAGGTGGTTGTGCTGGTGACATGAAAAATACCACCCAGTCCACCCTGTAAGGTGGTTGTGCTGGTGACATGAGAAATACCACCCAGTCTACCCTGTAAGGTGGTTGTGTTGTTTACATGAGAAATACCACCCAGTCCACCCTGTAAGGTGGTTGTGATGGTGACATGAGAAATACCACCCTGTAAGGTGGTTGTGTTGGTGACATTAGAAATACCACCCAGTCAACCATGTATATGTATATATATATATATATATATACATATATATATACATATGTTATATGTATATATATATATATGTATGTACACATATTTGTATGTATGTATATATATTTGTATGTGTGTGTGTACGTGTGTAAGTGAGCAAGTGTGTGAATGTGTTTGTCCACACCTGGAATATATATTAAGAGAAACTTCACAATAAGGGGAAGCACCCAACACTTGAATCTGTTGATGGAACCCTTTCTGCCTTTGTCACCCTTATTTCAGCCTTAAAGAATTAGCTTCTAAAGAATTTCCCTTTTCTTTAAACCATTGAACCCCACCCATCCTGTAGACACCTGTCTTACAGCCATTGTTAGTCTAAGTGATAAACTAGGATTGGTATTCCAAACATGATTTTGTTTACAGTATTCTTCCTGCCTTTGTTAATACTATAGCTTTAAAGAATTAGCTTTTAATGAACTCCCTTTTCTTTAAATCCTTCAACCAATGACCTCCACCCATCCCAATCCCCACCCTCTCCTACCACCAGAAAAGAAAAGATATAAATACCACTACTTGGACAGCAGCTCCCTGATGATTTCTCATGAATGAAACAGTTCTAGTCCTGTAGAAGCTCTTCTATATTAAAACTTGTATTCTCTGCTATGTATTGAGTACCTTACTTACTGTGGTTACCTCTGATTCAACCCGGAATAACTTATATATATATATATATATATAATCCTAATCGTAAAGTGCTTTATATATATATATATATTTTATTTATCACTCTTTCTTCTGATAAAGGACTAGCATCCAAAACGTTAAGATCCTCTTCCTGCTATATCAAGCATTAACCTAATATATACCTTGCATATACTGTACCGATTGTGTTGTTATTTCTGTTTACCTTTTACAGATATATATATATATATATATATTTAAAGGTTAAACAAGGTTCAATGAATAAATCAAAGAATGAGTTTTACAATAGATGGGAAGCACTCAACAGCTATGGTTTTCCAGAGTTATTAATATTAATTCTAAATATTAACAAAAATAGACATTCATGTGATCAAGTATATTTTATTATACATATTTCAGAGGAACTGAGCTATCTTCAACAGTACGTCCTCATCAGATAAAATAAGATGATGCATGACATACCCTGACATACCATGACTGAATCTTAACCATCTACTATGTCAGGGTATGTCATGCTTCATCTTATTTTATCTGATGAGGACGTACTGTTGAAGATAGCTCAGTACCTCTGAAATATGTATAATAAAATATACTTGATCACACGAATGTCTATTTTTGTTAATATTTTGAATTAATAAATATATATATATATATATATATATATATATATATATATATATATAGTAAAGCACTTTACGATTAGGATTTTCTCAGTAAGGTATCAATCGAAGTGACAGTGTAATAAATAAGAGAGACAGTTTTATTTGTACATCTTCATTTTATTACATAATTCCATTAACCATATACATACATGCATACATAAATATATGTGTGTGTGTGTGTGAGAGAGAACGAGAGAGGGAGTGTGTGTGTTCTTCATTCTGTACTTTGCTGGGCTTTGGCTGCTATTTCTACCATGCATATACCTGTCCTTCATTCTTCTCTCGTTCTCTGGGACTCTAGCATGTATATATATATATGTATATATATATATATATATATATATATATATATATATATATATATATATGTGTGTGTGTGTGTGCTGTGGCACTTGTATTTACAATTATATAAATAAGTATCTAATTATTTAAAGATAGAAAAACGTTTGTGGCATTACTACACCTTTAAGTTTAAATTTCAATTGAATAACATTACAGATATGTTTTATATATATGTATATATATATATATATATAACATTACAGATATGTTTTATATATATGTATATATATATATATAACATTACAGATATGTTGTATATATATATATACATAAATAACATTACAGATATGTTATATATATATATATAAATAACATTACAGATATGTTATATATATATATATAAATAACATTACAGATATGTTATATATATATATATAAATAACATTACAGATATGTTATATATATATATATATATATACATAAATAACATTACAGATATGTTATATCATCATCATTTCATCATTTCATTTTACGTCCGCTTTTCCCTGCTTGCAAGGGTGGGACGGAAACTGATTCTGGCTTGATCTCTACAGTTGGATGCCCTTCCTAACACCAACCTCATTTACAGTGTGGGCTGGGTGCTTTTTTGCCGTGGCACCTCCACGACCACTTTGCAGTGGAATGATATGGACCCCAGTCCCTATCATCTCATTTCTACAGCTGAGTAAACTGGAGCAATGTGAGAAAAAGTGTCTTGCACAAGGAAACAACACATCACCTGGTCTGAGAATTGAACTCACAACCTTTCGATTGCAAGGCCAATGCTCTAACCACTAAGCCAACATTACAGATATGTTGTATATATATATATATATCAATAACATTACAGATATGTTATATATATATATATACATAAATAACATTACAGATATGTTGTATATATATATATACATAAATAACATTACAGATATGTTGTATATATATATATATACACATAAATAACATTACAGATATGTTATATATCTATATATCTATATACATAAATAACATTACAGATGTGTTATATATATATATATATATATATATATATATATATATATATATATATATATATATACATAAATAACATTAAAGATATGTTGTATATATATATATATATATATATACATAAATAACATTACAGATATGTTGTATATATATATATATACATAAATAACATTACAGATATGTTGTATATATATATACATAAATAACATTACAGATATGTTGTATATATATATATATATAAATAACATTACAGATATGTTGTATAAATATATATATATACATAAATAACATTACAGATATGTTGTATATATATATATATATATATAAATAACATTACAGATGTGTAAAAAACATTATAAATTGCTCGCAATTCTTTTAGAAAAACATTACAAATATAATGTCTAAGCCGTGTATAAAAATATAATAATATAATTTATTGAACAATAATGATAAAGGAAAGAAAAAAGGAGGAGAGGGGAAATTCACCACCAGGTGTGACAATTAGCTGCACCTCACACCTTAGGGGTTAACACCACACTTTGAGGCAAGCCAACACACTGGCAACATTACCACGGGTTATGGCATGGCTAAGGTAGTGAAATAACCAGGTACCCTCACCTGACACCCCAGTAAGGTGAGGCTAAGGTAGTGAAATAACCAGGTACCCTCACCTGACACCTCAGTAAGGTGAGGCTAAGGTACTGAAATAACCAGGTAACCTCACCTGACACCTCAGTAAGGTGAGGCTAAGGTAGTGAAATAATCAGGTACCCTCACCTGACACCTCAGTAAGGTGAGGCTAAGGTACTGGAATAACCAGGTAACCTCACCTGAAGCCTCAGTGAGGTGAGGCTAAGGTACTGAAATAACCAGATACCCTCACCTGACACCTCAGTAAGGTGAGGCTAAGGCACTGAAATAACCAGGTACCCTCACCTGACACCTCAGTAAGGTGAGGCTAAGGTACTGAAATAACCAGGTATCCTCACAGACATCACCTGACACCTCAGTAAGGTGAGCCACCAGTGATGACAAAATTAATACTGTAATAGCAATACATGTAATAGCAAATCTCTTAATGGCAAGTACTTTGGAACCAATAATGAAACTATTGTATAATGAAACTACTCTCATTGTTAGAGAGCAAAGTGACAGGAGTAGGGAAGCCATTACGAGCTGCTAGACAACTCCAAAACACAACTGGGGTGTAGTTTTGAAAGATGGTGTCTTGACTGGGAAAGACATTTGTAAGTTGCTGGTGTCAACAAAATGTAAAGAGCAACTGCTACCTAGAACTGAAAAAAGGTGTGAAGCAACTGCTGGGTGGAAGTCATCTTTTGTATCCATACGCCACCAACCCTAACAGCTGGTGAGTGACAAAACACGACTAAATTACTCCGCAGTGATAAAATAGTGTCACTGCTTGCTACATTGTTGTTAATTATATTATGTTACATGGAGTCCAGCCTGTAACCAACAAATATATACTATTTGCTAAAGTGATAATTCCCAAAGAACAAACATCTACTAAACAACCTCTTCTAAATATCTCTACATAACTAACTTCTTCTAAAATATCATTACATATGGTGTGAATAACAGATTTAGATGGGTGTCAGATGTATTAAAACTACTTACAAGATGATATCATTACATATGGTGTTAATAACAGAGATTTAGATGGGTGTTAGATGTATTAAAACTACTAACAAGATGATATCATTACATATGGTGTTAATAACAGAGATTTAGATGGGTGTTAGATGTATTAAAACTACTTACAAGATGATATCATTACATATGGTGTTAATAACAGAGATTTAGATGGGTGTTAGATGTATTAAAACTACTTACAAGATGATATCATTACATATGGTGTTAATAACAGAGATTTAGATGGGTGTTAGATGTATTAAAACTACTTACAAGATGATATCATTACATATGGTGTTAATAACAGAGATTTAGATGGGTGTTAGATGTATTAAAACTACTTACAAGATGATATCATTACATATGGTGTTAATAACAGAGATTTAGATGGGTGTTAGATGTATTAAAACTACTTACAAGATGATATCATTACATATGGTGTTAATAACAGAGATTTAGATGGGTGTTAGATGTATTAAAACTACTTACAAGATGATATCATTACATATAGTGTTAATAACAGAGATTTAGATGGGTGTTAGATGTATTAAAACTACTTACAAGATGATATCATTACATATGGTGTTAATAACAGAGATTTAGATGGGTGTTAGATGTATTAAAACTACTTACAAGATGATATCATTACATATAGTGTTAATAACAGAGATTTAGATGGGAAAATAATGAAAAGTTGATGTCACAGACTTGACAAATTCTTCTCAAATGTAACTATTTTCAATTCTGATATGAATATTTCTCCTTCGTCCACTTATTCCAAGGATGGTCATGGTGACAGAGTCCTCAAGCATGCCTTCCAGCAGGTACTGTCACAATCAACTGTCTTCATCTGATCTGGCTGGATCCCTAAGCAAAACAAATCATGCTCATGAATATTATCCATCCATCTTGCTCAGGGTCTACCCCTGGGGTTCCTGCCAGTTGGTTTTGCCTGTAAAATCTGCCCAGTGATTATTTCCTGAGACATTGTGACCACATCACCATAATATCAGAGTTGTGATCTCTCATTTCTGAGAATTAGCACCTCTCCTTGGAATCTCTCACCTCCAAGCTATGAATTATATCAAGTAATGTTACCGCAAACATTTCTAAGTCGAAAACTTTCAATGAGGGTGTCACACTCTGCCAAGGATGTATGCTGTCACCTCCCCTGTTCATAATCTTCATGGATAAGATTGACATGTGCAACTGGGCTGGAATTGGTATGAAGACTGGTGGATGTAGGATCAGTTGTTTAGAATGTCTGGATGTCATTATAGTAGCTATCTAGTGAGAAGGTAATCTCCAACATGCACTTGATAGGTTTGCTGCCAACTACTGCATGGCAGAAATGAAAATCAGTCAATTGATGACTGAAATACTTTACCTCTCTACATGTGAGTGGAGATCTACTGAAGCAGGCAGAGAAGTTCAAGAGTCTTGAGGCTGTATTCACAAGTTGATGAAGGGAGGAGGGAGGTGGCTGAATTAAGTGTAAGAATTGCAGGGGCTGGTGTAGTAATGCACTAGATTCAGCATTTGTTAATCAAAGTAAGGGAAGTAGGTGTAAGTCAATCTCACTATCTTAAATTTGGTATTCTGCCAACCCTGAATTATGGACATGAATTTTGTGTAATGACCAAAAGAATAGAAGCAGAAATAGGGTTCCTCTGACGCATATTTAGGGTATCATCACTGATAGAAATACAATCATAATACAATAAAGGGAGGAGTGTGGGACTGTGTCCTGAATATATTTTTATCCCATTAGTAAAATAAGTTGGATTACTTTGAATAAATAATGAATGATTATTACATAATTTATGTAATACATTTCGTAGTTGTTGATTAAACATAAATATTCTTATATATAATTGTGATGGCTTATTTTAAGATTCACTTCTTTTACAATTGTCAAATGTCAATACTTCTTGTTATGATATAACGGACCAAATATCACATCACTTATATAAACATTCATATATTTGCATTGTTATATGATAAAGTTTATATTGCATATAATATCAATATACACACTACACATGCTAGTAGAAAGCCACCCTGGGGTGGTTTTCTGCTAGTTTACATAATGAATAATGAAAAACTAGTAAAGAATTTACAAAAAACAAACAAATCAATAAAAAGACAGTTTCCCAGTGAAATTTCTAGGGGACATGGTATTACATGAGGTGAGAGACAGGCCCTCAATTACACACCACATAAGGGAATGTTGATGTTACCCCTTAAAATTTCTCAGACAAGAGGAAACAAGATATTACCTCAAATGAGAGGTCCCTCAATTACATGCTACAGCTGTTAATGTTGGTGTTGCCCCCTAAAATTTCTGAGAAAAGAGAAGATACAACATTACCTCGTGTCAAAGAAGGTCCCTAATAACATACTACATCAGGGAATGAAGATATATATAGAGATTTATAGGCTGCGTGTTTATGTTTTAGTCCACGTGGAAGGATCAAATCAGAAAGCACAGTGAAGAAATAACAAAGGTTTATTTTCTCCCGATACAATAATACAAGCACTAAAAGAGGGGAAAGCTGTTAGCATACCAAATGATTAAATTGAATGAAAACAAAGTGTGTTGTTGTTGGGCCCCTTGCCGAGAGGGCCAAAGTTCCTTGTTAAGAGCTCCATCTTGTTAGTATCGACCAGGAACGTAATTATTGACTTCTTGTGTCCACGAAAATCTGCAACTTATAGGTAGAAGTCAAAAGAAGTGCGAAGCAACTGTTGTGCCGATGTCAACTTTTGGTATTCCTACACCACCAAGTCTAAGGACTGGCGAGTGACAAAGTACGGCCAAATGATTCCACAGCTATGGAATAGTGCCATTGCTTGCTACAAATTTCTGATACAAGATATGGCATAATCTGAAATTTCTGACAGACAAAACACAGCATTATCAGGAGATAGAGGGTCCCTTAATTACACACTCCACCAGGGAAGTATATCAATTTTAATTTTAAAGAAATTTGCAAAATTTAATTAATTAGTAACTATATGAATGGCTATATAATAATTAGAAAAACACAAGTATTCAAAAACAGAAAGGAAAGGAAAAGCAAGGACTCTACAGCCACACAAAGGGGGCTTTGGATTTAAGGCGATGCTGGGGCTGCACCCCGCAGATAGCAAAAGCAGGGAATGTTGGTGTTGGCAAAAGACTGATGAAATATTTTGCATAGATTAAAAATGACTTCAAGAAGACAAGGAGTAGATATGAACAAGAAATTAATTCCAGCTAAAAATATATTTTAAAATGACAAGGGATAAGTTATTGTGTGCGGGAGAGAAGACTGAGATGGTATGGACATGTGATGCGCATAGAGGATGATCGTGGGGTAAAGAAGTGCCAAGAAATTGCAGTAGAAGGAAGACCATGAAAAACATGGGCGGAGGTGGTGTGAGCAGACCTCAGATCACTGAAGCTCATGGAGGAGATGACGAAGGACCGTGACAAGTGGAGAGATGCTGTGCTGAATAGGACCTGTCCCACCCTTGCAAGCAGAGAAAAACGGACGTATGATGATGACAAGCAATATTTGGAGTTTGTAAAACTACTAAGGGTTCCCTCAAGATATTGATGGACAATAGGTTTATATTTGTAAGAGGAAGGTGTCTCATGTTTCACAGTTAAAACGTTTCCCTCCAGTGTGTTCTTTTGTGTTTATTTAAGTTACTTTTAGTGACGAAGTTTTCCCACATATTTCACATTTGAAAGGTTTCTCTCCAGTGTGTTCTTTTGTGAACTACAACACTAAAATTTTCAGAGAAAGATTTCCCATATATTTCACAGTGGAAGGGTTTCTCTCCAGTTTGTGCTCTTCTGTGTTTAGTCAATTCACCATTACAGCCAAAAGATTTCCTACATTGGTACAGTGATAGGGTTTTTCTCCAGTGCTTGTTCTGTGTTTAGTCATGTCACAACTCATGGCAAAAGATTAGGATATGAACAGAAATTTATTTCTAAGTGTATCATTTAAAAAATGACAAGCAACTTTCCGAGTCTGTGGAACTTCTAAGAGTTACTTCATGACAATCAGTTTAGATTTGTAAGAGGAAGAGTTAGTTAAAATGTTTCCCTCTTGTGTGTGTTTGTTTGTGTTTATTTAAGTTACTATTCCTAATAAAAGATTTCCCACATATTTCACAGTGGTAAGGTCTTTCACCAGTATGTGATCTTTTATGCACAATCAAATTACCACTTTGTACGAAATACTTCCCACATATTTCACAGTAAAAGGGTTTCTCTCCAGTGTGAGTTCGCTTATGTCTAATCAAGTCATCGCCCCTGACAAAAGATTTCTCACATATTTCACAATGGAAGGGCTTTATTCCAGTGTGGTTATATCTATGGTTAATGAGACTAGCATTCTGAAAGAAAGATTTCCCACATATTTCACAATCATAATGCTTTTCTCTACTGTGTGTTCTTTTATGTGCATTGAAATTACTGTTGTATACAAAAGATTTCCCACATATTTCACAATGATATGGTTTCTCTCCAGTGTGTGTTCTTATATGTGCAGTTAAATAAATGTTTGTCACAAAAGATTTCCCACATATTTCACTATGATAGGGTTTCTCTCCAGTGTGTGTTCTTTTATGAAGTACAACACTAAAATGTTCAGCAAAAGCTTTCCCACATATTTCGCAGTGGAAACGTTTTACTCCAGTGTGAGTACGTATATATCTAACAAGATCTGATTTCGAAGTGAAAGATTTCTCACATATTTGACAGTGATAGGGTTTATCTTTAGTGTGTGTTCTTTTATGTGTAGATAATTCATCTTCTGGTGAGAAAGTTTTCCTACAAATCTCACAGCTATATTCAGGAATATTTCTGTATAATGATCCTTGTTCAGTACATGTTTCACTAGGTAAAGTTTCTCACCACTGTATGTCTCTGTAACTGTATCTATATTGGTAGAAACAGGTGTGGTAGAAATGTCCAAGTGTTTAACGTCCTCCATCGTAATTATTGAAGAATTCTTCGAAGTTCTGAAGATATATGACTGTGTAAGACTGATGTCGGTATAAGAAAGTGTAAGAGAGAGAATGTGTGTGTATTTGTGTCTTAATAAATGATTGTTCACCACGGAGTGTAGAAAAGTACACAATATCTGCTGTGGTAACAATACAAATAATACGTACTTTATATTTCAAGTGAAAGTGTAAAGTCAAGAAAGACCAGAAAAGCTAATTGTTCAGATGTTGGTGATTTAAACCTATTTCTCACTGTCCTGTAAAATGTGGAACAACCAATTCACGATGTAGCGTAGTTTCTCATGAAATGAAATATTTAATCATGTAGGAGATGGAACACCTACCCTGGAACATGGAGCTCACTCTATGTTATCTACAGAATATTAACTTTCACCTTAACATGAGATAATTGCTATACAAGATATAATTAGATTAATTAAGGTTATAATTAAGATAGCAGGTACCTGGTGCCGTTGACAATGTTTCCCTGATCATAAATAACACCGGTGTCATGCGTTAAAAGTCCCTGACATAATTTAATACCTTCAGCCAGACCTTCAGTTATATCAATTCACTCCATCAATTGTATCGAACCCATGGTAAAACAAGCAGCATTACTCAGTGAAATATTTATTACGTATCAACGAGAGAGTCTCCTACCTGGTTACTTGACCTGGTAGAAATAGCAGCCAACACACACTCTAAAGTCTTAAAGTAAAGGAATTACACATTTCGTAACTCGACAGGTTTGCGGTCGTGCCCTTGGCAGTAGGGACTTCCGGTGTATTGGGCCTAGGGCTACTTCCCTACCTACCACCATAGAAACAGTTGACTACCCGCAGAGAGACTCTTACCTAGTAGCTTGACGTGGTAGAAATAGCAGCCAAATATCATTCTCTACTGTCTTACGGCAACAAAGACGATGTTCTGCGATTTAGTCACACACACAAACACACGTATGTGTGTATATATATATATATATATATATATATATACACATATATACATATATATATATATAATTAAGTTAAAAATGTACATCCACATATGTATACTGAAATACTAGTATGCATATGAATACACACACGTATACATATGTAGATGTACCGAGTTTTTCACTGGTCACTTTACTGTGAGTGTCCAGCTATTCTGTATGTAAACACACAGACAAACCGGTTTTTAGAGTCATACTGGTTTTTGAGGAAACACCTTTCCTCTATTCTCCAGAAAGCCAGACAAGGAATATTGAACTAGTTTCGATGTTGTTACATCTCATCAGCAATATTTACCTATCTTCCGGCCTCTCTAGAGAATCGTAAAAGCACATATCGTTATATGCTTTTTCTATGAAAATTAGTAGTGGGCAGACTAATTTGCATAGAGCGTGAGTACGTACCGGTTCAACGGAGACGATAAAAACAAATAACGAAACGAAATTAAATTTCGTTTCATTTGTAACTCACTTTTGTATGACTGACGCTTAAACAATTAAGTTAAAAATGTACATCCACATATGTATACTGAAATACTAGTATGCATATGAATACACACACGTATACATATGTAGATGTACCGAGTTTTTCACTGGTCACTTTACTGTGAGTGTCCAGCTATTCTGTATGTAAACACACAGACAAACCGGTTTTTAGAGTCATACTGGTTTTTGAGGAAACACCTTTCCTCTATTCTCCAGAAAGCCAGACAAGGAATATTGAACTAGTTTCGATGTTGTTACATCTCATCAGCAATATTTACCTATCTTCCGGCCTCTCTAGAGAATCGTAAAAGCACATATCGTTATATGCTTTTTCTATGAAAATTAGTAGTGGGCAGACTAATTTGCATAGAGCGTGAGTACGTACCGGTTCAACGGAGACGATAAAAACAAATAACGAAACGAAATTAAATTTCGTTTCATTTGTAACTCACTTTTGTATGACTGACGCTTAAACAATTAAGTTAAAAATGTACATCCACATATGTATACTGAAATACATATGTATACTGAAATCACGCTCTATGCAAATTAGTCTGCCCACTACTAATTTTCATAGAAAAAGCATATAACGATATGTGCTTTTACGATTCTCTAGAGAGGCCGGAAGATAGGTAAATATTGCTGATGAGATGTAACAACATCGAAACTAGTTCAATATTCCTTGTCTGGCTTTCTGGAGAATAGAGGAAAGGTGTTTCCTCAAAAACCAGTATGACTCTAAAAACCGGTTTGTCTGTGTGTTTACATACAGAATAGCTGGACACTCACAGTAAAGTGACCAGTGAAAAACTCGGTACATCTACATATGTATACGTGTGTGTATTCATATGCATACTAGTATTTCAGTATACATATGTGGATGTACATTTTTAACTTAATTGTTTAAGCGTCAGTCATACAAAAGTGAGTTACAAATGAAACGAAATTTAATTTCGTTTCGTTATTTGTTTTTATCGTCTCCGTTGAACCGGTACGTACTCACGCTCTATGCAAATTAGTCTGCCCACTACTAATTTTCATAGAAAAAGCATATAACGATATGTGCTTTTACGATTCTCTAGAGAGGCCGGAAGATAGGTAAATATTGCTGATGAGATGTAACAACATCGAAACTAGTTCAATATTCCTTGTCTGGCTTTCTGGAGAATAGAGGAAAGGTGTTTCCTCAAAAACCAGTATGACTCTAAAAACCGGTTTGTCTGTGTGTTTACATACAGAATAGCTGGACACTCACAGTAAAGTGACCAGTGAAAAACTCGGTACATCTACATATGTATACGTGTGTGTATTCATATGCATACTAGTATTTCAGTATACATATGTGGATGTACATTTTTAACTTAATTGTTTAAGCGTCAGTCATACAAAAGTGAGTTACAAATGAAACGAAATTTAATTTCGTTTCGTTATTTGTTTTTATATATATATACATATATATATATACATATACATATATGTCTGTATAAGGCCCCTAACTCTAAATAAAAATCGCCCATATTCTCCAGTTTAAAACACTGGAGGAAGACATTGAGTCGTTTAGTCATATATATATATATGTTAATATTTTGAATTATTATTAATAACTCCGGAAAACCAATACTGTGGAGTGCTTCTAATCTATTGTAAAACTTTATTCAATGATTTATTTATTGAACCTTGTTTAACCTTTAAATATATATATGACTAAGCGATGTGAGAAAAACCACTTTTGAAAAGCATAAGAACTGCGAAACCGGTAAAGGAACCAAATAAATATATATATATTTTTTTAAAATAAAACTCCAGTTGCATTTTCGATTTCATCTTTTTTTCTTTATATATAAATATATATATATATATATATATATATATATATATATATATAAATAAATATATATATATATATATATATATATATATATATATATATATATATATATATATATATATATATATATATATATATATATATATATATATATTATGAAGAGAGAAGAAACATTAAGATATAATTAGTAATAAAATGTATCATACCTAAACTGTTCCTAAATTCCTCGACTACGTAGTTTCGTGGCATAAACAAAAACAATATATCAAAGATATAGAGTCCTTGCGAGGTCTGCCGACTTATCAAGAGGATACCTCATTTTACTAGTCTCAAGAGACTAGTAAAATGAGGTATCCTCTTGATAAGTCGGCAGACCTCGCAAGGACTCTATATCTTTGATATATTGTTTTTGTTTATGCCACGAAACTACGTAGTCGAGGAATTTAGGAACAGTTTAGGTATGATACATTTTATTACTAATTATATCTAAATGTTTCTTCTCTCTTCATAATGTATTTTTAACTCTGATACTGGTTCAGTCTGGTTCAAACTGAATTGGTCTGTCCCAGTCATTCATTGAGCAACATCGGTGAAGTTGGCACCCTTAACTCACAGTTGGGTGCGGATGCATTCATGTATATATGTGTGTGTCCGCATGTATCTGTGTGTTTCTAAATATATTAATAACTCCCTCTGGTCGAGCAATCTTTGAAGTGTGGGGACAACTGGAAAGCTTCCATTACTCATACTTCTCGCCTTCTTCACTACCTCTTCTACGGCCTCGATATGAATACCCCCTCCGCCTCCGTGGTATTTTCTTCGTGGTTATAAGAGGCTTAGCTCTGTTTCTCGACCGTTATATCGCGTGACTATCTCCCCCTCCGCCTTTTGGGATTCTTTCTCACGTCGTGTAGACGCGTTCTTGAGACTAGTAAAATGAGGTATCCTCTTGATAAGTCGGCAGACCTCGCAAGGACTCTATATCTTTGATATATTGTTTTTGTTTATGCCACGAAACTACGTAGTCGAGGAATTTAGGAACAGTTTAGGTATGATACATTTTATTACTAATTATATCTAAATGTTTCTTCTCTCTTCATAATGTATTTTTAACTCTGATACTGGTTCAGTCTGGTTCAAACTGAATTGGTCTGTCCCAGTCATTCATTGAGCAGCATCGGTGAAGTTGGCACCCTTAACTCACAGTTGGGTGCGGATGCATTCATGTATATATGTGTGTGTCCGCATGTATCTGTGTGTTTCTAAATATATATATATATATATATATATATATATATATATATATATATATATATATATATATAACTAGATGGGTGCAGCTAAAACAATTTCCAATATTTAAATATATGCCTACTCGATCATACTAATCTGGGACTTGAATTATGCCATGGTGAGGTTGTCTCCCCTGGTAGTGTTAATTGTTTGTATATATATTTATATCTCCATCTGTAACTCCATAAAATTTAACATGGCTTGGCTTCGAGAACAAAGATTAAGAAGGAGTTGTTCTTCGTTGATTGCAGGCCTGCTTGTGGCTGGTCAGGCCTATGTAGGACAGGCATGGCACAGCCACACATGAAGGTCTGGAGAAGGGTTTGATAACTTAGTGTTGTGGTTCTTCCTCCTAGGTCTCTTGTCCTCGAGGGTGGCCCTGTGGGTGTTTTTCAAGGAGCAGACAGCATGGTTGTTGGTGAGACACCAGGCGTCCCATGTCTCAGCTAGGGTGGACCACCAGTGATGGTCGATGTGACAAGGAATTCTTTCAAACAGTCCTTGTATTGCTTCTTGGTGGCCCCCTGTCACAATGACCAGTGGAGAGTTCACCATAGAGCATGATCCTGGGCAGATCCTTCATCCAGGGGATGTACCCTGCCCAGCTTGGTTTTGCACTCAAGGAGACGAAGATGGTGATGTTAAGTGACCCACAACTCTAAGCCATATAGGAAGATGGGAAGGACTATGGTTCTGTACACTCTGATCTTGGTAGCCTTCTTCGGGTGTTTATTATTCTACACAGGTTTGTACAGTCTGCCAAATGCACTGCTCACCTTTGCCAGTCTGTTACCTGTCGATCTTGAGATGTGACGTGATGGTGCACCCCAGGTTGGTGAACAGGTGGACCATTTTTCACCTAAGTCTCACCAATTGGTATATGGAGGGATGTACTCTTCCTGAAGTGTAGGCTGGTGGAGTACATCTATCTTCTTTAAGCTGACATCTTAAAGAGTTGGGCAGCTTCTGTGAAGCAGGAAGTGATGTGTTGCAAGACTCTTTCTGTGAGGCCAACAAGAGCAGCATCGTCTGCAAAGAAACAGTCTCAGATCTGTTGCTCCAGGGACTTTCATGTGGGCCTGTAGTTGAGGAAGATTAAACAGGCTGCAGGCAAGATGGTATCAACATCTTCTGTGACCTACTTGAACATCATGCTAAAGAGAGTTGGTGCTAGGACACAACCCTTCTACACACAGTTGATGTTTGGGAAGGGTTCTGGGAGGTCACTGATGAGTCTGACCTGACCACACTAGCCTTCCTGTAGCTGGATGACGATGTTCAGGAACTTCAGGGAACAAATGAGTCATTCCATGATCTGCTCACTATATTGAATGCTATAGTAAAATCAATAAACACCACATACAGCCCTTTATTTTGCTCTCAGCACTTCTCTTGAAGCTGCCTGAGAATGAACACCTTGTCTATGGTGTTGTTGTTGACTTTGTAACTACACTGGCTCTTTGGGAGGTGTTATTGTGATGTCTGTGGTGTTGTTGTTGACTTTGTAGCTACACTGACTCTCTGGGAGGTGTTATTGTGATGTCTGTGGTGTTGTTGTTGACTTTGTAGCTACACTGACTCTCTGGGAGGAGTTATTGTGATGTCTGTGGTGTTGCTGTTGACTTTGTAGCTACACTGACTCTCTGGGAGGTATTATTGTGATGTCTGTGGTGTTGTTGTTGACTTTGTAGCTACACTGACTCTCTGGGAGGTGTTATTGTTGACTCTGTAGCTAGACTGACTCTCTGGGAGGTGTTATTGTTGACTTTGTAGCTACACTGACTCTCTGGGAGGTGTTATTGTGATGTCTGTGGTGTTGCTGTTGACTTTGTAGCTACACTGACTCTCTGGGAGGTGTTATTGTGATGTCTATGATGTTGTTGTTGACTTTGTAGCTACACTGACTCTCTGGGAGGTGTTATTGTGATGTCTATGGTGTTGTTGTTGACTTTGTAGCCACACTGACTCTCTGGGAGCTGTTATTGTGATGTCTGTGGTGTTGCTGTTGACTTTGTAGCTACACTGACTCTCTAGGAGGTGTTATTGTGATGTCTATGATGTTGTTGTTGACTTTGTAGCTACACTGACTATCTGGGAGGTGTTATTGTGATGTCTATGATGTTGTTGTTGACTTTGTAGCTACACTGACTCTCTGGGAGGTGTTATTGTGATGTCTATGGTGTTGTTGTTGACTTTGTAGCCACACTGACTCTCTTGGAGGTGTTATTGTGATGTCTATGATGTTGTTGTTGACTTTGTAGCTACACTGACTATCTGGGAGGTGTTATTGTGATGTCTATGGTGGTGTAGTTGTCTTTGTAGCTAGACTGACTCTCTGGGAGGTGTTATTGTGATGTCTGTGGTGTTGTTGTTGACTCTGTAGCTACACTGACACTCTGGGAGGTGTTATTGTGATGTCTATGGTGTTGTTGTTGACTCTGTAGCTACACTGACTCTCTGGGAGGTGTTATTGTGATGTCTATGGTGGTGTAGTTGTCTTTGTAGCTAGACTGACTCTCTGGGAGGTGTTATTGTGATGTCTATGGTGTTGTTGTTGACTCTGTAGCTACACTGACACTCTGGGAGGTGTTATTGTGATGTCTATGGTGTTGTTGTTGACTCTGTAGCTACACTGACTCTCTGGGAGGTGTTATTGTGATGTCTATGATGTTGTTGTTGACTTTGTAGCTATACTGACTCTCTGGGAGGTGTTATTGTGATGTCTATGGTGTTGTTGTTGACTTTGTAGCCACACTGACTCTCTGGGAGCTGTTATTGTGATGTCTGTGGTGTTGCTGTTGACTTTGTAGCTACACTGACTCTCTAGGAGGTGTTATTGTGATGTCTATGATGTTGTTGTTGACTTTGTAGCTACACTGACTATCTGGGAGGTGTTATTGTGATGTCTATGATGTTGTTGTTGACTTTGTAGCTACACTGACTATCTGGGAGGTGTTATTGTGATGTCTATGGTGTTGTTGTTGACTTTGTAGCCACACTGACTCTCTTGGAGGTGTTATTGTGATGTCTATGATGTTGTTGTTGACTTTGTAGCTACACTGACTCTCTGGGAGGTGTTATTGTGATGTCTATGGTGGTGTAGTTGTCTTTGTAGCTAGACTGACTCTCTGGGAGGTGTTATTGTGATGTCTGTGGTGTTGTTGTTGACTCTGTAGCTACACTGACACTCTGGGAGGTGTTATTGTGATGTCTATGGTGTTGTTGTTGACTCTGTAGCTACACTGACTCTCTGGGAGGTGTTATTGTGATGTCTATGGTGGTGTAGTTGTCTTTGTAGCTAGACTGACTCTCTGGGAGGTGTTATTGTGATGTCTGTGGTGTTGTTGTTGACTTTGTAGCTACACTGACTCTCTGGGAGGTGTTATTGTTGACTTTGTAGCTACACTAACTCTCTGGGAGGTATTATTGTGATGTCTCTGGTGTTGTTGTTGACTTTGTAGCTACACTGACTCTCTGGGAGGTGTTATTGTGATGTCTATGGTGTTGTTGTTGACCTTGTAGCTACACTGACTCTCTGGGAGGTGTTATTGTGATGTCTGTGGTGTTGTTGTTGACTTTATATCTACACTGACTCTCTGGGAGGTGTTATTGTGATGTCTATGGTGTTGTTGTTGACTCTGTAGCTACACTGACTCCCCGGGAGGTGTTATTGTGATGTCTATGGTGTTGTTGTTGACTTTGTAGCTAGACTGACTCTCTGGGAGGTGTTATTGTTGACTTTGTAGCTACACTGACTCTCTGGGAGGTATTATTGTGATGTCTCTGGTGTTGTTGTTGACTTTGTAGCTACACTGACTCTCTGGGAGGTGTTATTGTGATGTCTATGGTGTTGTTGTTGACTCTGTAGCTACACTGACTCTCTGGGAGGTGTTATTGTGATGTCTATGGTGTTGTTGTTGACTCTGTAGCTACACTGACTCCCTGGGAGGTGTTATTGTGATGTCTATGGTGTTGTTGTTGACTTTGTAGCTACACTGACTCTCTGGGAGGTGTTGTTGTGATGTGTGTGGTGTTGTTGTTTACTCTGTAGCTAGACTGACTCACTGGGAGGTGTTGTTGTTGACTTTGTAGCTACACTGACTCTCTGGGAGGTGTTATTGTGATGTCTATGGTGTTGTTGTTGATTCTGTAGCTATACTAACTCTCTGGGAGGTGTTATTGTGATGTCTATGGTGTTGTTGTTGTCTTTGTAGCTACACTGACTCTCTGGGAGGTGTTATTCTGCAATGGTAGGTACCATCTGGTTCAACAGCATCTTAGCAGGGATATTTCTCATGACAGAGAACAGAATAACCCCCCAGTAATTTGTGTACTCTGACTTTGCCTCTTTGTTCTTGTAAAGGGTGATGGTGATTGCACTACAGAGATCTTGTGGAGTTTCACATGTAATGCTGGGCTCCCATGTTTCAACATCTTATGTAGAATTCCTTCAACTCCTGCAGCATTGCCACTCCTTAGCAGCTATATAGCTTTGGTGGTCTCTTCAGTGGTGGACAAGTCATCCATGTTTGTGTGTTCATGGCTTGATTGAAAATCAGTGCTGTGAAAATTGAGACACTCATCCTCCCAAGGAAGCCTGCACCCTGCACTCTACATGTGAATGGAGTTCCACTGAAGCAAGTGGAGAAATTCAAGTATTTCAGGGCCATGTCTACAAGTGATGGCTGAAAGAATATGATCACAAATACAAGTGGCCGAAATAGGGTCCTTGGAATAATGTTATTAAATAGAGTGCATGCCTCATAGAGTTTCTTAAGGTAGACCCGCTACTTCTCTGAATTGAGAGTAATAGGGTTTTTGTCCAGTATGTGTTCTTTTGTATACAGTTAAATTACTGTTGGAAGCAAAATATTTCCCACATATTTCACAGTGACAGGGTTTGTCTTTAATATGTATGTGTTTGTGTGTAGATACTTCATCTTCTGATGCGAAAGTTTTCCTACAAATCTCCCAGCTATATTCAGGAATATTTCTGTGTAATGATCCATGTTCAGTACATGTTTCACTAGATAGAAGTTTCTTACCACTGTATGACTGTGTAACTGTATCTATATTGGTAAAAACAGCTGTGTTAGAAATGTCCAACTGTTTAACGTCCTCCATAGTAATTCTTGAAGTATATTTAAAAGTTGAGAATTGATATTACAGTGAAGAAAATGTTTGTGTGTATGTGTTCTATTGAAACACTACTGTGTTGTTCTGGGCCTATCTCAGTAGAATTTCAAATGGTAGATGGACATATTCTACATTTACTTTAATATAGATTTAAACAAAGATGGTAGAATGGCAGAATTGGTAGAGCACCAGATAAAATATTATTGCAGTATTTGTTCTGGTTCTTAACATTCCCAGCTCAAATCCTGCCAAGGTCAAATAATTATTTCAACATTCTAGAGTTGATAAAATATATTACCAGTCATGTATTGGGGTTGGTTTAATCAACTTTTCTCCTCTCCTAAATCTGCTGCTCTTGAGCCTAATTTACAAATCAACAGAGATTTAACTAGTTTTAGCAAATGATATTTGTTGCTTCATATTTCTTGAAACATTTCTTATAATTGACTGTGACTAACAACAATCAGTAAACTATACCATCACTACCCCCAATGATACAAACCTGGACAGTTTGGGAGAATTCTCTCAGGCATGGAGAACATTAGGTACCAGCTACCTTGTGGTCCCAGGAGAGGACAGAATGGTGAAAGGGGGTTACCCTGGAGGACAGCAAGTGAGATGTGTTGAAATAGCTTTTAAAACTTGTGGGGCTTTCTCCTGTGTGTGGACAACTCCACCCTGATAAGAGTTAGTAGGGAGGTAGTTTAGGGACCAAGTCTGACAATTGTCTCCACCACTATAGTTTAACAAGACACTCCTGTGTGTAGCTAACTCCACCCTGATAACAGTTAGTAGGGAGGTGGTATAGGAACCAAGAATGCCAGAAATCTCCATTACTACAAGTTCAACAACAAACAACTACTTCAACAGTTTGTGATATTTTGTGACTAAATTTTCATTTTTCTACTAAACAACCTCTTCTAAATATCTCTACATAACTAACTTCTTCTAAAATATCATTACATATGGTGTGAATAACAGATTTAGATGGGTGTGAGATGTATTAAAACTACTTACAAGGTGATATCATTACATATGGTGTTAATAACAGAGATTTAGATGGGTGTTAGATGTATTAAAACTACTTACAAGTTGATATCATTACATTTGGTGTTAATAACAGAGATTTAGATGGGTGTTAGATGTGTAACAAATAACACTTCCTTCTCCAAGCCTAGATTCAAAACCGAATCTAAGAATTCTCGCTGTTCAAAATCACGACGACAGGCGCCAAAGAAAGGTTTTTTCTTTGTCCTGTCAAAAAGTGATTGATCGCCTCTCTTTGACCTACGACCTCAGCTAGGTCAAGCCAAAGTCAAATTGACCGAAGGACGTAGAAACCCTGTTGCGGTATGTCTATCATTCTAGCCATCGCAACATTATATATATGAGAGTCAAGGGAAACCCAGGACAGAAAGCTGGTCTGACACCACACAGAGAGACCTACTGTGTCAGATGAACTACACACACACACTCACACAAACATATTCATTCTAACACACCAGTTCCACAAATGTATCCTGGTTCTATTTTCTAACAGCTCGTAGCAGTTGTCAACATTAACATTTTTGTATGTAGTAAAGCATGATGTGTACATAACCACAAATTAAGTTCCAGTGAAATAAATTATTTTTATAATGAATCCATTCACCTACTTGTTCATTTTTCCGGCATAGACATGCCTTATCAATATTTCACCATTATACACACACAACCACTACAGATGTATTAAAACTACTTACAAGATGATATCATTACATAAGGTGTTAATAACAGAGATTTAGATGGGTGTTAGATATATTAAAACTACTTACAAGTTGATATCCTTATATATGGTGTTAATAACAGAGATTTAGATGGGTATTAGATGTATTAAAACTACTCACAAGATGATATCATTGCATATGGTATTAATAACAGAAATTTAGATGAGTGTATGATGTATTAAAACTACTTACAAGATGATATCATTACATATGGTGTTAATAACAGAGATTTAGATGGGTGTTAGATGTATTAAAACTACTCACAAGATGATATCATTGCATATGGTATTAATAACAGAAATTTAGATGAGTGTATGATGTATTAAAACTACTTACAAGATGATATCATTACATATGGTGTTAATAACAGATTTAGATGGGTGTTAGATGTATTAAAACTATTTACAAGATGATATCATTACATATGGTGTTAATAACAGAGATTTAGATGGGTGTTAGATGTATTAAGACTACTTACAAGATATCATTACATAAGGTGTTAATAACAGAGATTTAGATGGGTGTTAGATGTATTAAAACTACTTACATGTTGATATCCTTATATATGGTGTTAATAACAGAGATTTAGATGGGTATTAGATGTATTAAAACTACTCACAAGATGATATCATTGCATATGGTATTAATAACAGAAATTTAGATGAGTGTATGATGTATTAAAACTACTTACAAGATGATATCATTACATATGGTGTTAATAACAGAGATTTAGATGGGTGTTAGATGTATTAAAACTACTCACAAGATGATATCATTGCATATGGTATTAATAACAGAAATTTAGATGAGTGTATGATGTATTAAAACTACTTACAAGATGATATCATTACATATGGTGTTAATAACAGATTTAGATGGGTGTTAGATGTATTAAAACTATTTACAAGATGATATCATTACATATGGTGTTAATAACTGAGATTTAGATGGGTGTTAGATGTATTAAGACTACTTACAAGATATCATTACATATGGTGTTAATAACAGAGATTTAGATGGATGTTAGATGTATTAAAACTACTTACATGATATCATTACATATGGTGTTAATAACAGAGATTTAGATGGGTGTTAGATGTATTAAAACTACTTACATGATATCATTACATATGGTGTTAATAACAGAGATTTAGATGGGTGTTAGATGCACTAAAACTACTTACAAGATTATATCATTACATATGGTGTTAATAACAGAGATTTAGATGGGTGTTAGATGTATTAAAACTACTTACAAGATGATATCATTACATATGGTGTTAATAACAGATTTAGATGGGTGTTAGATGTATTAAAACTATTAACAAGATGATATCATTACATATGGTGTTAATAACAGAGATTTAGATGGGTGTTAGATGTATTAAAACTACTTACAAGATATCATTACATATGGTGTTAATAACAGAGATTTAGATGGTGTTAGATGTATTAATACTACTTACAAGATGATATCATTACATATGGTGTTAATAACAGATTTAGATGGGTGTTAGATGTATTAAAACTATTTACAAGATGATATCATTACATATGGTGTTAATAACAGAGATTTAGATGGCAAAATAACAAAATGTTGAAATTACAGACTTGATAAATTCCTTAAATATAATTCTTTTATTAACATCAAATAGAATGAAATTTAGGACATAAATAGAATTTATAAAATTAATTATGAAAAATTAATAAATTGTTTACAAAACAATGAAATCAATAAAAAAAAAAGGGAGTCAGAAAGAAAAAGAAAAACAGGTAAAACTACTCCTTCAATTACTGTAACAGAGAATGTTGGTGTTACCCTCTAAAATTTCTGAGACTGGACACTCACAGCAATACCTCATGTGACAGAGGGCCCTCCAATTACACACTACAACAGGGAATGTTGGTGTAGGCCTCTAAAATTCAACATAGCCCTAGAAGGCAATACCTTAGATGATAGAGGTCCCTTAATTACACACACTATAGCAGGAAATGTTAGTGTTGACAAACCAAGGCTGAAATTTCTGGCATAGATTTAAAATTAATTCAAAAAGTCAAGAATAGATCAGAGAAAGATTTTAATTTCAAATGAAAATAAAATACCTCAGGTGATAGAGGGTCCCTTAATTACACACTACACCAGGGAATAGGGTTTCTCCCCAGTGTGTGTCCTTTTATGTATGGTTAAAGAACTGCTCTGTACAAACACTTTCCCACATATTTCACAATGATAGGGTTTCTCACCAGTGTGTGTTCTTTTGTGTACAGTTAAAGAAGGGCTTGTTACAAAAGATTTCCCACATATTTCACAGCGATAGGGTTTCTCACCACTGTGTGTTCTTTTGTGTACAGTTAAAGAAGGGCTTGTTACAAAAGATTTCCCACATATTTCACAGTGATAGGGTTTCTCTCCTGAGTGTGTTCTTTTATGTTCAGTTAATGACTGCTTGTTACAAAATATTTCCCACACATTTCAGTGATAGGGTTTCTGTCCAGTATGTGTTCTTTCATGTGTAGTTAAGACATCACTCCTCCCAAAATATTTCCCACATATTTCACAATGATAGGGTTTCTCTCCAGTATGTGTTCTTTCATGTGTAGTTAAGACATCACTCCTGCCAAAAGATTTCCCACATATTTCACAGTGATAGGGTTTCTCTCCAGTGTGTGTTCTTTTGTGTACAGTTAAAGAACGGCTTGTTACAAAAGATTTCCCACATATTTCACAGTAACAGGGTTTCTCTCCAGTATGTGTTCTTTTGTGTACAGTTAAAGAAGGGCTTGTTACAAAAGATTTCCCACAGTGATAGGGTTTCTCTCCTGTGTGTGTTCTTTTGTGTTTAGTCAATGCACCATTACTGCCAAAAGATTTTCCACATATATCACAATGATAGGGTTTCTCACCAGTGTGTGTTCTTTTATGTTCAGTTAAATGACTGCTTGTTACAAAATATTTCCCACATATTTCACAGTGATAGGGTCTCTCTCCAGTATGAGTTCTTTCATGTGTAGTTAAGACATCCCTCCTGCCAAAATATTTCCCACATATTTCACGATGATAGGGTCTCTCTCCAGTGTGTCTTTTTTTATGTATAATTAAATGACTGCTTCTTACAAAATATTTCCCACATTTATCATATTGATAGGGTTTCTCTCCAGTGTGTCTTTTTCTGTGAACTAAAAGAACAGCACTATCAGCAAAATATTTCCCACATATTTCACAGGGAAAGGTTTCTGCCCGGTGTGAATATGTATATGTCTAACAAGATTGGCTTTCTCAGCGAAAGATTTCCCACATATTTCACAGTGAAATGGTTTTTCCCCACTGTGACTACGTAAATGCCTAATTAAATTGGTTTTTCGGCTGAAAGATTTCCCACATGTTTCACATTTGAAAGGTTTTTCTCCAGTGTGTGTTCTGTTGTGGTTAGTCAAATCACCACTCCAACTGAAAGATTTCCCACATATTTCAGTGATAGGGTCTGTCTTTAATATGTATGTGTTTGTGTGTAGATAATTCATCTTCTGATGAGAAAGTTTTCCTACAAATCTCACAGCTATATTCAGGAATATTTCTGTGTAATGATCCGTGTTCAGTACATGTTTCAGTAGATAGAAGTTTTGTGTGTGTGAATGTATGTATATGTGTGTATATATGAATGTATATATGTTTATATACGTATGTGTATTTTATCTGTAGATTATAAACATACAGAGACATTAGCCCTGAATTTTTGTATTTACATACATTTTTTCGACATGCGTATGCATGTGAACATATATTTTTATGCATATCTGTGAACGAAGTTACTTACATATATACACACACCTAACTGTATTTTCTTGATATATTTTTGTGTATTTCATTGGTCAATTTGAACTCTGTTCCCAAACAGACCTGTAATTTTGAATTGTTGTTATTATCAATAAATATATTTCATTATTTCTGAAGACGGCATATGTATGTGTTGGTATGTATATTATATTTGATAGTTTGTATAATTTTGTATAATTTTGTACATAGATCTGTTGAATATGCATGCCAATTCTAACACATATATGTCCTAGAAACGATCGTTAAATAATGAACTTTTTTTGTTTAATATAAGGAACTGTTTCATTGTTTTATTCATTATTTTTTTAATACTTTATCTTGACTCTGTATTCCGTTTATCTTTCACCGAAAGTGATTTTTGAATGCATCTCTTCTTTCCATGATATCCGGATTACATTGAGTTCTTCATACGGATTGGACACTACCGTAAACTCTTGGTAGATTTATCTACATAATTTTGCTCCTATTTTCACGGAAATATTCGTATTTTTGTACTGTATGTGTGTGTTAATTTTATATTTATGTATATACATATATATGTATGATTTTATAACCCCATATACATTTAGTTGAGCTCTTTCTATTGTCCATTATCCATATCACAATGGAAAAACAATACTTGGGAACCTCTTTAAAGAATATACCAATACCTTCTAAGGATGACTTCTTACTCCTTATGATACAGAAAACTAACCAATTTATCAGAAGAGTTAGATGGAGGGCCTACCACTTCGATAAAAAATCTAAATATGCAGATAGGAAATATATGTATGATTTCAATACTTACAAGAATCCACCACACAACTCTCTACTTGAAGACTTTGAGAAAGACCTTTTTAATTTAATTAAACACCTCAAATTTAAGAAGTATAAATCTGTCTTTCAAAAGGACCTTGATTCTACCCTATTGGACCTAAAAAGTCTAAAAAAATCCATGTCCACTCGGACAAAACTGGAAACTTGTATCACATGGATATTGAAGATTATAATGAGTTCATATATAAAGAACTCAGGAAAAATTATAAAAAATCTAATAATGCGTCACTCACCAACATCAACAACAAAACACACAACATAGTAAAAAAACTAAACATTGAAGATAGAACTGAACCTTTGGCATTGAAAAGACCACACTTCAACCTGAAGGATCATAAATCAAACTTTAACTCAAATCCTTCTATAAGACTTATATGTCCCTCCAAATCTGATATTGGAATAATTAGCAAAAACATTTTGGATAGAGTCATCCCACAAATAAGAAAACATGTTAATTTACCACTCTGGGAAAACACTTCCCAGGTAATTAACTGGTTTAAAAATATTAGATGTAAATCTTCTGCTTCATTTCTACAATTTGATATAGATAATTACTATTCTTCTATATCACCTATACTCCTGAACAAAGCTTTGATATTTGCTAAAAATAGATCTAACTTAACTTTGGATGACATTAATATTATTACACATGCTAGACTAACACTTATTGAATTTCAGAATGAATACTGGACCAGAAACACATATAGTAATCTATTTGATATTACTATGGGCTCAAGCGATTCTGCCCAAATTACTGATCTTGTGGGCCTCTTTCTTCTTTTCAACATAAATGCTTCCTTTCCCCACCTTAAAGGTGGTTTATATCGTGATGACTGTCTTCTTCTTTCCAACAACCTTAGCCTCTCAGAAATAGAAAAAAACAAAAAGCTTATTAGAACTTTCCTTAAAGACTATTATAGTCTTGATATTACTTTTGAAAACACAAGTAAAGTAGTTAATTTCCTAGATATAACTTTAGACTTAGCTACGGATATCTACCAACCTTACCATAAACCCAACCAAAACTTACACTACATACACTCACAATCTAATCACCCTAAATCTATCCTTAAAAACCTTGCATATAATATATCACTTAGAATTTCTAACCTTTCGTCTAACCAAGATGTATTTGATAAAAATGCGACCTTCTATAACGAAGCTCTAGATAGAAGTGGCCACAAAAATAGATTAGAATATATACCTTCTACTAAAAATACTATAAACATACAACCTAATATTACCAACAAACACCAAATGAAAAGTACACACCTAAATGCCACCCACACTATACCCCAAAATACCAACAACTCCTCTAATATAAAGTATAGTAACTCTCAAAAAACTACTCATCATACAACTCTAATAAATGTTAATAATAAAACTCCTAATAAACAAGATAAAACACCTAAATCAATAAATCTAACTAAAAATGTGCGTGGTGAGGTCATTAACATTAATCCTCCTAGTAAACATCACGATACAACCTATAAAAATAATAAACAACATAGAAACCGTAATAGACGAGTTACTTGGTATAATGCTCCATTTAATTTACAAATTAAGGATAATATTGCTAAAAAAAATGTTTATATCCTAGAGAAAAACTTCCCGCCAAACCACAAATACCATCAAATCTTAAATAGGTCAACAGTTAAATTCTCATACTCAACAACCAAAAACATAAAACAAAATATAAGTGCCTATAATGCATATAAATGTAAAAATACCATAAGTATACCACCAATACATCAAACTAACCATAATATCTCCTCAAATACAGAATTAATGAAAGGTTGTAACTGTAGAAACAAAGCAAACTGCCCATTAAAAGGAAATTGTTTTGTTAA